>CM021101.1:261011656-261451558 GCA_007115665.2 Sequoiadendron giganteum
ATAGCCAACATAACCAACATGTGTTTCTACAACTACTCCTCCATACATATATACATAGGGCTGCCCTAGTGGCAATTCTCTCTACCGATGGTTGGAACATGACTATGTGCTCCAATGCCCAAACCATAAGAAGAGTGGTACCACACTTGATTGACTAAGCACCTCTGTAGGTGACATCAAGCAATTGGAAATACAACATGGAAAGCATGCAAGGACCCCAAGCATATACTATAACATGCTCCATCATACTAATGCAGGAGCATCCATGGCAAGTGACAATCCTATATCAAACAAAAAGAGGTTAATTTTGGGTTGAATTTAATGATGGGGAACAAATAATATATTTTTGAATAATTAAAACTTGTCAACAAAATCCCCTTTGCACATTGAAGTTGGCTAGTAGGTGAAAAAAGCAAGAAAAGTAGCTTTAAAAATATTTAAAAGGAAATATGAGGCATTGTAAATTGAATAAGGAGTTTTAAAATGTTTAATATTTATCCTTAAAAAGTAGATAGTGGGAAGTGGGCACCCAAGATTAGCCTTGACTTTCTGTTTTTCAGGAGATAAAGAAGGGGAATAAAAACTACAACATCCTATCCTTAACAAGGCTTACGTGAGTGGGTTTTAATAAGTTTTAATTATCTTTTGAAGTATAATTTTTGCAGCTACATGGGATGGCATACCAAGTTGAGGAAGGAAGAAATTAAGTATATTAAATTAATTCCTTGATAGGGGAGTGAATAATCAACAATTCATGAAACAAGGAGAGGGTTTTGAAAGGGATTTTTGAAGCAAGAAGAGAGGGGGAATAGTTTTATCTGGAGAATCATTTTTGGGGTTTTTGTTGCAGGTTTTGGACTGATTAAACAGTCCATGAAGTTTTCAGAATCATACGTTGAAGATATTGAAGTTCCAGGTGGTGTTGAAGAGCTACAAGATGAGTAGATTTCAAGAACACACATTGTTGAGTATTGTTTGTCTTTAAATGTATTTCATTATCATGTATGATGATTGTAAGAAGTTTATTTTCTGTATATTAGTCCTTTGATTATTGAAAACCCATTTGTAATCAGACTTTATTAATAGATAAATTCATTGATTCCTTATGCAAACAAATTCCTAAGTTTTATTTACAATCTCTCAAATTGTTTGAGTTTTACTATGAGGGTTTTAGAGAGGGTTTACAGTGTTTGAATCCCTCTCTACACTACATATTTTCTAGTATCTCACCCCTTACAATAGGGAACCCATGTCCTCGACAATTTGGAATCATGATACCTCTGATGACACTATACATGACAACAATAAGTTGATCGTATCTATCCACTAGTGTGTCCCAATGAATCTCATAATCCTCCACACCTAGGAGGGATACATCATCTATATCAAAACATATTTGAATTGAAGCTAGACCATGGTCTGGATCATCATATATGATGTGCTCACCATGGATTAGGAATCAAAGAGTATTCCACACATCCTCTAGATCCAAGGTTGCCTCTCTAGAGGGTAAGTGAAATGAACTCATCTCGAAGTGCCATCTCTCTACCAAAGCAGTTAGTAGTCCCTAATTAGCCCAAATCATGGGCATGAATGTAACATGATATAATATTAGGGTATGCAAGATATCCATTTATCCTTGATCCAGATGATACTGCAATCTGAATGAGGAGGGTAGGCTCTCATGGGTATAGATAGGAGGAAACCTAACCTGTGCTCACAGAAAGCACATTACATCAATTAGGATGCCTAAAAAAACCTATTGGACCTTTTACACATCAAAAACCCAAGTAATTTTTATTCACAATTAGATACGTCGCCATTCAATAGAAGCAACTTACAGTTATTTGTGGTTAGGCTAAACAATTGTGGTGTATTGTCTAACATATGTGTCAAACGAAAACAAATGCAGGTTTCTATCCTACATATGTGGTGCAACATAAAATTTGCGATGCACACAATAGTTGCAAGCAACCTAATAAATGTGGCTCTAGAAAATATTTGCAGTGCACCAAACACATGCAGTACACCCATTGATAGATGTAATGAACACAATTATAGTTACGGTGTAGAAACTACACCGCATCTGTTTGGTCTATTTTGACCACTAAAATCTACCAAAAATCATAAAAAATTTGAAGCAAGGAAGGCTCACATACCACATTGCCTAATCCCTTAGGTTGTCAGAAGGTCCAATATTGATACCTGTGATGTGAATAGACTAGAATTGGTGCCATAGCTCCACTACTCAAAAATTTCTCACACCAGAGCTCTAAAAATTCTAAAAATAAAATGCACAAATGAGGATTTAGACCCCCCCTAGGGCCTATTTATAGATATTTTTGACCTAAGAGGGCTGTCCTTTATAACTGGATGCATCAACTTTGAGTTTTAAATGCAAATATGGGCACCCTCAATGTCCAAAAATCAAAATATTTTACTACCAATGCAATTACCACTATAAAATTAGCTTATCAAAATAATTTCTTTTTTTTTTTCAAATTTTTTTAAAAAATTACAATTTTTTTTTGAGTGGGCACCATGGTATCCTGTCATCACGGGGACAACTCCTGAGCATAGATTTCTGATTTTTTTTTGACACAACGCTATAAAATTGTATTGTATCAAAGAGGGGAAAAATGTAGATACCTGAAAATTTCCTAGTCTACAAGTGATGCCCTTTTACTAATTTTCACCCTTTTCCTCTAATGATTAAATAACACCTTATTTAATTATTATCAAATGTCATATTCTACTATTAATTAAGTGACTTTATGTTATTTAATTAGTTAATTCTAATTCACCCTTTCCAACTATTTTAATAAATCTTATTTATTTAATTACGTCTACCATTAATCTTTCTAATTAATTAAATAACCTTATTTATTTAATTGTGTCATTAATTAAACTTATTCCTCTATTTTCATTAAATAATTATCATTAATTATTTAATTAGCATTCAACACCCTTCTTAAATTAAATAATTGTTATTAATTATTTAATTGACCACATTCCCACTTCTAGATTAAACAATTGTTTAAATTATTTAATTATCCCTTTTCATCTCAACAATATCCATTCACTATTAATAATTTATTTATTAATTAATCCTCACTTGCATGTTCCTCTAACATAATTAATTAATTATTTAATTAATATCCTCTCATCCTTAATTCCCTCTTTCATAACTAGCACTTTCTCTCAATCAACTAGATAATCAATTCTAGTTCACTGATCAATCAATTTACTTTACTCCCACTCAGTGTGAGTTAATTAATAAATCAATTCTCCTAAAAAGAAATGAATTCACTATAACTTATTCATACAATTAGTTAAATATTTCATGCAACCAGTTAGCTGGAATCTTGTAGCTAGGTGTAGTTAGTTAATTGGGCAATCAATTCCTCTCAACAATCCTCAACCATTGATCTTGATCTTGTACCTCTTGATCTAGATTGTTCATTCAAATCGTGTGTTTGTGTAAAATAAACCTTCACATCATTTTGATGGCTAACCATAAACTTTTGAGTTTTGCATCCTTGCTATCATCCAAAAAAATTTGATCTAGAAGCGAAGAAGAGCACACTAAAATCCGAGAGCAAAGAAAATCAAAGAAGGGAAATGGAAGTAATTTATGTAACACGGTGAAGCTAAACTATATTGTTTAATTAAATCTGATTTCATTTGTATGACATGTTTTGTATTGGTTGATTTGGATTGCATTTAGGTATTGAGTTGCAGACGTGTGGTTATTGCTTTAATTCCTTATCTACATTATGAATAATGTCAATTTTCCAAGTTACGAGGACAATTAGATGAAAGTTTGCTATGGCGTAAAAGGATGGGTCATATCAATTTTGATAATATTGTGAAGATCAATTCCAAGCATGTTGTGAGAGATATGCCAAAAATTGCTAAGCCTATAGCCACCTTTTGCAAAGAATATTAAGTAGGGAAGAAAAAAAGAGTAACATTCAAGACAAAGGAGCATTATACTACATAGCCATTGGATTTGGTTCATGTAGACCTATTTGGACCTTAAAAAATGAAAACCATGCAAGGAGAAAGGTATTTTATGTTATTCATTGATGATGTTGCTAAAATGACTTGGGTTTATTTCTTGAGATAAAAATCTGAAGCTTTTACTAGATTTAAGTTTTTTAAGGCTATGGTTGAAAATGAAATGGGGTAAAATATCAAATGACTAAGGTCTTATAGAAGTGGTGAGTTTTCTTCTAATGAGTTTGAATAATTCCATGAAGAACATGGAATTAGAAGGCAATATTCATAAAATAATAACTCCTCAACTAAATGGAGTGGCTGATAAAAATAATAGAACAATTCAAGAGATGGCTAGGACAATGCTAAATGAAGCTAAGTTTCTTGATGTATACTAGAGAGAAGTAGTTCATACTACCATACATATCCTTAATATAGGACAAATGTGAGTTAAAAATTACAAGAAACCATATGGTTTATGGTATGAAAAACTTGGATCTATCAAGCATTTTAAAATATTTGGAAGCAAATGCTACATCAGAAGGGATGAATTATTTTTGGGAAAGTTCAAGTCTAGATCAAATGATGGTATATTTCTTGGTTACTCATCAAGGAGCAAGGCATATATATTCTACAATAAGAGACTACATAGGATTGTCAAGAGTATACATGTGAGAATTTATGAGGATTTACATGATTTTTCATTAGTTAAAAGGGACAAATATTTTGAACAATCATCCAGTTCAAAAGAAGAAGATGAAAGTACATATGAGGAAGATAAAAATGTAGAAAAAGAGTTTGAAAGAGAAAATGCAAAAGCTCCAACTAAGTATGTTCAAAAAAATCATTCTAAAAATTAGATTCTTGGATAGAAGAATGATGAAGTTATGACTAGGAGAAGATTAGGAGGAATGAATGAATAGGTAAATTTTTTTTCTATTATCTGAAATAGAGCCTAATTTTTTTATAGAGGCTAGCAAAGATGAGAACTTGATTAATGCAATGAAAGAAGAAATAAATCATATTGAAAAGAATAAGACTTGGGAACTTGCTCCAAGACCTAGGGATAAGAATATAGTTCACACCAAATGAATATTAAGAAAAAAATTGAATGAAGATGGGAATGCAATGAGGAAAAGGGCAATACTAGTTTGCAAAAGATATGCTTAGCTAGAAGGTATTGATTTTGAAGAAAACATTTCTCATGTGGATAGATTGGAAGCAATTAGGATGTTCTTGGTATATTGTTTCTATAATAATTTCAAGGTATATCAGATAGATGTCAAGTAAGAATTTTTTTTGAGCAACCTAAAGGATTTCATTTATCTAAGAATGACGATTATGTTTGAATATTGAAAAGGCATTGTATAGACTCAAATAAACCCCTAGGGTTTTGTATTCTAGATTGGACAAGTACCTGCAATAACAAGGATTCAAAAGAGGGATTGTAGATAGCAATATTTTAATTAAAGACATTAGATTTCCACAGTCCATATTGATGTAAGCTATTATTTCTAGATTCAACTATGTGAATTTATTTCAATATGTAAGCAATCATTACATAAAGGAAAAAAGTGAGAATCAGTTGATTGTTATTTTCTATGTTGATGACATTATTTTTGGTGGTAGAAATGGTAAGATGTGTAAGGAGTTTTTGGAGGAGATGCAAAAGGAATTTGTGATGTCTATACTTGGTGAATAGTCATTTTTTCTTTGTTTTCAAATTGATCAGTTAGATAAGGGAATTTTCATATCACAAACCAAGTATGCCAAGGAGATGTTGAAGAAGTTCAAGATGGGTGACTATAAGTCAGTTTGTATATCATTGGTGATAGGATGTAAGATAAGCAAGGATGATGAGTCACTTGAAGAAAATCACTCTATATAGGTCAATTATTTCAAGCTTGTTGTATTTGATTGCATCTAGACCCAACATTATGCAAGCAGTGTGTATGGTAGAAACATTTCAAGAAACACCTAAAAACAAATGTAAAGGCAGTGAAAATAGTATTTAGGTAATTGAAGAATACCATTGAATATGGTCTATGGTATCTTTGAAGTAATTATGTCACTCTAGCTACATACACAGATGTTGATTGGATAGGAAATGTTGATGACAAAAAGAGTACTAGTGGTGGATCATTTTTCATGGAGACAAAGTTGTGTCATGGATAAGTAAGAAACAAGATTCAATATCCTTGTCAATATAAAAAGAATAATAAATTGATGCAACATCATTTTTCACTCAAGTACTTTGGATGAAACAAAACTTGAAGGATATAAAGGCTAAGTATAATGAACCTATTTCCATTTTTTGTGGTAATACAAGTGTAATTAATATTTCAAAGAATTTAGTGATGCATTCAAGGACAAAGAGTATATCAATCAAAAATCATTTTTTGAGAGAAAAGGTTGTAGATTAGGAGGTCAAATTAGAATATGTCGTTACTAAAGATTAGATTAAATATATCTTTACAAAACCTCTTCCCAAGGAGACATTTGAGTATCTCAAACAAAATCTAGGAGTGGCAACTCCTTCCTTTTAGTAAAGACCTAAATAGAGCAAAGGATTAGGGGGAGTACTTCCTTACTCCACCCCTAGAGCATATCCCTTAGGGGGAGTGTGGAATGAGTCTTCTTATATTCATTTTCCATTGATGTTAAAGGGGGGAGAATTAGAGGAAGATTTGGAGAGTTGAAAAAATGGGGAGATAATTCATTTTGTGTTATATGTTTCCATTGATGTAAAATGGGGATATTTTTGCATTATTGTCATTGATGTCAAAGAACCTTCATTGGAAGCCCGTTTGTTGGTGTCAAGGTCTCTGCATGAGAAGAGTGTTAGAAACATGCTTGATCTACAAGAGTTGATAGTCCTATGAAGGAAATGGTAAAATATTGTCTGAATTGTTGCAAAAGTTGTCAAGATATGTTTTGATGCCTTGGACTTGGAAGTTGTCTATTTCAACCATATTTTTTTACTTTGGTCTATTCATGTCTGCATATTATGATGGTTTTGGTCTTTATCTGATTCATATGGACTAGATTAGAGGTCATGTCTGGTTAGGTTTTATGCTCTTGATAGGTTCTAGCCCTAATTTACTTAAACCCTAAGTATTTTTGCCTAGTCATACACTTTATCTTCTATTCCATCATTGATTCTCTATCGATTTTTCTCAATTAGTTAAGTTATTACTGAAGCCCTTATGTATTTTTATTCATCAGCCCCGCTCATCGCTCGATCTGATTCAAAATATTTTCTTAGTTTAATTTTAATAATTTAGAATGTACAGAGAAATGAGGTTTGGACAGTTGTCATGTTACCACATGAGCACATTTTAAGCTCATTTGGACCATATGGAGTTTGTGGTGATGTGATATGTTGACACATGTCTAGTAGATCGATGATTATCACAAAAGTGCATCAGATTGATGATCATTGTAAAAGCACATTTTGAAGATTTTAGAACCATGTCGTGTTTTTGGTGATCATGTGGTGTGTTGAAGCATGTCCAAGATGACATCAAGGGAAAAATGGCATGATAGCACATAAGCGCATTTTCAGTCCGTTTGTACCATGGCAATTTTTTAGTGAAGCAGAATGTTGACAAGTGTCATAATACCATGACAACACATTTTGAATGTTTCACAACCCTATTGAGTTTGTAGTTTTGTAGGCTACTAATGTGTGTCCAATTATGACGACTTTTCAATTCTAGATCAACAATTATTGCATGTATGTGAGAGGAGAGAGAAGGTTGCACAAAAATACATGATGGTGACATACATCCAAGACTTTTCAAGTTTCTTCCTATTGGTTAAATAATTTTCTAAGGTTTGTGACTTCAGTCAAATATGGTCATTGAATATCTAACATTTATTTGTGCCATGAAAAGGAAGACCAACTCTCCATATTCAAATCTATTAAACAAATAGTTGATTTGAATATTTAAAATTGCACAAGTTGACATTGTAGTGATATAAAATAAATTTCAAAATACAACTTCTCCTTCACCAATGATTTTGATTTTTAGTCTAGGCCAACATAGAAATATTATCTTTCATCCTAGATCAATAATTAAGTGAATTGTTTCATAATGTTTATTGCATGATATACAAAATCGAGATTGTACATGGGTGTGTAATCTATCTAAACTATTAATGTCTTATCTTTCAGAAAAAATCTAGTGTGAGTGAAGGAGAGTAGAGTGTGTATTCATAGTAGTTCAGAAGATTGAGCAAAAATGTGGAAATTCACTTTCTAAGAATTTTGATAGAGATTTATCTATAAGTGTCATTGTAATCATTTTTATTGTATCATGAGGTTGTTGCCTCTTTTTATTTGTTTTGGTGCTCAATTTGTGAGATTGATGTCTCCTTTAGGTTGGTGCCTATAAAATTGTTTTGGGGATTGGTTTCTCCAATGGGTTCGTACCTTCAAAAGTATTTGTAATATTTAAATTTTCTTGTGAGGTTGGATTTGGGTAGTAGATCCAAGCATCTTTTCTCACTATGGTTTTTCCCTATAGGATTTCCATGTACATATGGTGTTATCTTGTGTGATTTATTTCATTACTTCTTTTGATGTTTTAATGTTCATTTATTTTAAAGTTAAATAATGATATATTGATTCAACCCAGCCCCGCCCTCTAAGTATACTTGTGTGTTCAACAGATGGAATAACCAAGATCACTTTAAAGAAGCCAAGAAATTCCTCAAAGCTAAATAACTATCATATAATGATAAAAATGTGGAGCATACAAAAGTACAATAGAGAATTGTAGACACCCAGAATTGTCCATGTCATAACATTACCTAGTCGATACATGAACTTGCAAAACATCTTGTAATATTTTATCCTAGGTCATTAAATTATCCCACTTATCCCATTTATTCCACTTAATCACCTTCCTAATTAATTAAATAAATTCCCCCTTCACATGTCTGAAAATAATTCAAATTAAATATTTGAATTAATCCCTCACTTATTGTCACATTGCAACATGTGTCGCATGACTACAACTCTTCACATGCATAAATAATTTAAATAATTTTATTATTTAAATTATGAGATTCTCACTCAAATCCTATTTTTACCTCCATTCATTGTGCGTCATAAGCATCTTTTCTTCCAAAATAAAGAATAGAATCCCACTTATTTCCTCACATCCTAATTTTGGTCTCATGTCATAATCCACTTAATGTGCATCATAGACACTAAAATAAACTTTTAATCCTAGCCATACATGTCAAAAATTTGACTTTTAATCTTGGCCTTCGAATCAAATCAACATGCTCCTATAAATCAAGCCTTTCATAGGCCATTAGGGGGAATCTTCTTCTAGCATCCTCATTGTGCCAAAATTTCTCTCAATCTTTTCATCTATCTATCTATTTTCTTCTATCATATTCATCTTATCGTTATGTTGCAAAAATGACCAATCAACATATCAACATTCAAACCTTCAAAACCATGCATTTTCATGCAAGTGGAGAAGAGAAATGGAGATAAATCAATTCAAGCTTGGAGATTGGTTTGCATTTGTTTGTTATTTTGATTTTCATGCTTGTTTGTACTCTATTGTGCTAGTTAGGGTTTTGATATCTTGTTATTCTAGTTTTATATCTGATTTTCCCTAATTACATTTGGTGAACCCGACGTGAATCCTTTGATCTAGCTTGCTTTTTGCAGGTTTTATTGTTTTTTTGTTGCAGATTTACCAATTTTTGGATGAAACCTAAGGTTTTATAAATTCCATTATATCTTTCAAATGGCTCATATTTCTCTACAAGATTTTCATAGAATCTTAAAAATCATCTCAACAAGCTACAGTAAAAAAATTGAGAGTTTATCACTAGTTTTGTAGGCATTATCTCTATTTTATGTTTTTTCATAAAATTTACTTTTTTAATGTAAATCAGCGAATTTTTCTAGATTGTTTACATTTCCAGAAATCTTTTGTAATTTTAATAGGGTCCTCTATTTTACAGATTTAATTTATAGGTCAAATACAATGCGAAATACTCTGATCTTTGTTTTTTGTATGTTTTTCACAAATCCGCGTTTCTGAGTGCAAAACAGGGAATTTTTCTAATTTCTTTACATTTCTGAAAATTTCTCATAAAATTAGTAGGGGTTCCTTCTTTGAGTTTTCATTTTTCAGATAAATAATATCCTCAAATAATCGAATCTAATTCGGTTATGTTAAAAACGTGTATCTAAAATTGAAATTTCCTGATGAACTTTTTGTTTTGGCTGCATTATAATATCATTTTTTAATTTTGCAGATGATAAGGAGCTGTAGTAGCAGCAATATCATTCATACACATCAGATTGAAAAACAAAAAAAATCGGGTGCACTCATTCTATTATCTGTATCTATCATTTGATCAATCAATTTTGTTTGCAAAACACTTGAATTTGGAGCTTTAAAATGAACATCTTGTTTGCAATCACATTTTGAAATTGGGCTTAAAAAGAATCATTGTCTTTCATCACACATTTTGGCTTTGTGTTAAAAAATAACAAGTGTTTGAACTATTTTACACACATTTCAATTTTCTAAAGGGAAATTAACAATTGCGAGTGTGAATCAAGTGCATGTGTGATCAAAAACACCTCACTTGGTTCACTTTTGTCAAACCCTTCATAGGAGGATTTCTAGGGGATTTGATCACCCTTAGGGATGACCTCAATCAAGGTGTGAATCGAAAGACACGCTTCTTTGGGAGTTAAAATCTTGTCACTCTTGGCTAAGCCCCAAAGAACTTTATACCTTTGGGAAGTGAAGGTGAAGGGTGGGTTACCCCTTTCTCCCTGCTTTGTGGCAGGATTTATCTTTCAAATTATCCCTAGTCAACCTCATGCATCCTAGCTTAAGACCTAATTGGCCATACCCACTTGACTAGTTCTAGGATTTGTTGATGTGTCTTCTTCAAGTGTGTGCTTAATCATCACATTCATAATTTCAAATTCAAACTTGATTATGTGTCTTGCGTGTGTGATTCATGTGTGTACATGTGTAATCATTTGTTTGAAAATTGGCATATCAAGCTATAAACACCAACACATAAACATATCATTCTAATCATCCTAATCATCATTTTTGTAATCACATTCAAATCAATTTCATCCTAATCAATCCAAGTCATCCAATCTAATCATTCCACATCGTCATCACCTTAATCCTAAGGAAGCACTCGCTAAAATGGTCCTAATCCTTATTGATCTTAGTCACAAGCCCAAGTTCATATATTGAGAAGCCCCTTCACCTAATTATGAAGATAATCCAAAACCATATATCCTCCAAGGTGGGTCAAAATTTGCTCCTAGCGATGATGAGAACTTTGTAGATCTTAGTGATGATGAAAACTTTGTAGAAATCTTAGGTCACCTTAATGATACTTTTGACAAGGGAAATACCACCATAAGTTTGGAATCATACACCATTCTGTCTACTAGTCCTCCATCACCATCTAATAAAATACCTATTTCAAAGCATACTATTCCTACACCAACACCACCATCCAACTTCTCAAGCTCTAATCCATCAACCAAAGAATCATTTAACGGTTTTCTCCAAAGACTGCTAGCACGAAATAGACCATCCCAATGTCAAGCACCCATTAAAGAGTTTACCAATGAACCTTTGAATTTCATTCCTATTCTTCCAACTCCATCATGTGGTCCACAACCTATTGATCTCATATGTCCAAGTCAAATTTCATCATGCCCTCATGTCATTGATCTTAAAGAGCATACCGAGCCTCTTCTAGAGCCTTCCACTTCCATTTCTAGTCAAATCCAAGAGCTATGTCAAGAGCATTATCCTAAGCATGCGAAAACATTAACGTCTCATTCTAATAAAGATCTAGGCCATTCTAATGATCCCACTCATAACATACTTGATCATACTCATGATGAAGCTTCCCTCTATGATCTAGATCCTACCTATGATCAAGAAGGCCATGATGACCCTCTTAGCCAACTCTATGCATTCCATGGTCAAGAGCCTACCACTTCACTTATCCACGAGAAAGAAACCTCCATTTCTCCTATAGACCCTCTACCTAGTCCTATCCATGATCTCTGATGAGGGTGCAACCCGAGACACAAAAAAAAATCACACAGAAAAACTAACAAATCTTATTATTTTCAAAGTATGAAATTCCTACATGCAGAGGATCTCAAATCCTCCAGTTTTGCAATACATGCAAATTACAGAAAGAAACTACAGAAATTCCCCTATTCGCAGCATGCGATCTTCTTTCCCCAAAAACTGCCTAAAAGAAACAGTAACTCGCCCATAAATAGCCCGTTTCTTTGTTTGGAGCCAAAAACGGGATTCAAATTATGCACCAACTTTCGGAAGCCCTAACTCAAGATCTAACCGTCAGATCTTCAATGATAATACCTTTTCGGAAAGCTCTCGCGAAGATCTCTTGCCGGAAAGTGGGGCCTAAAGGCTAACCACTTTCGTATTCCGCCAATTTTTCAGGCCCATCCGGAGCCTCTAAGTACCTCAAAATTAGCTCCGAAGATTTCATAAGGCAAAAAGCAGAAATTGAAACTTGAATAACTTTTGAACCGGAAATGCTCTTGATCTGATTCTTTCACCAAAGTGTTTATTATTATGTCCTGAAGCTTCCCTTAAATTTTTGTCTCCTCACGCCTTCAAATTCATACCTGCTAAAAATAGCAGTTGAGCAGAAAAAGCAGAAAAGCAGTTCTGAAAGTTGGGAATTCTTCTTCGACGAAAAGGGTATCCAGAAATGCAAAAACATCTACAAAAAAATCTAAATGAAAGTAAATATATTTTTGGGTGATGTAGGATTGCCCTTACACCACTGGATGCTCCTGCATCAGACACCCAGGGTAATTTGAAAAGTGACTCCGTCACTTCTCAGATGGTTGAGGAAAACCCAAATGGTCAACCTCTGCCTTGGACAACCAGGATGAATCTTCCACAGGCCTTCCTTTCCACTTCACCAGATATTCTTCATATTGCCTATTTCTAGTACTCCTTCCTACACGGCTATCCAAGATTTCTTCAATCTCCTCCTTTTCTGAAGTAGGTGCTGGAATACCGCACTGTTCCATTGCTGGTACTTCCTCTGCGCCACCCTCATGATATTCTATCAAATCTGCAATGTTGAACACAGGGGAAATGTTGAATCCATCTGGCAACTCTACCTCATATGCGTTCCCTGAATCAATGCCTCTTCAAAATTTTACAGGGACCGAACTTCTTCATCTTCAATTTGTTATAGGTTCCTACTGGAAACCTTTCTTTCCTCAAGTGGACCATGACTTCATCACCAATCTGAAACTCCTTATACCTCCTCTTTTGATCTGCCTTAGCCTTATACTGCATATTCATCTTGTTAATGTGTTCTTTTACCTTCTCATGCATATTCTTGATGTGTTCTGCAAAGTCTTCAGCTTCAGCACTTGTCTTCTTCTCTTGGTCCATCTTCCTCAATTCTGGAGCAGTCCTAGGACTACTTCCATACACAATCTGGAACGGTGATCTACCAGTGCTTCTATTGATAGAATTGTTGTAAGCGAATTCTGCCTGGGGTAAGATCAAATCCCATCCCTTTGGTTTATCTCCTACCAAGCATCTCAGTAGGTTACCCAAACTCCTGTTCACAACTTCAGTCTGCCCATCAGTCTGGGGATGGTGTGCAGAACTAAACTTCAACTCTGTTTTCAACTTCTTCCACAAGGTCCTCCAAAAGTATCCAACAAATTTTGTGTCACGATCTGAGACTATACTCTTTGGCAAACCATGTAGCCTCACCACCTCTTTGAAGAACAAGTCAGCAATGTGGACTGCATCATGGGTCTTCTGGCATGGGATGAAATGTGCCATCTTCGAAAACCTATCAACCACCACAAATACTGAATCATTCCCTCTCTGTGTCCTTGGCAAACCAAGAACAAAGTCCATACTTATATCCTCCCATGACCTCTCTGGTACAGGTAAGGGCTGATACAACCCTGTATTCTGACTCACTCCTTTAGCCATTTGACATACCCTACAACTCTGCACAAACTTCTTCACATCTTGTGATAACTGAGGCCAATAATAATGCTCACTGATAATGGAAATGGTCTTATCCCGACCAAAATGTCCTGCCATTCCTCCACTGTGCTTCTCCTTTATCAGATTCTCCCTCATGGAACTCCTCGGAATACATAATTGACTTCCCTTAAACAACATGCCTTCTTGAATTAGGAAATCCAACCACTTTGTCCTGTCAACTGTAACAGGTTCCTTGCAAGCTTTCCAAGCCTCTGCAAAATCAGGATCATTCGGGTACAATGTCTTGAGTTCACTGAACCCAACCACCTCAATCTGCATTTCTATCAACAATGTATGCCTCCTACTTAAGGCATCTGCAACCCTATTTGACTTCCCACTCCTATGCTTTAAAACAAATGTATAACTCTGCAAAAATTCTACCCATTTCATATGCCTCTGATTTAATTTTCCCTGACTACTCAGGTACTGCAATGCTTGATGATCAGTATACATAACAAATTCCTTCGGCAACAAATAATGCCTCCATTTCTTTAATGCTTGAACTATTGCATAAAATTCTTGGTCATATACAGAGTACTTTCTCTTTGCATCATTTAACTTTTCACTGAAATAGGCAATGGGCTTACCTTCCTGGCTTAACACTGCTCCAATGGCACAACCACTGGCATCACAATCCACTTGAAACACCTTATTGAAATCTGGGAGAGCCAAAACAGGTTGTTCTGTCACCTTCTGCTTCAATAGATCAAAACTCCTTGCTGCTCCAGTGCTCCACTTGAACTCTTTTCTATCCCCTCTCATTGTTTCAGTTAGGGGTGCACAAATACTACTGAAGTTTCTAATAAACTTTCTGTAAAAACTGGCCAAACCATGGAAAGACCTCACCTCAGTAGTAGTTCTTGGGGTAGGCCATTCCAGAATAGCCTTCACCTTCTCTGGGTCCATCTTGAGACCTTCTGTCGAGACAACAAACCCCAAGTACACTAACTCCTTCTTCACAAAACTACACTTCTTCAGATTAATCAGCAATTTCTCTTCTCTTAACTTCTCAAAGACTCTACCAATATGCATTATATGCTCATCCAGTGACTTACTGAATATCAAAATATCATCTAAATACACAATAACAAAGCTTCCTAGGAACTCTTTCAGTACCTCGTTCATGAGCCGCATGAATGTGCTCGGTGCATTGGTTAGCCCAAAAGGCATGACTAACCACTCGTACAGGCCCTCTTTGGTCTTGAAGGCGGTCTTCCATTCATCTCCCTCTCGAATCCGAATCTGGTGATATCCACTCTTCAGATCAATCTTTGTGAAGTACTGAGCTCCACTCAAACAGTCCATCAGGTCATCCATCCTTGGCAGGGGAAATCTATACTTGATTGTTATCTTGTTTATGGCCCGAGAGTCTGTACACATCCTCCACTCCCCATCCTTCTTTGGTGCTAGTACTGCAGGTACTGCACATGGACTCAAACTCTCTCGAATCAAACCCTTTCTCAACAACTCCTCAACTTGTCTGTTTAACTCCTCATTTTCTGCAGGAGTCATTCTATGAGCTGCCTTATTCGGCAAACTGGCTCCTGGGATCAAGTCAATCTGATGACTGATCTTCCTCATTGGTGGTAAACCCTCAGGTACATTATCAGAAACAATATCCTGAAACTCATTCAATAACCCAGAAACTTCTACTGGAACCTTCTCACTACCCTCCTTATCCATTTTAGGAATCAATGCATAACACACACGCTCATGTTTTATGCCTTCTAAAAATTTCCTTCCATCGACATAACAAATTCTAGCACTACTGCATACCTTTTCTTCGGCCTTCTTCAGGGGTTTCAACTTATGGCGGACTCCACCCTTCATCAGGGAATAAGTGTTTGCATGGCCATCATGTACAGCTCGCCTGTCAAACTGCCACGGCCTTCCCAACAACATGTGACATGCATCCATGGGGATGATATCACAGAGTACCTCATCACGATAGCTTCCGATCTTGAACTTCACCAGGCACTGCTCATTGACTAGAACTTTGTGGTCTTTCTGCAACCAGGCAATCCGATATGGATGTGGATGCCTTTCCCTCTTCAGCTTCAACTTTGTAACCATTTCTTCTGACACTAGATTATCAGTGCTCCCACCATCAATAATGACATCACAACATTTGTCTTCACACTTGCACCTTGTGCGAAACAAATTCTTCCTCTGTTCTGGCTCCTTCTCTTCAGTCACCAAGGCTCTTCTAACCACTAGGGCTTCTCCCCTTTCAGCATCATCTGAATGCTCAGATTGAGCCTCCTCATCTACATGCGCAACTCTTGCACGACCTTCTGGCCTTTTGTCTGTCCTTCCTTGGTATTGTGGACATTCATAGGCTCGATGCCCTTCTTCACCACATCGGAAACAAGTTCCTCTGAAACCACCTCTTCCAGGTCCTTGCCCAAATCTTCCTCGTCCTCTACCTCTTTGATCACCACCATTCTGATCACGTGGGCGGTAGAAGTTATCATTCCTCTGGCTTCGACTGGTACCCACATCTTCATTTTTCTTCTCATCCTCATTTCGGCTTCCAAAAGATCTTCCGCTACCCCTTCCGCTTTGACCTCCTCGTCCTTTTTGCTTGCTATCAAATCTCTTGTTCAGCTTCTCTTCAACTCTCAGTGAAAATTGGTAAGCATCCTCAATGGTGGCCATTCTGACCAGGCTTAACTCCTCTTGAATGCTCGGCCGTAACCCATTAAGATAACGGGCTACCTTCTCCTTGTTGGCCTCTGCATGTCCCGTTCTGATGATCATCTTGTGAAAATCTTCTGTGTATTCTTTCACAGATCTACTTCCTTGCTTCAACCCTTGTTTCTTCAATAGATCTAACTCATAGTCCATTGGCATGAACTGCTTCTTCAGTTTCTCCACCATGCGATCCCATCTGGTGATCTTTCCCTTTTCTCTCTTATTTCTTTCTAGTTGGACCTCTTTCCACCAGATACTGGCGTGGCCCTTTAGCTTCGTTTTTGCAAACTTAACCCGATCTGGGTCCTCTACTTCTTCATACTCGAAATACTCTTCCAACTCATTGATCCAATCAATCAACTCTTCCGGGTCTAGACTTCCAGAAAAACTGGGAACTTCTACTCTAGGTCTTTTTCCGATCTTCGAAATGGCCCTTATCAGCCGCATTTGATCTTGATCAATAGCTTCTTCTTCCTCTTCTACATCTAAATCTTCCACCTCTTCTTCATCCTCACTTTCTTCTCCCCTTCTCGGGTTTACCCCTCTTCTTAACTCTCTTTGTAATGCATTTATTTGTCTCTGGAGGGCTCTGAAACCCTCAGCCGCTAATGGATCTCTTCCACCAGCATTTCTGGCACCACCTCGCCTACCACGCGCCACTCTTGGAGGCATCTTGAATATCTTGAACCCACAACCATAGTCCTGGTGCGAACTGCCTCACGATCGGCGATCTGTCCACACGCTCAAGAAAACCCGCTCTGATACCACTTGATGAGGGTGCAACCCGAGACACAGAAAATCACACAGAAAAACTAACAAATCTTATTATTTTCAAAGTATGAAATTCCTACATGCAGAGGATCTCAAATCCTCCAGTTTTGCAATACATGCAAATTACAGAAAGAAACTACATAAATTCCCCTATTCGCAGCATGCGATCTTCTTTCCCCAAAAACTACCTAAAAGAAACAGTAACTCGCCCATAAATAGCCCGTTTCTTTGTTTGGAGCCAAAAACGGGATTCAAATTATGCACCAACTTTCGGAAGCCCTAACTCGAGATCTAACCGCGATCTTCAATGATAATACCTTTTCAAAGCTCACGAAGATCTTTGCTGGAAAGTGGGGCCTAGCTACACCACTTTCACCTTTTTCCCATCCGGAGCCCCTGGGTACCTCAAAATTAGCTCCGAAGATTTCATAAGGCAAAAAGCAGAAATTGAAACTTGAATAACTTTTGAACCGGAAATGATCTTATCTGATTCTTTCACCAAAGTGTTTATTATTATGTCCTGAAGCTTCCCTTAAATTTTTGTCTCCTCACGCCTTCAAATTCATACCTGCTAAAAATAGCAGTTGAGCAGAAAAAGCAGAAAAGCAGTTCTGAAAGTTGGGAATTCTTCTTCGACGAAAAGGGTATCCAGAAATGCAAAAACATCTACAAAAAAAATCTAAATGAAAGTAAATATATTTTTGGGTGATGTAGGATTGCCCTTACACCACTGGATGCTCCTGCATCACCATAAAATCATGGTACAAATCTACCATCTATACACATCATAAAAGAACATATCGAACTCCACAAATCATAAGAATTAATATACACATGCAAAAAATGAATACACATCAATAATAGCGCATCAAAATAAAGTGTATGTCTTGCTAGATATGGCTAAAAATATCACCTTCGGACCCTGTATCTAGTCCTTAAGGTTGTTGAGGCAATTGTGACTACATAACTAATATCAAATCCATGCTTTCCTATTTTTCTTTTGAGGCTTCTCAACTTTTCTCTATCATATTTTTCTCCCCATTTCTTGTTTCAAGAGCTCACCCATACAATTTTTTATTGATTAACCTTTTTAGTGAGCATCATCACCTATATTTTTTCATTATTTTTTATAAATAATTGGGGCATATCACCCCCCTTTTCATCCCGAAAGAACTATATTTTTTTGTTTGAAACAATATTGTTTATGATATTGCTACTAGGATTCAAGCGTGTAGTTTTACGAGTCAAACTCATTGACCCATGTGTTTATGAGTAGTGGTTCACAAGAATCCATCTCTCATGATAATGAATGGTCCACTTAGAACTCATTCCATCTAGGTGATTCTCACAGAGGTGAAGCATTGGGCCTTCCTAAGAGGTCACCCATCCTAGTACTACTCCAACTCAAGCAAACTTAACCATGGAGTTTTCCCCAAGGTTAAGCCCACTTAGCTTGCAACCCTATTTGCAAGAGGTTAAGTTTGCTTGAGCTTTAGTAGTACTAGGATGGGTGACCTCCTGGGAAGGCCCATTGCTTCACCTCTATGAGAATCACCTAGATGCAAGGAGTGCTAAGTGGACCATTTATTATCATGAGATATGTGTTCTTGTGAACCACTACTCATGAAACATGGGTTAATGAGTTTGAATTGTAAAACTACATGGTTGAATCTTGATAGCAATATCACAATTTGACACGCTATGG
Organism: Sequoiadendron giganteum; assembly: GCA_007115665.2. Classification (NCBI taxonomy): domain Eukaryota; kingdom Viridiplantae; phylum Streptophyta; class Pinopsida; order Cupressales; family Cupressaceae; genus Sequoiadendron; species Sequoiadendron giganteum. Next base: position 261,030,914 of record CM021101.1, read on the forward strand.
AAAATACCTCCTACTTATCAATATTATTTTTGTTAAGTGGCAACACCATCTCAAAGAGGGGAAAAATATAGAAACCTAAATATATCTCTCAATAATTTTTCTATCATCAATCGACTACACATCATCACTTCTAAATTAATTAACTAGATTATATTTATTTAATTAATTTATCTTATTTTTCTTTGAAGGGTTGACTAAATAATTTTAGTTATTTGATCAATCCAAATAATCAATCTTCTAACATTAATTGAATAAATTGAGACTATTTAATTAATTAATCAATCATTTTCCTAAAGTCCAAGCTTAAATAAATAAATTTAAAATTTACTTATTTAAGCTCATCACACACATTTTTAGTAAATAAATAAATAATATCTATTTATTTAATCCATCTATTTACAAAATGAAATGAAATAGATTTTAAATTAAAATGTTAAAGATTAAAAACATACTTCACATTTAACACACACCTTCAATAGAGAAAGAAACCATAAATATGAATGAAATAAAATAAAAGATCTCATCAAATAGTTTATGTTTCATCAAAAAGATGGCTGTGCTCCAAGATTTTCTATTTTAAATGAATAATGAGATGTGGTTGTTCATACTAGCAACATAATAGTACATTTTTATTGATGACCCTTAAAAATAGCTTGGGAATGGATAGATTTATATATTTGATATTGGATTGATCAATGATTAGGATTGACAAAGAGATCAATGGTTAAGATCAAGTTGGTTGAGTAATTATGATTTTAGGGTGGAAGAAGTTTTGTTTTAGAATTTATTTTTTATTTTTAGGTGTTGGATATGAGATGGAGGGTGGATATAAAAGTGGAACTTAAATTATTTAAATTAATTTTTAAGTGAAAAAGGATAGGGTTTAATAGATAAGTTTTATTAAATCATGTGAAGTGGGAGTATAAGGATGAATAAATGTGAAATTTAATTATTCAAAATTTAGGAGAAATGGATTAAGGCTTAGGAAAAATGGGTAAATAATCAAATAAATTATCATAATTTATTTAATTAATGAATATGAATAGGTAATGGGTGATGTTAGGACAATGTGTTTTTTTTAGGTGTCAACATTTTACCCTTCTTAAAGATGATGTTTTGAGTCGATGAAGAAATATCATTTCAAAGAAGAATAAAACATAGTGGATTTGTGAGAGATATGACTAGTGGTAGGATGGAGATGGGAGTAATGGAAAGGCTAGAGGTAACATACCACCTCAAGAGGATAGGAAGGTTTTATACCATGAGTGTGCTCTTAAAATGGATGAAGGGATTAGAGGAGAAAGATAAAATGGTACAAACATATGAATGGATAAGGATAAGAAGATGGATATAAGAGATAAAAGGATGGGAGATGAGAAGGATGAGGGGAATAGTTATGCAAGTTAGTGTGAGAAACTTACCATGTTTTATTTAACACTTGATGTTATGCACTGAGGTAGAATAGCTAGGATGATGATGTGTAAGTACATCAAGGTTTGACCCAAAAGAAAAGGTCACATGCAAGCATATGTTTAATGACCATAATATAGAAGAGAATGATGCCATTATAGAAAGATATGAAAGGACAATTACAAATAAAATAATGATAATACATACAAGAAATCAAGAAAGAATGTACAAATGATGTAAAGAAAAGAAAATATTCTTCCTAGGTAAGCAAAAAATTGATTGATTTTATAAATTGATGATGATGATGATAACATTGTTGATGATAATAACAATACAAGGATTAGGAATGATATAGCCCAATGATGATATTTTGAGTAAAGTGGATCAAGGTTTTTAGTGAGGTTGGGAAGAAAACCATTAGATGTTTTTGCATGTTGCGAGAGATTGCATGTATCTAGATTGATTGCTTTGGGGAAGCTTGAATTGTAGGGGATTTTGTTGGAATCAAGGAGCACTGAGAGGGGGGGTGAATTAGTGTTCTGCAAAAATAACTTAATTAATTTGATCTTTAAACCACTTACAAAATTGAACCAAAAGAAAGATGCAAGAACACAAAACAATCAACTACAAAACCATAACATAAGGATTTTTACGTGGAAACCTTGTTAGGGGAAAAAGCATGGTGGAAGGCCAATCCACAATTTGAGTATACTCAAGTATAAGTGTTTACAAATGGGAATGCACATGCATTCAAACACACTACCTAGAGCTCACTGCTCATATACAAAATGAAGACTCACTGTCTTACAAAACATTTGGATTACATCTAGAAGATTTGAACTGGAGGAATAACATCTACTAATTGTTGATTATAGTTTTGGTTAAGCACATCAATCACATTCTTGACCTTCTGTTTGATTTTTCTCTTCTTCTCTATCTACTTTAATTCACATCACAAATATTTTTATGCACAAGTGAAACTGTGCATAATCACTCTACAATTATTCTGAATTTCACAACAAACATCGTACACATATCCAAATGATATAAATGATTTCTTATATATATCCACAACTAAAGATTTAATCAACCACATGTCAGCTTCAATAAAACATAAAATATTTACAAACCGTTGGCTCAATCTATGGATAATTTTCAATGCGCACCAACCAAAATTGGCCACAACATAGTGAGGACCGAAAAAAACATGTATCAAGCACAAAAAATTTAACAATTACCCCATGAAGATCCACAACATGCTATATTCACTTAGTTTGCCTTCTTGCACTGTTAGATAGAAAACCAATCAACCAGATCTTCTAACTTGCATACAAATCAATACGAGGCTCTATGATTCAAGGATAACATAGTTCATACATCGAAATATCTTCCTTGAGATCCACAACTCAAAATGATAAAAAAGAATTGCATATGAATCAAAAAATAGAACTCTGTCAAATACTCTATTTTGACTTGATAGTTAATCACAATACTTTGATTTGACTTCTGGTATAAGCAACTATTGAAATGTGGATCGAATCACTGACTAGGGTTACCATCAATGACAACACCAGATGACATGTGTAGTTTCTCTTGCCAAAAGATTTATGATAGGTGGATGAGATTTTACTTAGGTAGTTGATGCCAAGGGAAAACCAGATCTACAAGAAAAGATGGAAGAATAGAGGGATTCTTATAAAAGGGATACGAGGATTGTTGAATAAAGAGATTACTTTGATAGGAGATAGGAGGATTATTATATGGAGGGATTTTAGGATATAATATCCAAGGATTGTGTCACATAGGAAGAACATGGCCCAAGTTGGATATAGTGTAGTGGATATAGAGGGGGATTTATAGAGAAAGTAATGATGTAACACCTCTCTAACCCCAGCCTGGTAAGATAGCATTTTGATTTTGATTTGATATTTTAAATGTTAAATATTGTTATAATGAGATTAGACATTGATGATTATGTGATAAGTTATCATTATTAGTTATTATGCTGGATTACATGTTTAGTTATTATTGTAATGAAAATATTATGGACGTGAAAGAGATGATTTCGTAACACTCGAATATGAGAGGCTTACAATATCATGATCCTCTTCTTGATGATTGATGTTGCTTTATCTATATGATATATGTTATATGTACATGTATGTTGACATGCAATTGGAGTGATGCAGGTACTGAATATCAACTCCACCTGGATTCACAAGCTTGAACATACTCTTATTCCCCGATGGTGGTAACTGGATGTAGTCATATAGACCAAATGTCCCCTACCCTAGCCCATTGTATCTTATTAGTGCAGTGTTTCTGAGTTGATGTCTTACCATCCGGTTACCTAATGGTAATGTCCGGAGCACCTTTCAGCTGTATGTCTGGTGTACCTTTCAGTTGTATGTGGTTTACTGGTATGTCTCTTTGAGGTATTTTGTCTTGGTTTTCATGAATCTATTATGTGGCTATATATATATTTTTGTTTTCAGTGTTATGATGTATTTTCATTGGTATATTTTCATGGTTTCATATATGGTATTTCATTATGTTTAAGTGATTTGAGATTTGGAATGGTTTTATTTATGAGATTTTAAATATGTTATTTTTAAATGATTTTTATTGATCATTCGAGAGAATGATATATTTCATTTGGAAAATTTTAAATGGTTTTATTAATTTTTTTTGTGAGCTCTTATAGTCTTATTTAAATTTATTGGGGAGCCTTGTGTATTTTAATGATTGGATTTAAATTATCATTTTGTGTGTTATTGTGAATGTTGGATTTTAGTTGTTTCAAAATTAATTAATTGAGAGAGCTTTAATAGCTTGATGTTTTCACCTCATTTTTTGGGATTGTTTGGTAGTATATTATTTGGGAGGAAGATTTATTTATATACCTAAAAAAAGGGGAAAAAGAAAAATGGGTAGCTTGGTCTTTGATATTTATTCTTTGTTTTGAACTTTTTGGGGAATTATGTTTTGGAGTTATCTTTTGAGAGAAAAAAATGGTTGTTTTGAAAAAGGAGGAGAAAACCCCACAATTTAGGCAGCTAAGTTGGAGAAGAAACATGGGGATTTTCTGTGAAGAAATTTGTGGGTATTGGATTGTTGAATTCGGTGAACCATTTTCTTCTTGTTGCTTCATTCTGGAATCTCGACGTGCCTTGCTAACAGAGTATTTTTTCATTTCACATTTGGGAAAATTTGAGGTATTCTTCCGTGTTTTCCCTTGAATTTTTTTGAGTTATAAATGTATGCATAAGTGTTTGTTCAAATGTTTTGGAAGTCTCGGCTGCTCTGGGTGTTATGAAATTTTGGTTGCTGAGTTTTCTTTTCAACCTGGTTATGGTATTTATTTTTGGGGAAAGTATGAGTCTTTCTTAAATCTATACAAATATCTTAGTTTAAACTCAAATCCAACTATGAAATTCATTTGGTAATACTCAAATCTCAACTGGGTTGGAGTCCAAAATGAATTTGGAATACTTTCTGTTTTGGCCAAAATTTGTGCAACTTGTTAAAAAATGTTTTTCTTTGCTGCTCATTATCCACTTGTTAAAAACAAAAAATAAGGGCGGATTCCATGTAGAAATTTCCAAATCTCAATTGGATCTTTGACAAATTTTAATTCTGGGCACTTTTATTTTTTGCCAAATTTGTGCCTACTTATAAAATGACATTTTTCATTGCTGCTCATTTACCGCCTATTAAAAATGTAGAATAACATTGGATTACATATAGAAACGTTGAAATATGAACTGGGTCGTTGTCCAATTTTTAATCCGGGCACTTTCATTTTTCGTGTTTTTGCCCAGCGATGCTTAAAATGACATTTTTCCAAACAACACCTTATTTCGGGTCATAAAATTGAAAATTTAAGATGAAATTCATCTTGAAACATGGAAATATGAACTGGGTTGTTGTTCGATTTTAGATTTGAGCACTTTTATCTTTTATGGAATTTTTATGCCTCTTTCTCATGCGTTTGAACATCAGTTGAAACTGTGTTTTGTGCCACTGCCACTTGATAGATTTTATCTGATTTAAAAGTGATTTTACGAGATGATTTAATGAGGTTTATACCGATTATATGATTGGTTCTTTTATGAAGTTAACAGTGAATATTTTAATGTATTTGATATGCTTGTGAGTGTATGAGATCAATTGTTTGAATGATTTCACAACAATGTTTGCTTGGCTGTGTTAAATGACTTTCATAATGGATTTTAGTGGTTTATTCATTGTTTCATATTTGTTTTTGGTTCCCCATTTGGTTAAGTGATATGGGGTAAAACAATATAAGAAAATGAGTCCTTGTGCATGGCCTTGAGCACTTGAAAAGTCTAAGGATGCATTCGAGAAAGCCTATCCGCCTGTAGGGCGTTGAATTATCCGTTTGTGGGGTGTTGATTTGGGTATGGTTGAGTCTTCTCATCTGATCTATAATCTTGTATCTTGCATCTTAGTAGTCTTGACTAGTACCCAACATGTTATTGTATGAGCATCTCCATGTGGTGACATTGACCTTATGCATTGTACCTTGTGTCTGCTCTGTGTTTGATGTGAGTGTTGGCCATATGTTATCCTTGCCTTGCTGTTTTGTTTGGGCCTTATGACTACCTCTGAGCATGGTGGGGTGGTCTCTCTAGAGTCCACATGGTAGGGAGGCGTTTCCACCACCATTGAGGATCAGTGTACAGGGTATTGGAGCACCGGTTGGAGACATTCTCTCTTTGTACTTACCTTTTTAGTTGATGTATCCGATTCATGACTATGCCATTGTACTCATGTAAATTCCTTTATGTATATTGTACTCTCTTGAGAGATATTGTAATCATATTATTTAATGTAAAAAAATATGATTTGATATATTTGTCTTACGGGTTCCGATGTTGGTATCGGACCCACATGCACTTGTTGATCATTATGGTTTTTTTTCTTTAGTTTTCTCGCAAAAATTAGAGCCTTGGTTGTTTTTTCCCTTTTTTCTTTGGTCTGCAAAGGTTCCAGAGCATCGACGCCTTTTGTCTGTTGTCTGGTGTGTTGCAAGAAAGGTTTCAGAGCGTCAATGCGTTCTGTTTGATGCTCTGTGCTACTGTTGCCAGGTTCCGAAGCAACAAGTTCCAGAGCAACAAGTTTTAGAGCAACAGGTTCCGAAGTAGAGCAACAAGTTCCAGAGCAAATTTGTGGAGCTGTCCAGTTTGTTGCTGTTCGGATTTTGTCTGGAGGGTGGATTAGTCCTCTCCTTTGGGATGTCCTTTAGGTCATATTTGGACATGTTTGTTGTCATTTTATCAAATCGGTAATTACTTTATGTGTATGTTATTCTTTCTGTTCATTTTTTTTTTTAATCTTTTCCTCTTTTGGCTCTTAACCTTTGGGGTTGCGTAGCGGGATGTTACATCTGGTATCAGAGCCCATGTTCAGACACTAGGAGCTTTGGTGTACTTGAGACTTCTATGTTATGCTGTGTTGGGCGTGTGTGGTGTGAGCTTGTTATATTGTTTTATAGTCTTTTTGTTATGTTTTCATGCTGCAGTATGGTGTATAGATCATCCTTGTGATGATCTATTTTGATGTGTTCCTTCTTTCCTTTAGGATGCCCCTAGGGGTAGAGCCAGAGGCTGAGTTAGAGGTTCAGTCGATGTTGCAACACTGAGATCCCTACTTATGGTTGATACCTGCTTGGTGTGTTGCATGTGGTGGATGACAACAAATGTTGTTGTTATTTCCCACCCCTTGCATGTCCTATTGAGGAATGATTTTGTGAGGGTTAGTGAGACCCTTGAGCCTACCTAGAAGTGTATTTTGATTGGTATCCTTCTTGATGTGTGCCTCTTTCATTGTGTAAAGGGTTGTGACCTTTGAGTGGCTCTTGAGTGTGGCTGTAGCCTATGTGGTTGCAGTGTGCTTGATGTGTGTGTTCCAAGTGCTTGTTGTGGCGAGGTAGTAGTAGGATCTCTTGCCTTGAGTGCCTTAGTATGGTGTTTTAGAGGGTTGAGTTGCCCCAACCCTAACTTGTATTGTGGAGGAATGATGCCTCCTAGGCCTCACCTCACCTTGCGGGATTGGAGTGATTCCCTTGGTTGAGAGTCTCCCGAGGTTGAGATTGATTACTTTCCTTTATCCTTTGTTGTAGGTGGGCATGTTGGACTTTAGCTTGTTGGTGGGTTATAAGTGACATGTGTTGCCTAAAATTACCCTGGCTTGGTCTCTTAGTTCTCGTTGTTGGAAGGTATGTTTGGCTATGAGGGTGCCAAATTTTTTCGTTTGTGTGTATTCTCTTCTTGTGCTTTATCTCTTTGTGTGAGTGATTGCTAGATTGACCCTATGTGGTTTTGAAGTTGCTTTCGCATGCTATATTGCATTTAAATTATAAAATATGGTAACAGAAAATGAATGATCATGTTGTTAATTCATAGATACTATTGCATGCTCACATATGATTGATGCAATTGTGTGAAAGTGATTGTGTGATGATGAAACCATGTTTGCATTCGTGCCTGTGTCAGAATTGTAAATCTCGCTCTCCATCTCTCTCTTATCATTTGTTTAACAAAGATGCTTATCTTTGAGTTTGTGGTGTATTGAAATCCATTGTATGCTTGTCTTTTATGAACAAATGTTTATGCATTCATGAAGATTTGTTTTATTAGATCAACCCCTTGGGTAAAAGACCCATAGTCCCCAATTGTATTGTTGAGTCTTAAGAAATCATGTAGAGGTTAAATAATTGTACCTTGTTTCAAAATGCAAAATGTTAAATGTATGTTGAAGTGATGATGTTGCATACCTTGTTTTGTGTAAACATTGTAATGATATTGCACTATGTATAGAGAATAAATGTGGTTATCATATGTGTGTAGTAAGGTGATTTACCACTTAATAATAGTGAATATGAATGTGAGAGTTATATGACATTGTTGATTTACTCCATGTAGCATTGTGATATAATGTAGGTGATAAAGGTTGTAATTATAAAATTATGTTTAATGATATTATTGTCTTGAAAAGAGAGGATTGTATGGATGTTGGGAGTACATGTTCTTGGGAGGTTGTTTTGATCTTGCATAATTAGAAGTGGATAATTGTTTTATTTTGGTAAGAAGAATTGGAAAAGGTACTCCCTATTATGTGAACATCCTGTATTAGTGCTCATGTTGAGTATTGTGAATATCCTATGCTTGAGTTGTGTTTCTCGTGGGATTGTGGTATAGGGTACCCATCCATGGATGATATTATTTTGGAAAGGGAATCACATCGGTTATGGAGATATATGTATTTATGGTATGTGATCTTTGAAAAGTAATGGAATTGAGTATGTAAATGTAACCCCTCTGTAAATGTGAGAAACTAGTAATTGTGCATTGGTCGAGTGTTGTGAATACCTCGTACTTGATTTGTGTGCCCATGGGATGGTGATATTGTGTTCCCATTCATGAGGATATGTTGTATCTTAGGTATGAGATTAACCATACCATTATGTGTTCTTGTATGTTTGTTACCTGATTGAGGGCCAACCCATGTGTGGTTGAAATTTATATATATAAGAGTAGCCAAAATTTAGTTTCATAGATTCTCTTCTTTTGGTTCTCTAGTCCCTCAGTCTGTGAAGGGGTAGTAGCAACCACAAAGTTCCTTGGGCAGAGTGTGCAGCGTATGCATATTGCAGCGCAGAGTAGTCTCAACTCAACCGATCCCGAGGAAAGTACTCACTACTTCCCCTTATGATGGATCAAGGTACTTGATCCATATGTGCTGAAATTTTCTAGCCGCCTATAGGGGCGTTGAGTTGGCATTAGCGAGTCAACCTCATCCATATGAGAGATGAAGTTCGAGTAGCCCCATATTGATATACTCATAAATGCATTATATATATACCGTATTTGCACGTCTTTTGACATGATGCAATGGATGCGATGCCATGTGCTTAGATGCATGAAGGTGCACTATGGGATTGTGTTATGATAGCCTACTTGTGTGATGAGCATAATGGGGCCTCGTACACTTGTAGAGGGATACTCATGTTTTCTTTCAATAGTGTTTGGGTTGGTTAGCATATGGGTATGTTCTAGCCATGTATACCTCTGGCTACGGTGAGTACCTACGTGTGCCTTCTCCATGAGGTATTGCTATGCGGGGTGTGTTCTGTGTGTGCCTACTTCTGCGGAGCCACAAACACACTGTCATGTGGTATATGACCAATACATGCCTTCTTTGGCTGGCATATGGCCATGTCACATTGAGACGCGATGCGGGATGGGCTCAAGGTGCACATCCCATGTGGGCAGCCAAGGAGTGCGTGGGCCACTTGGCGAGTCCATGCCACGTGATGACGCGATGAAGGGTGTAGCCAAGGAGTACACCTCATGCCATGTGGTTGGCGTGCTCACTTTGCACCACATGAGGGGCTATTGCAATAGTTAGACGTTGTTCCCTCCTTCCTCATTTGGTGGCTAGTATCTAGTCACACAGTGTTGTAGAGTGCAAGTTCAAAAATTGTGAACTTTCTTTTTGGATATTGATGATCTTCTATTGATTGTGAAGGCCGACACTTTGTTTATATTTGATTGTGATGGTTTAACCACATCTTGTGATCTTCATTTGCATGTAACTCTCATGGTTACATTTGATTTAGTGTTGAAATTGTGCATATTTCTTGCTTTATTGCTTTATTGAATCTTTATTTGATATTTATTTATGATCTTTGGTGGCTAAACTAGTTTTCTACTTGTTTTCAAATGTCGGTCCTGTGTTGTAATGTGATTCCACATTGGGTACATGAGAGCCAAACTCGGTTGAAAGTATACGAGAAAGTAGACGTAGGGAACCTTGAGGATGGGGGTATGTGAGGCTATTGTACAACTAATACTCACTATCCACCTATGTGTGATGACTATCTCTTGGAGGCTAACCACCTTGTACAACAAGAGATAGGTCATTGTGTTTTTGTTTGGATGGTCTCACCATGTGCATGTGTCCTAACACCATCAAGCCACTAAGTGTGAGGTATGGATTATGTGAGATGGATATTAGCTCTTGGCTCATGGATTAGTATGATGTTTCCCGGTGTCCAGATGGACCCTTGTGTAGTCTTGTGATGTGATTCCCAGTGATGTAAGTATGTATGTATGCGTAAATGCATGTTTCAACTTGGATATGGTTACATATGAAAAGTTCAAAATTTGGCTTATTATGCTTTAGAAAGTGTAAATTATTATATTTTGTTGAAAATGATGCTAAATGTGTTCTAATGTGTGAGATTGGAAGTGGGTGGAAAACAAATATTGTTGCAAACAATGGTATTTTGGAAAGAAACGAGTGCTTATTCATCTTCTTTACCCTATTCTTAGTGGAAATCAATGTGCATCTTAACCTACTCTTGAATGAATGTGGGTGTTAAAATAAATGCTTATTTTGGGAATTGTGATACATGTGGTGTTAACAAGATTAACCATGCTATTTTTTTATTTCATGTTGAGATTTAATAAGTAAGGCATATGTCAATATATTGATAATGATGCTTAAAAAGGTGAATGTTAAATGGTTGTCCTTTCTATTTGGTTCAATGATGAATGATGCATATTATATTTCTCATCTTTGGAATGAAGTACAATCTTTTAATGTTGATTTTTAGATGTTGAGTACTAATGTGTGACATGGCTGCATACTGAGCTTACATGACTTCTAGGAGTAAGTCAAATCTTAGGGGGGGAGGATGTAACACCTCTCTAACCCCAACCTGGTAAGATAGCATTTGATTTTGATTTGATATTTTAAATGTTAAATGTTGTTATAATGAGATTAGACATTGATGATTATGTGATATGTTATCATGATCAGTTATTATGCTAGATTACATGCTTAGTTATTATTGTTTTGAAAAGATTATGGACAGGAAAATGATGATTTTGTAACACTCGTATCCGAGAGGCTTACGATATCATGATCCTCTTCCTGATGATTGATGTTGCTTTATCTATATGATATATGTTATATGTACATTTACTTTGACATGTAATTGGAGTTATGCAGGTACTGAGTATCGACTCTGCTTGGATTCATAGACTTGAACATACTCTTATTCCCCGATGGTGGTAACTAGAGGTAGTCATGCATTCCAAATGTCCCCTACCCTAGCCCATTGTATCTTATTAGTGCAGTGTTTCCGAGTTGATGTCTTACCATCCGGTTACCTAATGGTAATGTCTAAAGCACCTTTCATTCGTATGTCCGGTGCACCTTTCAGTTGTATGTGGTTTACCAGTATGTCTCTTTGAAGTATTTTGTCTTGGTTTTCATGAATATGTTATGTGACTATATATATATTTTGGTTGTTAGTGTTATGATGTGTTTTCATTGGTATCTTTTCGTGGTTTCATATATGGTATTTCATTGTGTTTAAGTGATTTGAGATTTGGAATGGTTTTATTCATGAGATTTTAAATATGTTATTTTTAAAAGATTTTTATTGATCATTAGAGAGAATGATATATTTAATTTGAATTTTTTTAAATGGTTTTATTAATCTTTTTCATGAGCTCTTATAGTCTTATTTAATTTTTTTGGGGAGCCTTGTGTATTTTAATGATTGAATTTAAATTATCATTTTGTGTGTTATTGTGAATGTTGGATTTTAGTGATTTCAAAATTAATTAATTGGGAGAGCTTTAATAGCTTGATGTGTTCACCTCATTTCTTGGGATTGTTTCGGAGTATATTATTTGGGGGGAATATTTATTTATATACCTAAAAAAAAAGAGAAAAAGAAAAATGGGAAGCTTGGTCTTTGATATTTATTCTCAGTTTTGAACTTTTTGGAGAATTATGTTTTGGAGAGTTATCTTTTGAGAGAAAAAATGGTTGTTTTGAAAAAGGAGGAGAAAACCCCACAATTTGGGCAGCTGAGTTGGAGAAGAAACATGGGGATTTTCTGTGAAGAAATTTGTGGGTATTAGATTGTTGAATTCGGTGAACCATTTTCTTCTTGCTGCTCTATTTTGGAATCTCGACGTGCCTTGCTAACAGAGCATTTCTTCATTTCACATTTGGGAAAATTTGAGGTATTTTTCTGTGTTTTCCCCTTTTGTTCAAATGTTTTGGAAGTCTTGGCTGCTCTGGGTGCTATGAAATTTTGGTTGCTAAGTTTTCTTTTCAACCTGGTTATGGTATTTATTTTTGGGGAAAGTATGAGTCTTTCTTAAAACTGTACAAATCTCTTAGTTTAAACTCAAATCCAACTATGAAATTCACCTGGTAATGTTCAAATCTCAACTGGGTTGGAGTCCAAAATGAATTTGGAATACTTTTTGTTTTGGCCAAAATTTGTGCAACTTGTTAAAAACATTTTTCTTTGCCTCTCATTATCCCCTTGTTAAAAACAAAAAATAAGGGCAGATTCGATGTAGAGATGCCCAAATCTCAACTGGGTCTTTGACAGATTTTAATTCTGGGCACTTTTATTTTTGGCCAAATTTGTGCCTACTTGTAAAATGACATTTTTCATTGCTGCTCATTTACCGCCTATTAAAAATGTAGAATAAAATTGGATTCCATGTAGAAACATCGAAATATGAACTGGGTCGTTATCCAATTTTTAATCCTGATACTTTCATTATTCATGTTTTTGCCCAGCCATGCTTAAAATGACATTTTTCCAAACACCTTATTTCAGGTCATAAAATTGAAAATTTAAGATGGAATTCATCTTGAAACATCAAAACCTGAACTAGTTTGTTGTCGGATTTTAGATTTGGGCACTTTTATCTTTTATGGAATTTTTATGCCTCTTTCTCATGCGTTTGAACATCAGTTGAAACTGTGTTTTGTGCCACTACCACTTGGCAGATTTTATCTCATTTAAAAGTGATTTTACGAGATGATTTAATGAGGTTTATACCGATTATATGATTGGTTCTTTTATGAAGTTAACAGTGAATGTTTTAATGTATTTGATCTGCTTGTGAGTGTATGAGATCAATTGTTTGAATGATTTCACAACAATGTTTGCTTGGCTGTGTTAAATGGATTTCATGATGGATTTTAGTGGTTTATTCATTGTTTCATATTTATTTTTGGTTCCCCATTTGGTTAAGCGAGATGGGCTAAAACAATATAAGAAAATGAGTCCTTGTGCATGGCCTTGAGCACTTGAAAAGTCTAAGGATGCACTCGAAAAGGCCTATCCGCCTGTAGGGCGTTGAGTTATCTGTCTGTGAGGCATTGATTTGAGCATGGTTGAGTCTTCTCACCTGATCTATAATATTGTATCTTCCATATTAGTAGTCTTGAGTAGTACTCGACATGTTATTGTATGAGCATCTCCATATGGTGACATTGACCTTATGCATTGTACCTTGTGTCTGCTCTATGTCTGATGTAAGTGTTGGCCACATGTTATCCTTGCCTTGACGTTTTGTTTGGTCCTTGTGACTACCTCTGAGCATGGTGGGGTGGTCTCTCTGGAGTCCACATGGTAGGGAGGTGTTGCCACCATCATTGGGGATTGGTGTACAGGGTATTGGAGCATCGGTTGGAGACATTCTCTCTTTGTACTTACCTTTATAGTTGATGTATCTGATTCATGGCTATGACATTGTACTCATGTATATTCCTTTATGTATATTGTACTCTCTTGAGAGATGATGTAATCATATTATTTAATGTAAAGAAATGTGATGTGATATATTTGTCTTACGTGTTTTGATGTTGGTATCGGACGCACATGTACTTGTTGATCATTATGGTTTTTTTTCCTTAGTTTTTTTGCAAAAATCAGAGCCTTGGTTGTGTATTTCCCTTCTTTCTTTGGTCTGCAAAGGTTTCTCGAGCATCGATGCCTTCTATCTGTTGTTTGGTGTGTTGCAACAAAGGTTCTAGAGCATCGATGCCTTTTGTTTGCTGCTCTGTGCTGCTACTGCCAGGTTCCAGAGGAATAGGTTCTGAAGCAGAGCAACAAGTTCTAGAGAAAATTTCTAGAGCTGTCTGGTTTTCTATTGCTCAGATTTTCTCTGGAGGGTGGATTAGTCCTCTCCTTTGGGATGTCCTTTAGGTTATATTTGGCCATGTTTGTTGTTGTTTTATCAAATTGGTAATTACTTTATCTGTATGTTATTTTTCCTGTTCAATTTTTTTTTTATGTTGTCCTCTTTTTGGCTCTTAACCTTCGGGGTTGTGTAGCAGGATGTTACAAATGATTGTATTTTTTGAAGAATTCTTGAATAAGATACTCGTTTCCTTAGCAATATCAAAAGTAGGAAGGGAATATGGATTGGATATGATGAGAGAGGTACATAGATATAATAAATCTGTAGATAGACTCGGGTAGGTAGGATTAAAAAAGATTTCCTCTATGTGTGGGGTGCTAGTGGATGGTGAATGTTTGCTATATTTTCATCATGGCAATTTCCCAAGGAACCATAGGAATGATTTTCACCATTGGATGAATGATTTCTTTTTACTTTTTTTTTTCTTATTTTTTACTTTTTAATTTTTAATTTTTTTAATTTTTCTTGTTTGGTTTTATGGATTTTGGATGAAGGATAAGGATTGGGATAGACTAGTGTAAATGGGGATAGAGAGATGGATGAATGAATTAAGCATCTCTTTCCATAGTGATATTATTCTTTGCTAAATAATTACTTTTATGGATGATGCTGATTATTTTTGTGCTCATAAATATTGGTAGAAACTATGCTAAGTGTGATTCTCCAATATGTTAACAAGATACCAATATAGCTCCTGATTTGAGAGAATTCTACCAAGAGGGATGAAGGATAGATAAATATTGAAATGAAGGGAAAAAGGGGGTGTGAGCACTAAAATGAAATGGAGGAAAAAGAGAGGGATGGTCCTAAGTCCTGCATAAAAATAACCTAGGATGAATGGTGGATCCTTTTCCTAAAATTATTTAGGAAAGATATCAAAAGGTGTAAAGATTGAATTTCAACCCTAATGGTGAGCCAATCAAACCTGGATCTTAGTTCCTTAGGAAATTAGGAAGATCTAAAATTAAATGGGAATGATTTGATGCACTTAAACTAATGAAACAATATGACCTAGATGATAAAATGCAAATTCTTGAAGATACAAAAATTAAAATGATAGTTTGCAAGCAGATCTGAGAAGGGTTTGGACACATGTACTTGGCATCATAAATTAATTTTGAGCTTTGTTGAAGGAAATGTTTTCCCTAGGGTGAATGGGTTATACTTAGGGTCTATAGAATAAGTTTTGACAGTCCTCTGATGTTGGATTTTGGCTTCAGCTTGACATAGGTCCCACTATCAGAAAGTCAGAAATAAAATCTGCAATTGAGTTTCTATGCTTGAAAAAAATGATGACAACCAATGGAACAATGAAAAATTGCTCCTTTGATATCTCTTCAATCCTTCTTCAACCTATAATATACACATACAAAAAGAGAAGATATTTTTTTGTTTTGAATGGGGGTTTTCCTTGGTCAAACCTAAAGTTTGGTAATTAAACCTTGATAGAAAGATAATGGCAATTGATAAATGAAAGGAAATGATGAATTAACACTTGCTTACTACAACTCACCAAACCTTGAATGGCTTCCATTAGAGTATTGAAGTCAAACAAATAAATCCAAGGAACTTGATATTTATTTGATTGATTAAACACTTGAAAATGATTGGATTCTTTAAGGATCAACAATGTATGTTAGCCTTCACTAGATGACATGAACACACATAAGCTTGAACATGATGATAGGATCTTGAATGCTACAATAAATAATAGATAAATCTTCTCTTGAATGCTCTTGAAAATAATATTTTCTCATATGAAGTCCACCTCTTGCTTTTTAGATTTGAATTGATACAAAGACTATGTATTTATAGGTGTTTATCTAATTTCTCAAAAATTAGATTTCAAAAGTCGACAATTGCATATTGAATTTGAATCATTAAAATATTTCCAAAAAAATATTAACATTTGGGTCATAGGACTTAAAGGGGACCCATTCGCCCTTGGACGAATGGGTCCTGGCCCATAAGTCTAGGACACACATGCTCCAATGTGATTAAAATTTTAATTGCATTAATTAAATGTCGGTTCTCCTTTTAGAAAACAGAAAAAATAAGGCTTTGGAATGCATGATTTAGAAAATTAGAAGCTTAATTAAGTCCAATTAATTAAGGTAACCAACCATAGTGTGAAATTGTAAAGGTATACAATTTCCTACACTACAAATATTTATGAAAAAGATTGAAATAAAGGGGCATGATATTGAACTGGTGGATGAAAGTATTTGGATGGTGGTTACACAATGAATATCATGGGATTAAGGGTAACCAAGAATAACCATTTCACACACCACATTCGAGGGTGAAGATTAGAATTAAGATATGATTTTGAATTTTAGGATTTAGATTTGGTAATGAGGACTAGATATTTTAGGATATAGGGTCCTAAAATGGATTTATAATGCCCATAAGAGAGAGTTCAAGGGTTGTAGATTTTTGGGATGTAGGTATCCAAAATAGATGTAGGATATTCAAGATGGGGATACTTGGATTAAGATGTATAAGTCTGGTATTGGAATGTGGAGTTGGTAGCTCCTTTTGGATTCATTGCATTGTGTTAAGAGATCCACATTTTTTTCCTTTTGATTAGTGGGTCTTTGTGACTTTTTTGATCTAATTTGATTATGGATTTGAATTTTCTTATTTTTGGATTTATATGGGGATGTGGATTTGTATGCTCTTTTTGAATGCATTACATTTTTTTGGGGATACACATTATTTTCATACTTTTTTTTTTATTGATGGTATTTTTGATCTATTTTTATTTTGGATTGGGTTTATTTATTTATTTTAGGATTTAGGGAAGGAAGTATCCTTCAAATGAATGGATGGGGATGTGGATTTGGACGCTCCTTGTGAATGTATCACTTTTTTTGGGGATCCATATTTTTTTTGTACTCACTTTTTGATTGGTTGGATTTTGTGGCCTTTTATATTTATTTTGATTTTAGATCAAATTTTTCTTTGTTTACATGTATGTTGAAACATTATGACATGGCAATCCTTGGATTTTTTTGGATTCTTTTCTTGATATTTTTTGTGATCAAAATAACTTCCAAAGGTGATGGTATGGTATAATGGGGAAATAATATCTTGATATCATATGAATTGGGTGATGGTTTCATCATGTTGGAGAAAGTACAATGATATGTGTGTTTGTTGATCCTAATTGGGGATTTTAGGAGATGGGTGGATGATGGATTTAATGAAAGGATTGTCCATAATAAGACCATGAGAGGAGTAATAGGGGACACCTATTTTAATTTTGGAAGAATTTTTCTTAGATTTAGTGAATGAGTGACCAACATATTCACCATGAAATATATAATTGAGGCCCTAAAACCCTATATTTAATTTTATTTGAATAGGTTCTAATATAACATTCTCATGAAGGCCTAATAATTTTCATTGATACGACATATTATAAAAAAAATGATTATTGATAGGATACTTGATATTTTAGAAACATGACATGAATCCACTTTAAGATAGACAGGGAGTGGAAGAGATTGTAGCTTCCTTAGTGGTGAGAAAATAGGATTAGATAAAGGTGGAAGAACCAAGTTGATAGGATTGTGGTTCATTGATGGGTTTTATAGGGGTAACTAGATCTTGACATGGTAAAACATTTTGTTCATGGATGGGCTCAATGGGAGTGACTGGATATTGATTTGGGTGAGGAAATTTATGGGCATGATTTTGAAGAAAGTTCTTGATATAGCTTGATTTATTTGGATGATAGGAGGGAAGAGCAATCTTTTTATTGTCAATGCTTAATGTATGGAAGGAATCTTAAAGTTGTGGATTTAAAGAATTTAATGAATATTAAGGATTTAAGACTAATGAAAACATGACAAATGGTTTATTTAGATGACATAGGGTTAACAATGTTATGGGATGACGTATTATTAAATATGTTATGAGATAGTATGAGATTAGTGATGTTGGGGATAACAAGGGTTTTAAAATGCTATGGAATGGTATGGGATTAGTGATGTAATTGGATGGAATGGGATTAGCAATGTTGCAGGAGTACATGTGATCAATGATGTTATGAGATGACATGGGATTATACATTTTATAGTATGAAATGACTTTATTTTTTCTTTATGGCATTTAATCCTTTGAGAGTAGTCCTTAGAGGAAGTTCCTAAAGGTGATTTTATTTGATTGATATTTGGTTTGGTATGGCTTGGGATTTGATGGTTTTGAGGATGAAGGAATTTTATGGGAAGTGGATGAATTAGTATAGGAGGTGGAGGTTACATGACACTCTTGTGAAAGGAACACTTGGGAATACATATTTGGCATATGAATTAAGGATGATGATTTAGAGCATGGAATAAAATTGAAGGGGACATTAGATGAATGACTTGCATAGGATATAAATGGATTAGGATAAGAGGTGGAATCCACATGACACTCTAGTGAAGGGAAGATATAGGGATGATGATTTGGGAAATAGATTGGAGATAGGGGACATAGAATAGTTTTGAAGGAGGTGTTGGATGAAGGATGGCTTCCCTTATCAAGTTTACAATTATGATGATAAATGGAGGATTGATTATGGTGTATGAGATGAATAATTGTATGATGTGCTTGATTTTATCATTTAAAGCCATAATTTATGGGAAAATTACCTCCAAAACTTTGAGGTTTAACTAGCCATGACATCCTAATTATGCAATTAAGTGATTCGAGTGGTTCTTTTCTATGGTGATGATTAATAGATGTGAATTTGGGTTTAACAAAATAGTTTGCACTAGTTGGTTCTTGGTTTTGATAATAGTTGAGTGAGTGATTGGAGCTTGTGTCAAGCTTTCTTAAGGGAATTCCATCTAAGGATCCATGAGGGAATTCATATTGGTCCACTAGATTCTCATTATCATCATAAGGATCATATTTGTCTTGACTAGTAAGGCTATAATTATTGTTATATTCATTGTGATTAGTTTGATTTTGTAAGATAATTTGATATAATTGGGGATCATACTGTTTGATTTACCCTTGATTATTATTTTTGGCTTTGTTTGCATGGGATATGGGAATTAATATTTACTTTTTCCTTAAATTTTTTTGTTTGGCCTTTTTTTTATGCTGGATATAGGTTTATTGCCTTGGTTTTGTTTTCTTGATTAAGGAAATGGGTTGTCTTAGATTGTAAGATGATTTGGATACAGTCTTGTCAAATTTGAATTATTGACTTGAATTAGGTGAGGTTTAGGCTCAAAGTTTTTCATTAATTTTTATAAGAATACACATCAAGTATAACAAGTATGATGGTTTTAAGGTAAATAAAGGGTATTAACTATCTTTACATAAGAATACACATGAATCACAATAAAACATATTTTATTAATGTAAGAGTATCAATTATTGTGGGATCACTAATATACTATTTACCAAGTTGTAGGTAGTTAAAAATGTAAAATTTATGTACCATCTCTACCCATCTTACCATAGAGGCCAAGGCATTACCTATAATGATCTCTATATCAACAAATCAAATATATGATATGATTAAATTCTTGGGACTAATCAATTACCAATGCACCATGAATAATGACGAGTCAAAGGTTCTAACTAGGATTGAACATGGTGTCTAAGGAATATCCTTTATGTACTTAAAGGTATATAAGGCTTGAATCCATTGAATAAAATGGGTATATGATGAACAAACTGGTACAAAAAGGTAACCCACTCTCATCCACTTTGCAAGGTATAAATTTATTATAAACTTAACCTAAAATGAAAAATATCCCTTTAAATGGATGAGCCTTTTGATTCTCCCAAAAATTCATATACCCTATCAAAACATGAGGGTTTAGATCATCCTATTAGTAATGAAATCCAAGGAAATTCTACTCAAGAGGAAGATATTTGGGTGTTTATGATTCCCAAGATCACCTTGTAGTGTGAAGGAAGAATATAAGCAACTTGGACTCTTGGATTAACAAAAAAAAAGATTACTAACTAGTGTTTCTGATCTTCAAAGATCACCTTTTAGTGTGATAGAGCATACATACTTAGAAATTTGTACAAGAATGAAAAATCAATGTTAATTTATATTGAAAAATATGTGCAACTAATATAATTCTTAAAATATCATCTTCACCAAGTTTCCTACACCAAATACAATAGTATTTTCAAAGGAGAATCTTGGACAATAATTTTACACTCAAAATGTTAGTAGTTTAAAATATAAGAATCTTTAAAAAGTAGTTTGTTGTAAGAAAAATGTATTAATAATTAAATTTAAACCTCTACAAAATTTAGAAATAAATATAAACAAAAAAAAAAAAGAAGTTATTATGGTATTATTCATTAGTTTCTCTAAAATTTTATTAAAAAACATCGAATTTAAATTTCATATGAAAAATATGTGTATTTGAATATTAAAACATAAAGAGAGTTTGAATAGTTATACATGAATTTTAGGATTAAATATATGAAAAATACCTCTACCACAGTCAAGTGCTTTGAGTCATCTTTCCTATACCTACAAAAAGATGAAAATTCGTCATATGAGAAAACAGTTATGTTATTTTGAAATAAAAGTATTGTTTCAAGGTCCAAAAATATGACTAGGGGTTTTAGGTAGGTGGTTAAGCCCTTGTGAATGGAATATTTAACTAGAGTTAAAACAAAATTAATTTTTAATAAAATGAAAAATGTGAGATAATTAAAGTATATTCTATATGGTGCAAATATATACAACTATATGGATTACCAAATAAAGAGAGAGGAAAATTAATAAAATTATTGAAAAGGTTTTTCTACATCAAAATATGTTATAATATATATAATTTTTTATATCTTTATCCTTTTTAACTCAAACATGAAGTGTATTTTATAGTACCGAGATCCTTGTAAAATCTCACCTCCAAATCTCTCAAGAAAAAAGGTAAAAATTACAAGATCAAGTTAGCAAAACACCGTAAAATACAAGGGTTAGGAGGGACAAGTCCCAATATACATGTAAAAGATGTACACAAAAAGAAATGAAATAAATTTTGGATTAAAACCTTAAAGATTAAAAACCTACTTGACATCTAACTAACTCCTTCTATATACCAAGAAACTGTAAATGGAAATGAAATAAATAAAACGTCTCACCAAAAAGTTCTTATTTCACCACAAAGGTGGTTGTAGTCCAAAATTTTCTATTTTGAATAAATAATGAGATGTGGTTGCTCATACAAGCAACATGATAATACATTTTGATTGAGGACCCTTGAAAATGGCTTGGGGATAGATAGATTTATATGTTTGAGATTGGATTGATCAATAACGAGGATTGACTACGAGATTAATTATTGATATCAAGTTAGATAGGTAGTTGTGAGATGAAGGCTAGAGAAAAATAAAATTTCATATATTTTTTATATTGCTAATTGGTTACAAATATTTTTGTCATATGAGCATCAACACAAGACTAATACAAGATCTTACAAGCACAATCATTAAACTAATATTATCTCCTTCAAACAAACACACTAGAAACCATCTATGGAAGACCAAAAGTCACAACTTAGAAATCCACTTATTTAGAAAGAATCTCCACATTAGAAGCCAACTATGGAAGACCAAGAGTCACAAATTAGAATTTCATATTAGATGGCTCATTGGGATTTGAACTTGGGTCTCCACATTGAGAACTCAATAATTTAATCAATTAAGCCCAACTTAGAATTTCTTATAGATTTTTAGGTGTTCGTTTTGAGATGGGGGGTGGAGTTACAAGGGTATTTTAAATTATTTTATTTATTTTTGAGTGAAAAAAGGCGAGAATTAATAAATATAAACTTTATTTATTCAAAACTTAGGGAAATGGGATTAGGACTTAATACGATGGGTAATTACTTAAATATACTATTATAATTTATTAATTAATAAAAATGAATAGGTAATATGTGATGTAAGGACAATATAATTTTTTTTTTGGTTTCTACATCTTCTTTCCCTCTCACATCATTAGTACACTAAAACAATTATTTAATCTAGTTAATCATTTACATAAGTCAAAGCATGATTAATCAAGATAGATCTTGTCCACTTTCCTAGAATGTATATATGTCCCAAAAGCATTTTACATGTACACTTGACCTATGCTTTCTACTTATCCAAAATTTTCTCATGAAATCCCATCCATCTATTTCTCTAAGATCTTAACTCTACATAAATCTGAAAAAGGGATTTTTGGTCTTCCAAACTACCCCCTTTTGATCTCATTCCTCATCATTTTCCATGGAAATCTCATCCATCAAATCTCCTTGAATTATGGAGCTCCTATTATACACCACTTGCAAGGTACCACTTGGAGGCCTCTCATCAACTCAAATGTCTTTCAATTCCAATCCTTGATCTCCAATCTCAATCTTATCATTGATCAACCACCTCAAAAATCTATAATAACATTTCTTGTTTTAAAGATAATCTATGAATGCAAGGTTACACTACTTGAGTGAGCATCCACATAACATCAATTCCATATCCAAAATCTTGAGAAAATTAACACTCATAGTGTGCAACATGGGGGCATTGATAGAATTTCCTTGAGTCTTTTAATTTGGGTGCTTTCACCTTTTAAGCTCAAACAAAGGTGTAGTTGTACATGAGGTAAATATTTAATTGCATATATTTAAGTCATTTTTTCATGTTTTGTTCTCTTTTGTTCACAATAACTACAATTATCCAACAAAATTCTCATTCCATTATAATTTGATGGCAATCAATAACTTATTTTGAAGTTGCCAATCTTGATACATACCATAGAATATGTCATTACACCTAGTAACCCCATGTTCCTATGTGACTGCTTAATGCATTTTCTGATTAAATTTAAATAGCTGGAGTAATCCCATGCAAATTTAAAATTGTGGGAAAATGATAATTTAGAATCTTTCCTATTTTAGTGGAGCAACTATTGTTTAGGATTTTAAAATAGGTTGTGATAAAAAGGGGGGTTGGAAATAAGTAGCAACTTCATATTGAGAAAAATGCAAAGTGGTATCATATTTTTTTTTCCCTCTTTTTCATTTGCCTCTAATTTTTTCCTCCAAATTTTATTTACAAAAATTATTATTGATATTATTTAGTCTTATATGACAATAAACAATAATTGCATATTTTAAAGATGAATTCTTAAAAATAAATAATGAATTAAAATTCATTGGACAACCAGCCCCACAAATCACTCCTAAAAAAATTGAACAATAGCTGCTAGCCAGAATAAACTACAGTCGCATGTAAACCTACCCTAATAAAATTTTCTTAAAATTTTCTAATACCTTCTAAATAAATTCCTTATGTATATACCTAACTTAACAAAAAAATATATATTAAAAATACATAGACCATTCGCTTTGAATATTTATAAAACCTTTTCAATAGATCCATTTTGTGCAAACCCTTGTATTTAATTATATTACATCTCCTTGAGGCATCATATCAAATAGTTTATGTGCCTTATTCCTAGTGTTGTAGCCACAACATCTAAATAAAACGCCCTCTTAACAATCATGGTGTTCAATGAGATCCAATTCATCTAATAAAGTTTTATTTTCTTTAGTGAGAATGTGGAACTTTAGGGAAAGCTACGCTTTTGGAAATACATGTGGAATTGAGGATAATTTGCATTTTTCATGTGTGTCATGAGTTTTCTCCTCTTTCCCTTTAAAATGGCTTAAAAAACCTTTCACTTTTTGTTTATTATATGTATATGTGCATGCTTTGTGAGATTTTAGGAAATGTGGGATGAAGGTATTGTTGGAATAAGTGAATAATGGTATTTAAGCTAGTCGTATCCATTTGAGTTTAGATTTTTAGATGTATCAATAAAGTCTAGTTTACTGCCGATCAATTTCAGCTAGCTGTTGAATTAGTTAACATATTTCTAGGAAGGTGGTTGGGTCAATGTTATGTATAAATACGTCTCTCTTTGTGCTGTTAAATATAATTGATCAGTGAGTTTATTTGAAACTCTTCTACAGTTGAATATTATGTGTTGCTCTTTGTTCTTCTCTATTTTCTATTTTTAATATGGTATAAGAGCTAATGGTGGGTCTTGGTGCTATGAGCATGCAAGTGTTGTTCATTGAAATTTTGTGTAGGTGGGTGAGCCTATGGTGGAGAAAAAAAAGAGTGCCTCAGATTTGAAGTGCTGCTATGTTTGAGTTGAAGAGGAGAACTGTGATTTGTGATGTTTGTTGCTGCAATGATGTTTGCTATTGTTGAGTTGTAGGAGTTGAGATAATTCCAACCATTAATGAAGAATCATTAGAAGATGATTTTATTGAAGCTAAAGCAGTTGTTATATTTTGAAGTGGTTAATACTTTGAAGAAATAGAAAGATGCAATAGAGGATAGATAGATGCTCAATAGTCTGAGATGCTTGTGGATCAGAGAACTATACCTCATTGGGATTACAAGACATGCATGTGAAGATTGGTGTCCAATAGTTCAAAGGGGGATCCAAAATTTGGAAGTTCAATATCATACCTTTACGAGGGTGATGGGACACTTCATGTGAAAATTGTGTCCAATGATGTTAGGAACTTGGATGATAGCTAGGAGACAATACTTAGGAGCAGCTTGAATAATTGTTATTGGTTGGAGAATTGTTTTTCAAAAGAGAGCTTCTGCATAATGTAATATTTTTAGTCTTATGTTGTTATATATATTAAAAGGCAATCAAAATTCCATTATTTCTTAAGGGGGAGTGTTGGAATAAGTCAATAATGGTATTTAAGCTAGTCGTATCCATTTGAGTTTAGATTGTTAGATGTGTCAATAAAGTCCAGTTTGTTGTCGATCAATTTCAACTAGCTATTGAATTAGTTAACAAATTTCTAGGAAGGTGGTTGGGTCTATGTATAAATACGTGTCTCTTTGTGCTGTTAAATAAAATTGATGAGTGAGTTTATTTGAAACTCTTCTACAGTTGAATATTATGTGTTGCTCTCTGTTCTTCTCTATTTTTTGTTTTTAATAGGTATCGTTTATACTTTTTCTTTATCATAAAATCTACCCTTCCTATTTTCTCTTTTAGTATGAAATTATAGAATGCGTAAGGATTAGAGACTTATGCATTTTTTTTTACATTTTAGTGAACTATACCTTTTTACAATTTACACTTAATTTGTATAGGTCTAACATTTATTTTCATGTGGATTTTTTAGATTATGTAGCATATTTGTAATGTTTTTTTTTAATGGTTAATTTAGTTTATAAAATAGTGCTTTTACTTAAATTATAAGTATTTATAAATCTATTAAAAACTTTAATTTTGTTTAATTTTAATCACTTTGTATTCTATTATTTATGATTGTATAAACTATTTACATATATTTGTTGATGATTCTCTGTAAACACTTTAAAAGTCTATTGCAAATGTGTTATGACTCTGCATTCTTGTTGGTTGAATAATTTAATGAATATCATACTTTGAAATTAACTTGTGACCATGTGTATGCTAAGATAAGGATTCTCTTTGATTCATCTTCATATTATTTGGATTTTTCTTTGTAGATGTATTCTCTAATTGATTGTAGTGGTGATTGTAACATCCCACTACGAACCCCCAGAGGTTAAGAGCCAAAAGGGACAAGATAACTTTTTTTTTAACAAGAGGAATAACATACACATAAATTAGTTGCCAATCTGATACACTGACAAGAAAAAATGGCCAAGTATGAATGAAGGTACCACCCAGAGGAGAGGACTAATCCACCCTCCAAAGAAAATACGAACGAGAGCAAGTACGATAGCTCCAGAAGTTGCACCGTAGCTTGCTGCTTCGGAACCCTATTGCTCCGGAACCTTGCAAAAACACACAGGAACCTACTGCTCTGGAACCTACTATTTTGGAGCTCACTGCTCTAGAACCTTGTTGCTACACATAGATCAACAAACAGAAGGCGTCGATGCTCCAAAACCTTTGCTGCAACACACAAGACAACAACTATAGACATGGAAAATGTACAATTCAGTTCGACACACTTGATCCTGATTAATAACAACATTTCCTCATGAATCATACTCTCATCTTTTCATCATATTTTGTCTCTTAATTTAATAAATCATTATTTATTTGATTAAGTCTTTCTCCTTCTTTGATTAAATTAATTTATTTAATTTAATTAATCTTATATCTTTGTTTAATTAAATAAATCATTTTATTTGATTAAAGTCTCTAAAGTCCTCTTATTAAATTAAATAAATTAAACCTTATTTGATTTAATCTAACATTTTCCCACTTAGTTAAATAAATCAAAATCATTTAATTAATTAATTAATTCCTCTCAATTCTGATTTAAATCAATTCACTAATTTAAGTCAAAATTGTCAAATCATCTAAACCCTCATTAAATTAATCAAAATCTTGATTAAGTTAATCCCTATCACTAAAATCCTCTAGAGAATGCAAGTTGCATGTGAAAATATATTTAATTCATTTATTTAATCTCTATTTTCCCTCACATGACATCAAAAGAGAATATTCCCTCATATTTGAATTCAAAAAGTCCAAGTGGACTTGTACATCCAAAGAGGCATTCACTCTTCTTACATGTCCTTGTGTATTGAGCCAAGTGACATTTATTTCATTCTTTTTTCCCTCTCACATGTCATTTCCTTAATTTCAAATTCCACCTAACTGCATTTATTGGTACTTTGGCCAAAATGTGCACAACCATCAACCATTCACATCTTGACAAGTGACACTTGGCCATTGGATGTCGAATGATCCCACATTGCTTGTTTTCACTCTCTTCCATTTTGAAAATCTACAAACTGGAGACTTCTCTCCTCATTCAAGGATCCACAGTTTCATGCAAAGTTACTCTCTTGACATTGAGAGCCAATTTTGTGCACATCATTCCACATATTAATCATTTTCACAATTCATAGCTAGGTTATGCTCAAATCTTATTGGAGAGGTTTGATTAATCTATACATCAACATTGCAATTCAAGGATTGGGAAAGGGCTGCTTACTACACAACAAAGTGTCACCAATCCACTATGAGATAAAGGTTTGATCACATTCTTTACATATGTTTCTGTTTAATTTGTTTTCTGCTCATTATTTTCATATATGAACATGATTAAGTATTTCATAGGGATGTTAAATTTTTTGATTTAAACTGACTTGTGCTGACAACATGAAACTGGTTTAAGTCTCTCTTACCATAAATTTTTAGCATTCACAACAACAGAAAGCATCGGTGCTTTGGAACCTTTGTAGTTTTCCATACTGAGGAAACACACAACCATGGATCTGATCTAAACATGAGGATTAATTGAAAGAAAGGCCATAAGGATTATCATAGAACAAGCGAGTCTGATACCAACATCGAAACCCGTAAACCAAGATAAACATCACATTTTTTCTCATTAAGTTATATGAATTCATATTATCTCAAGAGAGTACAATATACACAAAGGAATGTACATGAGTACAATATGATAAAACAAATACATGAGAGAGATCAACTCCAACCGGTGCTCCAAAACCTGTATGACAGTCCCCAATGGCGGTGGCAACGCCTCCCAACCATGTGGCTCAAAAGAGTCCACCCCTCCGTGCTCGAAGATAGTCACAAGTCCCAAGCAAATGAAATCAAGGAAAGGGTAAAGTAAGCACAAAATTCGCATCAGTCATAGATAAAACATGGAATAGAATGCATACAATCGATCATCACAACATAAAGATGCTTATCCAATAATGTGTCAGGTACTACTTGTGACTACTAAGGAGCTAGGTACTAGAGTGAAAATCAGATGGAATGTCATCATGCATTCTGGAAGGGATTACACCACATGGAATCAAGTACACCTCTTATAGGGATGAGGAGACTCAATCATTCCTGAATCCACACCTTGCAGACAGATAACCCAATGCCCTACAGACGGATGGGCCTTCTCGAGTGCATCCTTAGCCTTTACAAGCGCTCAAGGCCATGCATGAGGAATCATTATCTTATTAGTGTGTTACCCCATTATTTTTATTTAGTTATCACTTGTTTACTCTAACTCTGCTACTAGTTCCCCTAGCAGCCACTTGCGGGCCCCGGGCCCGTAGAGAGCCACTCCATATGACTACTCTATTACCTAGACCTAAGTTCATCTCATTTAACCAAATGAGGAATCCAAGTAACATGAAATAAAAGGGAAAGCCAAAATTTTCTGTCAAAGAAACCATTTAAAACAGCCAAGAAAATATTGTTGTAAAAAGACTCATTTAAGAGCTGAAATTTATCATGAAATAGAGGCATAAAAATTACATAAAAATTCAAAGTGCCTGGATTAAAATTCTAAGCTTGACCCAGTTCATATTTTGGTGTTTCAAGTTGGAATCCACCTTAAATTCTTGGGTTTAAGACAAAAAATGAAGTGTTGTTAGGAAAAACGTCATTTGCCAAACTAGGCAAGAAAAATCATCAAAAAATGAAAGCGCCAAGATTTCAAATCTGCCAAAGACCCAATTAAGATCTTGGAATTTTTACTTGAAATAAATCCCTAAAATCCATTTTTATCAAGAGGGTAATGAGAAAAAAATAAAAAACATGTTTTAATAAATTGGCAAGAAAAATCATCAAAAAATAAAAGTGCCCAGATTTCAAATCTGCTAAAGATTTAGTTGAGATCTTGGAATTTGTACATGAAATCCACCCCTAAAATTCACTTTTATAAAGAGGGTTATGAGAAAAAAATATAATTTAAAACAACCGTCATTCAAACCCTAAACAATATAACAATGAAATAGAGGAGTTCCTCCAATTTTCATAAAACAAAACAACCCATATCAGAAAAATACCAGCCATACAAGAAACATGAGTGAATGTCCAAATTATCAGCCACATAATATTGAAGAGTAACAAAAAAATACCTGAATTTTCTCCAAAACAGAAATGGAGGAAAGCTAAATGAAGAAGACACGACCAAACTCCAAAACTAGATAGCTAGTAAGAAATGGCGTGCTGATTTCAACAATCTACTACCCACAAATTTCTCCTCAAATTTTTTTTCACAATCTCCTCCAACTCAGTTGCCCAAAACATGGGGTTTCTTTCTCCATGCAAAACAACAAATTTTCTTTTCTCCAAAATCTTAATAATCCCCCAAAACAAAACTTCATTTTCCCTTTATATTTTCCCAAAATCATAGAAAATGAAAAATAAGGCATTAGATAAAACTAGCTATTAAAGCTCCCCCAAAAGAAATAATTAATTGTCACTAAATATGCAAAATTAAAATTGCACAAGGCTCCCCCAAAAAGATTAATAAATCATTTAAATAAAATATTTAAAACATCAAGAAAATAACAATTCAAATCCCCATCAATTAACCACCATAAAATATCATATTAAAAAAAACACGTGAAGATGACCATGGAACCACATCACAACACTGGCAATCCAAAATTATATATATATATATATAATCACAAAATATTAAAGAAAAATGAGGACCAAATACCTCAATGAAACATACATGAAAAATCACTTTTGGCAGAAGGGTGCTTTGGATGTTAGTGTTAGGTAATCAGATGGAAGACAACAACACAAAAAAATTAACTAACATGGTACAATGGGCTAGGGTAGGGGACATTTGGCCTGTGACTATCTCCAATAACCACCATCGGGGAATGAGAGTACACTCAGGCCTATGAATCTAGGAAAAGTCGATACTCAATACCTGCATCACTCTAATTTAAATGTTAAAGTACATATGCATAAATCATATATCATATATCTAAAGCAAAATCAATCATAAGGAAAAAGGGTCATGATATCATAAGCCTCTCAGTTACGAGTGTTATGACATCATCACTTTCCTGTCCATAATTGTACATAAGCAAAGACAATGATATATAAAAATATAATCATGTAATCCAACATAATAACTAACCATGTAAACATGAAATCTAGCATAAACAATAATCATGTCAACCACATAACAACATATAAACATATAAGCATGTAAAAATGTAATCCAACATAACAGTCACAGAATTACACCTCTAAGGTGTCAATACAAAATAATTAGGGGACGAATAGTGCAAATACAAAATATATAGTTATTGGAATCCATGAAGGAAGGACAACAACAAAACACCAACATGGGGGTTGTTACATCCTACCCCCTAGAACCAGGCTTACTCCTGAAAGCCTGCAAAAAGATATGGATAATGATCACTCATCCTAGCTGCATCTTCCCAAGATGCTGAGGACTCACCATCAAGATCCCACTAGATCCTTACCTGCTCTATGTCTCGACCCCTGAGTGTCAACCTCCAACACTAAAAGATGTGTATAGGCTCCAAGGAAAGTTGTCCGTCCACCTCGACTTGTAAGGCAGTCTAATCGAGAACATGGGTCACATCGGGAATATATTGTCTGAGAATAGAAACATGGAAAACATTGTGAATACATGATAGAATCAGTGGCAATGCAAGACAATAGGTGACTAGACCAATCCTCTCAAGGATCTCAAAAGGTCCAACAAAATGAGGTGCCAACTTCGAGCCTTTCCCATAATGGATGGGGCTCTTCTATAGACGAACTCTCAGAAACACATGATCCCCCAATGAGAAGTGGCGGTCCAACTTATGGGCATTGACATACTTCCTCTGCCAATCCTGAGTTGTAGCCAACTGCTCTCTAATCCGCACTACCTACTGCTCCATATCCTGAAGAATCTTTGGACCCAAAAGAAATCAATCCTCTAAGCGATCCCAACTCAATGGAGTCCGACATGGCCTACCGTACAAGGCCTAGAAGGGAGACATACTGAGAGAACTGTGCTACCCATTATTATAAGAAAACTCAACCAAGTACAAGTAGTCCTCCCAACGAGACTACTGATCCATAACGTACATCCAAAGCATATCCTCTAAAACTTGATTAACCCGCTCCGTCTGTGCGTCAATCTCAAGATGGTATGCAGAACTGAAATTAAGCTGAGCTCCCAAAGCAAGTTGAAGAGAAGTCCACAAGGCTGAAGTGAACATTGGATCATGATCGAAAATGATCCTATGAGGAATACCATGGAGATGCACAATATCCTCCATAAAAACTCAAGCAACAAATGCTGCAGTGTACGAAGATCTCATGGGTGAGAAGTGTGCCACCTTGGACAATTTGTCCACTGTAACCATAATAGCATCATGACGACGCAAAGACATAGGTAACCCCACTATAAAATCTAGAGATATCGTATCTCACTTCCATCTGGGGAGGGAATGAGGCTTCAACAGTCTTGTTGGGTGCTGATGTTCTGCCTTCACTTGCTGGCACTCAAGACACCGAACCACAAAATCGGCAATATCTTGCTGCAAACCTACCCAATGATAAAACTGTCGAAGATTGACATGCATCTTCATGACACCTAGATGAGCTGAATAGGGTGCACGATGGGCCTCTGACAAAAATAGGGAACAACGATCAGCAGAATTCGGAACATAAATGTGACCAAGATGCCACAAAAGTCTATTAGGTTCAAGAGAGAAACCTACAAACCTTCCCTCCAGGACTCTTCCAAACTCAATTTCTTCTTTCACCTCCTGATACCAAGTATCTCTAGGGAGTGTCTCCAAAATACAGCTCCACAAATCCACTCCAAGGGACAAAACTGAGATCTCATGTCTCCTTCTGCTCAAGGCATCCGCAACCACATTTTCCTTGCCCTAGATATAGAGAACCTCAAAGTCATACTCACAGAGGAACTCCATCCAACGACGTTGCCGAGAATTTAGATTAGGCTGAGTGAAGATATACTACAAACTATGATGATCACTATGCAACTCAAATCGATGTCCCAAGAAGAAATTTCTCCAATGCACGAGTGCATGGATGACAATCGCTAACTCCAAATCATGGGTGGGGTAGTTCAACTCATGGTCCTTGAGCTTACAAGACTCATATGCAATCACTCGACCCTCTTGCATAAGAACTGCCCCCACACCCTCCAACGAGGCATCGGTGCACACTACAAAATTTCTTGTAGGATCTGGCCCTATCAAGATAGGTGCACTAGTCAACTGCTTCTTAAGAGCCTGAAAAGCTGACTCACATTGATATGACCACACTAACTTCTTCCCTTTCATCTAAAGAGAAGTGATGGGATGGGCTACCCAAGAGAAATCTTTCACAAATCAACGATAGTAACCCGCCAATCCCATGAAACTGCGAACCTCACCCACATTCGTTGGTGCTGGCCAATCCACAATGGCCTGAATCTTAGAAGGATCCATTGAGATACCCTCTCCTGAGATGATATGGCCCAAGTATCTCACCTCAGTCTGGAAGAACTCACACTTGGCCAAATTGCCGAATAATTGTTTATCTTGCAAGCACTGCAACACTTGTTGCAAACAGCCTTCATGCTCCTCCATAGTCCTTGAATAAATCCAAATATCATCAAGGAACATGAGAGAAAATTGGCCAAGATAGGTGCGAAATGCCCCATTCATCAAACTCATGAAAAATGATGGAGCATTGGTCAACCCGAAAGGGACAACTGTGAATTCATAATGCCCATAGCATGTATGAAATGACGTTCGATGAATGTCTGCCTCATGAATGTGAAGCTGATGGTATCCTAACTTCAGATCTATCTTGGAGAACACCTTGGCTCCCCTCATTTGATCAAAAAAATCATCTACCTGAGGCAACGGGTAACGATTCTTCACCGTCACTTTGTTCAACTGGTGATAATCAATGCACAAGCAAAGGGATCCATCCTTCTTCTTTATGAAGATAATAGGTGCTCCCCAAGGGGATACACTAGGATGAATGAAAACCTTCTCCAGTAACTCCTCTAACTACAACCATAATTCAATCAACTCTTGAGTAGTCATACGATACGGTTCCCGAGAGATAGGCTCTGCTCCAGGGATGAGATCAATATGGAAGTCTATATCACGCTTAGGTGGCATACCTGGAATAACACTCAGAAAGACATCGAAAAAATCCTAAAGAAGAGGATGGTCATCAAGAGATACCTCTTGAATACCACCCTCAACAAGATCACTAATTGAAATAGCAAACATTTGACAACCTTGATGCATGGCATGCTTCAATTGCATTGCTGAAATCACACGAAGATAAATGGGTCTTTGGACCCCAACTAACTCAACACACTCTCCAACATCTTCTACACATTGGACTGACTTACACCGACAATCTATACTGGCTTGGTGTGCCTCTAGCCAGTCTGATAGGTTGTCATCGGGTCATACTACTTTAGAATAATTGAATGTCAATTGTCGACCAGGCAGTGTCCAAGGCAGTTTACAGAAGGAGATTATCTGAACAACCCATTTTATATTTTTAGTTTTTCTTCAACTACGTAAATGAAGTCTAATCTAAAGCCATTACTTCTTAACTCAAAAATAATCTTACTCTAAGAAAATTCAGGAATACTAAATTAAAAAGCATAAGACAACTAATTTAGAAATCATTATGACTAAACTAGAAAGCATGGAGACAAGTAAGCTAAACAACTGGTGTGTTACAAAAATAGAAAAGTAAGGAAATAGAAAATTAAACATCTTTTAAATAGTAAAGAAATATTATCAACTACAAAAGATAACTTATATAGATTAAAAACAGTGGTGCTCCGGAACATCAGGCTCGACGCTTCAACAGCTTGTTACTTCCTACTAAACTGTGATTTACCCTTAACAAAGAAAATAACTTAACAAAAAAATACTTATCTATCTAGGCTAACTCGCCTCGAGTGGCCAGCTCGTGGGCTTCTACTTCATCTTTAACTCACATAAAATATAGAGTCTCAAATCGTCTTATTACAAGCAATCACCATCATTTGAATTCAACAGTTATCAGTAGACAAAAATCAGATAACTCATTTTAACAGTGATTTGCAAAACCATGTGAACAACATAACGATACTTCCTCTATGTCTTATTCACTACTTCAGAAGTTACAGTTTTATAGATAAATTTTTAACTGAATCCTAAATATAAGATGGCATGGATAGCCATTGAAAAAGTCTTCCTTAACTAAAAACTAACTTGGTGTATTTAAAGCTTTTAAAACTTGTAGAAGGCTCGAGAAGAGCCATAAAGTCTTTAACAATAGAATTTAAAGAAATTGAAATTGAATCTTCAGGGCATCATCCAGGCATCTAGGAATGGGTTCGCAACATTACTCTTGAGGCATGTGCTGGCTAAACTTCTGCAACAGCCGCATGATGACCTGTTTAATCCCTACAAAAACGCTCAAATCAACCCATTAAACTTACTTTGGACAATTTCCTCAATTAATCAAAAGAAGGAAAGAAAGCATAACTTTCCTAAAAATAAGTAATTAATTCTCCTAAAGCTTAATAAATTGGCACAGGCTTAGGATTGAATTAGCAAAAGTAAGCTTCCCGGATTTTATTATGATGAGGTTATTTTTACCTCATCATTTCCTCCCCTACATATTTCTGGCAGGTCCTCTTGCTCCATAGTTAAACCCCTGAGTTCTATTCCATTCTTCATAAAGAGTACTGAGATCATGTGTTTCTCTGGCTGATGCATTGAAAGCTTCAGGGTTATGAATGAACCCTCTACGAAACATCACACTCTCTCTCCACTCCTTAAAGAGTTTATCATTTCGATATGTGGAAATATTAAAAGCCGGGGGTGGATTAAGTAGCAAGGGGGGCCTATATTTCATTCCTATCCATTTTGTTCTTAGGGTTTTTAGGATTTTAACTAGAGTATCAACCCTTCTGAATGACCATTTGATGTTTAGAGGAGAAATAACTTCCCTTTTCTTTAAATAAGCTGGAAGAGGGGTGAACCTTTCCTCACATGCATGAAACACTTTTCCAATCAATTTATTTCCATTCACTATGAAATTGTCATAACACATCTTAAGGATATTGTCATACCTTTCTTTCATCTTTTCATTAATAAGAAGAGATGAAAATGTAGTTTTGAACCCAACAGGCCTTGAATTTGGGGACCTGATCTGAAGACCCACTGTTTTCTCTGCCTGTGTAAATTATTTTGTTCAATCTTGCCAATGAATTTGATTTCTCAATGTTGAGAGGAATTCCCTCAATTCTACTTCTCCAACAAACAAATTAATAAAGAAATTTGTATGATTTTCCAATAAAAAATAATGCAGAAAGAATTCACAAATTAAGTCCTGGTCTTCAGTAGTTGATTCTACAAATATTTTTACAAACTCTTTGTCATTAGGCTCATAAGGTTGATCATTATAGATTCTAAATAGTTTCCATCTCAGCCATTGTTCATTCAAAAACATTGAGTAGATTCTCGATGGCCTTCTACAATTCAACAAATAGTCCATAAGTTGACAGACATCCTACTTCCCTCTGTAGGCTTTGTGAAATGACTCCTTCAGGAGCACCAGTTCTCTCTTTAGCCTATGATTTTCACTTTGGACATTTATGAGGAAGTAACACTGTTCCATCCATTTTGTTAGCAAAGGTGGAATGTTGACCTGGAACCAATTAGTTACAGTTGGTTCAATTTGAATTTCTTTGGACTCAGTTTGAGGTTTCATAGTGCATTCCTTCAAATCCTGTTCTAGTTCAACTACTCTGCTGATTGAAGTATTCAATTATTCAGTCTTTATTCTCCTGTCCTCCTCAAAAGCTAAGAGCATGAGCACAAAATTCTGTTTTATTTTCTCCATTTTTGATTCTTTTTGTGCAATGTTCTCACTATAAGTTTTATGCTTTTTATACTGCTCTTGCATTTGTTCCTGCAACTTATAGATGTTTGAGTCTTTTTCCTACAATTGTAGCTTCAATATTTTTATTTCCTAATCCCTTTTATCTATTATAGCAGTTTGTACAACCAACTCCTCTTTCTGCAATTCTATACATTCATTATTTCCAGACAATTGCCTCTGTAAATAATGAATTTCTACTTTATACTTTTCTAATTCAGCACTGGTACAACTGGTTTCAACTGTCTCAATAATTTTATCTACAATGGGTGATAAATTTTCTAGCATACTGCAATCTCCTTCAGGTTCTCTATCTCGAGTTCCATCATTGAAAATTTCCTCTATATGTGTAGAATGGAAAGGAAATACTTCACCTGAATCCTCTCTATTTAGAGGTGTTTTGTCTTCACTGGCTTGCTCCAAAATTTCTATGGGTTCTTGTGGCCGCTTAGGATTTTTATTTTGTGAACTTCCCTCCTTACCCTGTATTGGGGTTTTAAAGAATTCAGAAGCCAACCGCTTACTCCTTCTAAGTGGAGGTGATTCTTGTAAAATGATAGGTGTTTGATTTTTCCTTGTTCTCCTTTTCCTTGGTTTACTTGTGTCAGAATAAATAATATTAACTTGCTCTTGCAGGTCAGGGGTTTTGAATTTATCACCGCAGAGGTCTGGCAAATCCTCAACAGGAGTTGTGGCATTAAGAGCTTATAGAGCTAGAGAGCCCTTAGGGGAAGTTGCTCTGGATGATGAAATAGCTTGTTGGGATGGTTCCCCTAATTCTATGGTTCTTGCAAGTGTAGGCTTCTCCACTTTCTCTAAAAATTTCTCCCATTTCCCCTCGAGTTTCTCACGGAAGTGGTACTTGTAGATTAGCTAAATGAAACCATGGTGTTTCAAAGGCCCAGACCCTACTTTATACCTCTCCATGGAAGTTTTTAGGGAATCAAACAAGAATTCAGGCATATTAACCCTAAGAGCTGGGTCCTCCTTTCCATGACATAGATGGGTCAACATACGAAAGGTAGACCCTACAACTATGGTAAGCTGACCTTCACAAGTAAAGTACTTTATAATCCATGCAACAACAATACCCCAAGGTTCTACTATGTAAGTTCTCTGGAATCCCTTATTTTGCCCCCTGGTACTTATTACTACCATTGGATATGGGTCTCCCTCTCTAACAAATAATTCAACTAATTTTTGATACGTTATTTGAGAGGTTTCTTTTATATTTATGCCTGCATTCTCTAACCCAGATAAGCGAGAAATAATTTTAGAGCTTACCTTGAAATGCTTTCGTTGAAGTACCACTTTGCCATTTGTGTAGTTCTCAGCAAAGGATTTTACCAACTTTTCATTATGCCCTTCAAATTTTTCGATGAAGCTTAACCACCCCACCTCTTCGAACAATCTGGAGATAGTACTCAATCCCAACAATTTTTCTGTTGAATCTAGCTCTGCCTTTCTTTTACCACCCCCCATTTCTTGATTTCACACTCTGCAAGAGATTTAATTCCAACACAAAGCTCCCACGTAGGTTCCTTTTGAAAATACTGCCTCTGAAATTACTTATTTGTTTTATTTGTAGCTTAAGCTTCAATGATTTCCAATCTGCATGGAGTTTTGCGAAAGGCTTGTCGTACGAGTGATTGATCTTCGGGTGGCATGAATTACTAGTTTGGAAGTGAGGTTCATGCCAATTAATTATTCTTTATTTGAAAATAAATACCTATTTAGAGCAAAAATTAATACTTACCCTCGTTTCGTGATCGTTTGAAGATTTTAATCCTCACAGATTTGACAGGATGACATGAAGGCATTGGTTGAAATGACGGTGGAGTTATTATGACATGGTGCAGAATTCTATGAGGGACGAAGCTGTCAATGAGGAGTACGGAGTTAGGTGGCTTACCTATAACTAAATAAAAAATAGAAAGACAAATGTATTGGATATTCTGGTGGAAGAATCGCGAAAATTTTAAAATTTTGAAAAAGGTGGTGGAAAATAAGCGAACGAGTTCTGGAGCACATAATTTGGTCGACGCGCTCGAAACGAGTGCTTTAAGTTTCGGAGCATTGGTGTGTGGTGCGACCGAAACAAGAATGAAATGAAGGTTCCGAAGCATTGTTGAAAGATGCAATCGAAACAAGAATGAAGTGAAGGTTGTGGAGCATCGCTAAAAGATGTAGCCGGAGCAACAACATAATGGAAGGTTCCAGAGCATCGCTGAAAGATGCAGCCAAAGCAGCAACAAAATGGAAGGTTCCGGAGCATCGCTGAAAGATGCAGTCAAAGCAACAACAAAATGGAAGTGGGAGTGATATGGAAAAGAATTTTTGAACTTCATGACTTTGAGCCTTGGTGCAGAACGCCTCCTCAACATGATAAGCTTTATACAAGTTCTGGAGCATCGGGCTTGGAAACGTCAAGTTCTGAAGCATCGGGCTCGAAAATGTCAAGTTCTGGAGCATCGACATCATAATGTTCTGGAGCATCTTTGGAGGGTGCTCTGGAAGTTATTTCCTGCTTGAGAAGTCCTGCAAAAATATGAAAATTATTTAGCTAAGTCCAAAAATGACAAAAGATTAAATGAAGGAGAATATCTCAGCATACATGTCCATTTATTGCTCTTTTTTTTTTGAACAACATTATTACGAGATAGAATCTACCGAGGCAGAGTCAACACATTGGACTTCACCTTGCATTTCGACCATCCTTGTAAAGTCTTCTCTGTTGACTGGCTTATGGTAGACACATAAGCGATGACCATTCACCAATAGAGTTCGCGTGTCACCATCGATTGGCTTTAACCGAACAGTTCCATTCGAAAAGACTTCCTCAACTTCATAAGGTCCCAACCAGTGAGTCTTGAGCTTGCCCTTATGATCTTTGTATCTAGAATCAAATAAAAATGCCTAGTCCCCATTATGAAACTCCTTTCCCTTAATATGTTTATCACGCCATACCTTCTATTGATGTTGAATTAATTTAGTTTGATGGATGGCATCTAACCAGAGTTCATCCAATCCACTCAGTTGTAGAACTCATTCAAATTGGTCTCTTTTTAAATCTAGACCTAATTCCATAGCCGTTTGTAGAGTTTGTAACTTGAATTCAATGGGAAAAAGAGGCTTCTTAACAAAAATGAGCTCATACAGACTGAATCCAGTCATAGATTTCCAGGTTGTGTTGTACGCCCATACAGCTTTAGGGAGCTTCCTGACCCAGTGTTTTCATCTAGAAAAGACTATTTTTGTTAGAATATTTTCCAGTTCTCTATTAGTTACTTCTACCTGGCCATTTGCTTGAGGGTGGTAAGGGGATGACTTCCTACGGCTTACTTGAAAATGATTGGTAAATGCCAAGAGCACTTGAGACATGAATTGGGGTCCCTAATCAGTTACAATGGTTCGAGGGGCTCCGAATTTAAGGAAAATTTTATTATAAAGGAAGTCTACAACTTGCTCTTCCTTAGCTATTCTTAAGGCTTGAACTTCAACCCAATTTTTCAGGTAGTCAGTGCAAACCAATATATAATCTTTCCCTTGAGAGGAAGGATCTATGGGTCCGATGAAAGCTAAACCCCATTTTTCAAATGGTTCAAGGACTACCTGAGGCAACAACGACATTTTTGAAGAAGCAGTTGGTCTTCCTACCCTCTAACATTCATTACAATGATGAAAATAGTTCTTTATGTCTTTGTGCATTGATGGCCAATAGTATCCGACACCTAGGACTTTGAGGGAAGTTCTCTTTGTAGAGTAATGTCCTCCTAATGAGTCATTGTGACAGGCCCTTAAAATTTTGTAGGTTTCATCAGCTCTTGCGCATCTCCTCAAAATCATGTCAGGACCACAACAAAATAATATTCCATGAATCCACTTGAATGGGGCACTTTCCCTAATTAGCCGCTTCTCTTGCTTAGACAAGTATCCAAGAGGTATCTGAGATGCAGCTAAATAGTTAGTGATATCTGCAAACCAAGGTGATTTTACAGAAATCACAAATAGATTTTCATCTAGAAAATCACCTTGAACAGGGGTAATGTCATCTTCTTCATGTTTGATTCGTGACAGAAAATCGGCTACCACATTATATTTCCTTGGTTTATCAAGAATCGTGGCATTAAAATCCTGAAGGAGTAATAGCCATCTCACAATTCGACCATTAACCACAAGTTTATTCATTAGGTACTTCACAGCTGAGTGATCCGTATAAACTGTGACCTTATATCCCGTAATATAATGACAAAATTTTTTGATAGCATGAACAACAACCAGGAGTTCTTTTTCTGTTGTTGTATAATTCTTTTCTGTCGAAGTAAGATTTTTGCTGATAAATTGCTGATAAAATATATAGCATACTTCCCCCCGATCTCATCTTCTTGGCCCAAAACTGTACCGATAGCATCGTCAGAAGCATCAACATAGATATGAAAGGGAATACTCTAGTTTGGCCCTCTCAGAACAGGAGCAGAGACAAGTTTTCCTTTGATTGCTTCAAAATATTGTTGACACTTAGATGTCCAAACAAACTCTACTTCTTTCTGTAAAAGAGAGAACATAGGAGTTGTAATTTTACTAAAGCCTTCTATGAACCTTTTGTAGTAACCAACATGTCCAAGAAAACTTCTTACATCTATCTAAGTTTGAGGGATTGTCAACTATTGGATGACTTCAATTTTTTTAGGGTCGACCTTTATTCCTTCAGAGGAAATGTGATGACCCAAGACTATTCCTTTCTCCACCATTATTAAGCATTTATCATGGCTAAGGGATAGTCTATTTTCCTCACAAACATGAAAAACTTGATCTAGGTTCTGAAGAGATTCGTCATAGGTTGACCCATAGACTGTAAAATCATCCATGTAAACTTTGACACAGTCATTCACGAGAGCAACAAATATAGCAAGAACGACTCTCTAAGGTTGCTGGAGTGTTGCATAGTCCAAAAGGAAGCACTCTATAGGAAAATGTGCCCCAAGGGCAGGTAAACGTGGTTTTGTCTTGGTCTTCTGGAGAAACCTGTATCTAATTATAACCACTAAATCCATCGAGAAAGGAAAAATACTTCCTCCCGGCCAAGTTATCCAGGACCTGATCGACGAATGGTAAGGGAAAACAATCTCTATAAGTGGCTTTATTGAGTTCTTGATAATCTACACAGATTCTCCATTTGCCATTTTTCTTTGGGAATACCACCATAGGTGATACCCATTTACTATCAGAGATTGGATAAATAAATCCAGTACGAAGGAGTTTCTCAATCTCAATTTTGACCAAATCCTTTAATGTAGGATTGAGTCTACTTTGCGGCTGGCAAACAGGCCTTATACTGATGTCAGTGTAAATGTGATGAGTACAAACACTTGGGTGAATTCCCCTCATGTCCGTATAATCCCAAAAAAAATATTTGGATCTTTGTACCAACACATTAAACAACTTATCCTCTTGAGTTTATGTCAACCAGCTATTGATATTCAAGGTTTTTCCTGGTAATAGCATTATCGATTTTGTTCCAGCATGAACCAAGGTCACAACATACACAGGTTGCAACAATGTATTAAGAGGACAACTATGAGATACCAGTTGGTGAAACCTTGTGATATCCACATAGAAATGACTTGTTATGGGAATCATATTTGCTAAGGGACACGACATTCCCATTGTAGCATAACTGTGCTCCATTCCACTTATATCAATTGGCTGCCC
Source organism: Sequoiadendron giganteum (assembly GCA_007115665.2). Classification (NCBI taxonomy): domain Eukaryota; kingdom Viridiplantae; phylum Streptophyta; class Pinopsida; order Cupressales; family Cupressaceae; genus Sequoiadendron; species Sequoiadendron giganteum. The sequence goes on from CM021101.1 coordinate 261,072,800, forward strand.
AGAAATCCTTGGAGCATTTCTTCCTCATTCAGGGTTGTAGCAAGGCGTGCTATCTTGTTTACCAACTCTTCCTCCAGTTCTTCCCCGTGTTGTTTAATTACCACCATGGCTAGGGAGGCTAAACTGTCTGAACCATTCGATTCCTCAGGTTCATCAACCCAAAAATTTTCATGCTTAGTAGGCTTAGCAGGGGATATAAGAATAAGCGTTTGCTATCCTGGCCATGTGAAATGGTCATTCCCCCTTCCCTACAATCAATCTTAGTAGCAGCCGTGGCCAACCAAGGTCTTCCAAGAATTATAGGATAGCTATCCTTAGGCATAAGTGACTGAATTACCTAGAAATCGACTGGATAATCCCATCCATCAACTTTGACAAAGACGTTTTTAATGATTCCTTTTGGGATGGCTATAGGCTGATTTGCCATTTGTAAGACTGTGGTTGTAGGATGTAAATTAGTTAAACCTAATTTTTCCATTACATCCATAGTCATCATGTTAATAGAGGCTCCTAGATCCACCAATGCATTTGGTATTATTACCTCATTGACTGTAACAGTTATAAGTGGACTTCCAGGATCATCATATTTCAGAGCAATAGTCTTTTCAGATAAAACATCAGCTAAATAACCATCAATCTGAATGGTGTTTATTGTTTTTGGCTTTCTCCTTGGTGTTTTGATACATAACTGCTTGATTAATTGGTTTAATTCAGAGATTTCTTTTATTGCTTGCAATAAATAAACTTCAATTTACAACTGCTTAATCTCCTGAATTAACGTAGTTTCCGTAGCCAAAGATACTTCTGAAGTATCTTTTGGAGTTATGGACTTTAAACATTCCAGATATGGTGTCATCCTTTTTTTTCTTGGAACAAGATCCTCCTTTTGTTGACTTAAGGCTTGACCTACCTCCCTCTAAGACAAGTTAGCAGCCCCTGCCGCTGAAAATGGTTCTTTGTCTTGAGGAGTAATATCTTGTTTAGACGACGTGTCTTTTGTTGGACTTTTAGGCTCAGTTTCCTCCACTATTTTTTCAATGGTTGGTGGTTGAAGAGTTTGACTAGAATGCAACTGCACATTTATGAATTGTATCGCATGAAGCCCAGTAACATTTTCATGTTCGATAGAATAGACTGGTGTGTTATGGTGATTATTTTTAGGATTGGGAAGCGGTTGCACTGGAATATGAGGTTGGTTTACTTGCTCATTTTAAGGAGGGTTCTGAGCTAGAGGTAATAGGTTATGTTTTTTATTCCTCCTTGGTTCAGTATAAAACTGATTTTGTTCCCGATTCCATTGGGGTACAACATTTTGTTGGTACCACTATTGTTGGGGTTGATTTGGCCATTGTTGATTGCCCCATGTGTGGTTTGTCCACTCAGGTGACCCCCAATAAGGAGTTCCCTAGTTAGGTTGAGGTGGAGGTGATTGATTCCAAGATGGAGTCCATTGATTATGAGCCCAGTTATTTTGTGGTCTCCATATGGGATTAGGATTCTGTCCATAAAGGAAATTACCTCCTTGACGTTGGTTTAAAGCATGCATTTCTTCTTCAACCTGAATGGTTTTTTTCTTGGTATTCTTAATATCCGACAAAAGCTCGCACTGGTTTGTAAGATGATGTTGCTCACATAGTTGACAAACATTGACTTTATCCAAAGGACACTCATGCAATAGGTGTTTATTCTGACACCTTGGACAATAAATTGACAAGGTCTCAGGGTTGCAGGTCTTAGCTTGTATACCATCTAGGGTGGTATTCAACTGCACGAGAATACCCTTTTTTAGATTTGCTATTTCTTCGTGGAGTTTACCTATCTCATTAGTCCCTTTAAAAAGATTAGTTTTGCGGATGCCTCCCCTAGTACGGGAGAAATTTTGACAAATCTCACATATTTCTTCAAGATTTAATTGAGATACGTCACCTTTCCCCATTAAATCCAGATTCCTTCTAGCGTCATCATCAAGACCTTTAAGAAAAATTGTTTTGAGAATCTCAATGCTAATGGTCGTTTCTCCACATCTTTTGGAGAGGAAGAGGAACCTATGAAGATAATCCTCTAAGCTCTCGTCCTCATTTTTCCCTAACTTAAACAACTCGTCCTTATGATCACTTACCCTATAGTAACTCTGGTATTTTTGTAAGAAAATAGTCTCCATTTCTTCCTAGGATGTTATACTACCAGAACCCAATCCCATGAACCAACGCATTGCTGAGTCCTTCAAAGTTCATGGAAAAAGCTTCAACTTTTGGTTGTCATTCTTATAATCATAAGTCTGACATAGGACTTTAAATTCAAAGAGAAATTGGTTTGGGTCTTCCGAAGACAAGCCACGAAAGGTTGGAAGGAAAGTTGGAGAAATGTTCTTCATAACAGTATCATCATTAGCATCCAACGTAATAGGATAGGTAAATGTTCTAGGAGGCTAAGGTTCATTGTGGTTAGGTTCAACTCTATGATCTCCCATGTTGTTCAAAAGAGTAAGTTCCTCAAAAACAATTTCCTGAATAACTGGCTGCTCTGCCGGTTGCTCAACAGGTAAATAATGGAAAGCCTTGGGTGGAGTAGGCTCAAATAATTCTTTAGAAGTGTGGTTGTCTGAGCCTTGGGATTCCCTATGTATGATAGGTACGTATTTTTGGGGGGTCTTTGGTATAAAACGTTTGTGAGGGCCTCTTTCCAGATCATGCAGAAAAGAAAGCCGACTAAGATATTTTTGGCATAAAACTTTGTATTCAAACCGTCTCCTAATAACACTTATGTGAGTTCCCCGACAATGGTGCCAAAAAGTGATAGGCTGTCATTGGGTCCTAATAATTTAGAATAATTGAATGTCAATTGTCGACCAGGCAGTGTCCAAGGCAGTTTGTAGAAGGAGATTATCTAAACAACCCATTTTATATTTTTAGTTTTTCTTCAACTATGGAAATCAAGTCTAATCTAAAGCCATTACTTCTTAACTCAAAAATAATATTCTAAGAAAATTCAGGAATACTAAATTAAAAAGCATAATAAAACTAATTTAGAAAGCATTACGACTAAACTAGAAAGCATGGAGACAAGTAAGCTAAACAACTGGTGTGTTACAAAAACAGAAAAGTAAGGAAATATACAATTAAACATCTTTTAAATAGTAAAGAAATATTATCAACTACTAAAGATAACTTATACAGATTAAAAACAGTGGTGCTCCGGAACATCAGACTCGACTCTTCAACAACTTGTTACTTCCTACTGAGCTATGATTTACCCTTAACAAAGAAAATAGCTTAACAACAAAATACTTATCTATCTAGGCTAACTCCCCTCGAGTGGCCAACTTGCGGGCTTCTACTTTGTCTTTAACTCACATAAACTACAGATTCTCAAATCCTCTTATTACAAACAATCACCATCATTCGAATTCAATAGTTACTAGTAGACAGATATCAAATAACTCATTTTAACAGTAATTTGCAAAACCATGTGAACAACATAACGATACTTGCTCTCTGTCTTATTCACTACTTCAGAAGTTACAGTTTTATAGATAAATTTTTAACTGAATCCTAAATTTAAGATGACATGGATAGCCATTGAAAAAGTCTTCCTTAACTAAAAACTAACTTGATGTCTTTAAAGCTTTTAAAACATGTAGAAGGCTTGAGAAGAGCCATAAAGTCTTTAACAACAAAATATAAAGAAACTGAAATTGAATCTTTGGCACATCATCCAGGCATCTAGGAATGGGTTCGCAACATTACTCTTGAGGCACGTGCTAGTTAAACTTCTACAATAGCCGCATGATGACCTATTTAATCCCTACAAAAACGCTCAAATCAACCCATTAAACCTTCTTTGGACAATTTCCTCAATTAATCAAAAGAAGGAAAGAAAGCATAACTTTCCTAAAAATAAGTAATTAATTCTCCTAAAGCTTAATAAATTGGCACAGGCTTAGGATTGAATTAGCAAAAGTAAGGTTCCCATATTTTATTATGATGAGGTTATTTTTAACTCATCACAGTCCATGCCTAAGACAATCCCATAGGACCCCAAAGGCAACACACAAAGATTCACTATGGTAGTGAAGGTGCCCAAATCCAACACACACCCATGAACAAGGGAATCTACAACCACCTTGGCCCCGGTAGCTAACTCAACTTTCCAACCAACATCTTGCCTTGCCACCACAAGTCAACAATGCTCTACGAGAGAAGGAGAAATAAAAGAATCTAAAGATCCTGAATCAAACAAACTAGATGTGGTAATCTCACATAACACACCTGAATACTCGACCATGGTGCCTGGGATTTTGAGCCTGATGGTTATCCACTGCCGCAAAAACTCTATGAGATCTGCCAGCATCACCTACTGTATGCTCTAAAGTAGCCTGTCTTTGACTACCTCCAACCACTGATCTTTGAGGACATTGAACGGCTATATGACCATGCTACCCACAAGCAAAACAACCACCCCTTCTAGCACCTCTTCCCAAAAATGGTGCATGCATCTGCTGGGGTCCACCACCCCCAAAACTCTATTGTGCACTCTGAGAACTCTGTACTAAACCGCTCTGTTGCCTACTCCAAGAATGATGGCACAAACGACCTCTAGAAAATGGAGTGCCAGGGCTCTGCCCACTCTGTTGAGATTGAGCAGACCTATGCCTTTGTCGAGAAGGTGTAGACTGAGATCTAGACGGTCCAACTCCTTGAGACTATGTACCCCAAGCAACTGATCTTGAATGAGGGGCACTACCAACCTGAACCCCTGCCTGACCACCAAAGCCTCTAGCCAGATTCTCCTCTATCAACCTCGCCTTCTCCACGGTGGTCTCTAAGGTGTTCGGTTCAAACACGTAGACACCACCACTGGTATGGGAATTCAAGCCCCTTATGAAATGCTACACTAACATCAACTCATCATCAAAAATGCTAGCATATTGCTTAAGCTCAAAGAAACGGTGCTCATACTGATCTACCATCATAGTCAACTGACGAATCTCATGGAACTCATCAGCATGTCTCTGTCGGTAGTAGTCTGAAAGAAATTATGCACGAAACCTCCCTAAGAATAGTCCCCAAGAAACGAAAGCAATGTCTAGGTGAATCTTCTGCTCCTCGACTCTCCACCATGTAGACGCAAAGCCCATGAGATGCATGATGGCACATTGAGCTCTAGTATTGCTACTATAGGGATGCATAGCAAAGCATCGATCAAGATCGATCAACCAAGTCTCTACCTCGGTACCAGTACCAAACCCTTTAAAAGTAGGGGGATGGGCTCTAAGGAGATCCCTCATGTGTCCTGCAATAATACTGCCTCCATCCACCCTATCCCTCTCAACATCAACTCTCGAATGACCCGGACTACAGGAACGCTCATGCTCAACTCTAACATTCTAACCAATCTGATGAGAAGGGTGTGACTCTTCCTCACAAGATTCCTCCTGATGAGGTCCTAATTGATCTATAATCTGTTGTAGAAGAGCTACAACCTGAGAACCCCCAAGCCCTTCGACTTGATTCTCAACACTCTGTTCCTCCTTATTCTCACCCTAATTACCCTGATTGGCATTATGTCGAGTGCTATGATGAAGTACAGTGGCTCTACCCCTTGGAGGCATCCTATAGAAAACAAGGAACACATTAGAATAGATCATCACAAGGACGACCCATTCACCATACTACAACATGGAAGCATAACCACAAGATTATAAAGCAATATAACAAGCTCACACCACACACACCAAACATAGCATAACATAGAAGGCTCAAGTATGCCAGAGCTTCTAGTGTGTGAGAATGGGGTCCGATACCAGATGTAACATCCTACTACGAACCTCCAGAGGTTAAGAGCCAGAAGGGACAAGATAAATTTTTTTTAACAAGAGGAATAAAATACACATAAATTAGTGTCCAATTCAATACACTGACAAGAAAACATGGCGAAGTATGACCGAAGGTACCACCCAGAGAAGAGGAGTAATCCACCCTCCAGAGAAAATCTGAACGAGAGCAAGCAGGATAGCTCTAGAAGTTGCGTCGAAGCTTGCTGCTCTGGAACCTTGTAGCAACACACAAGAACCTACTGCTTCAAAACCTGTTGCTCCGGAGCTCACTACTCTGGAACCTACTGTTCCAGAGCTCACTGCTTTGGAACCTTGTTGCTACACACAGGTCAGCAAATAGAAGGCGCTGGTGCTCCGGAACCTTTGCTACAACACACAAGACAACAACAGAAGGCACCAATGCTCTAGAACCTTTGCAGCCTATTGTACTGAGGGAACACACATCCATGGATCTGATCTAAACATGAGGATTAATTGAAAGAAAGGCCACAAGGATTTTCATAGAACAAGCGAGTCCGATACCAACATTGAAACCCGTAAACCAAGATAAACATCACATTTCTTCTCATTAAGTTATATGATTTCATATTATCTCAAGAGAGTACAATATACACAAAGGAATGTACATGAGTACAATATGATAAAACAAATACATGAGAGAGATCAACTCCAATCGGTGCTCCAAAACCTGTACGTCAGTCCCCAATGGCAATGGCAATGCCTCCCAACCATGTGGCTCAAAAGAGTCCACCCCTCCATGCTCAGAGATAATCACAAGGCCCAAGCAAATGAAATCAAGGAAAAGGTAAAGTAAGCACAAAAATCGCATCAGTCATAGAGCAAACACGGAATACAATGCATACAACCAATCATCACAACATAGAGATGCTTATCCAATAATGTGTCAGGTACTACTTATGACTACTAAGGAGCTAGGTACTAGAGTGAAAATTAAATGGAATGTCACCATGCGTGCTCGAAGGGATGGTACCACATGGAATCAAGTACACCTCTCATAGGGATGAGGAGACTCAATCATTCCCGAATCCACACCTCGTAGATGGATAACTCAACACCCTACAGACGGATGGGCCTTCTCGAGTGCATCCTTAGCCTTTACAAGTGCTCAAGGCCATGCATGAGGAATCATTATATTATTAGTGTGTTACCCCATTATTTTTATTTAGTTATCACTTGTTTACTCTAACTCTGCTACTAGTTCCCCTGACAGCCACTTACGGGCCCCAGGCCCATAGAGAGCCACTCCATATGACTACTCTATTACCTAGACCTAAGTTCATCTTGTTTCACCAAATGAGGAATACAAGTAACATGAAATAAAAGGGAAAGCCACAATTTTCTGTCAAAGAAACCATTTAAAACAACCAAGACAATATTGCTATAAGAAGACTCATTTAAGAGCTGAAATTTATCATGAAATAAAGGCATAAAAATTACATAAAAATTCAAAGTTCCTGAATTAAAATTCTAAACTTGACCTAGTTCAGATTTTGGAATTTCAAGTTGGAATCCACCTTCAATTCTTGGGTTTAGGACAAAAAATGAAGTGTTGTTCGGAAAAAACGTCATTTGCCAAACTAGGCAAGAAAAATCATCAAAAAATGAAAGTGCCCTGATTTCAAATCTGCCAAAGAGCCAGTTGATATCTTGGTATTTTTACATGAAATCCACCCCTAAAATCCATTTTTATCAAGAGGGTAATGAGCAGAAAATAAAAAACACGTTTTAACAAATTGACAAAAAAATCATCAAAAAATAAAAGTGCCCAGATTTCAAATCTGCCAAAGGCCCAGTTGAGATCTTGGCATTTGTACATGAAATCCACCCCTAAAATTCATTTTTATCAAGAGGGTAATGAGCAAAAAATAGAATTTAAGACAACCATCATTCAAACCCCAAGCAATACAACAATGAAATAGAGGAATTCCTCCAATTTTCATAAAATAAAACAACCCAGCTTAGAAAAATACCAGCCATACAAGAAACATGAGTGAATGCCCAAATTACCAGCCACATAAGATTGAAGAGTAACATAAAAATACCTCAATTTTCTCCAAAACAGAAATGGAGGAAAGCTAAATGAAGAAGACACGACCAAACTCCAAAACTAGACAACTAGTAAGAAATTGCTTACCGATTTCAACAATCTACTACCCACAAATTTATCCTCAAAAAAACTTTCACAATCTCCCCCAACTCAGTCCCCCAAATCATGGGGTTACCTTCTCCATGCAAAACAACAAATTTTCTTTTCTCCAAAATCATAATAATCCCCCAAAACAAAACTTCATTTTTGCTTTATATTTTTCCAAAACCATAGAAAATGAAAAATAAGGCATTAGATAAAACTAGCTATTAAAGCTCCCCCAAAAGAAACAATTAATTAAGGTCACTAAATATGCAAAATTAAAATTGCACAAGGCTCCCCCAAAAAGATTAATAAATCATTTAAATAAAATATTTAAAACCTCAAGAAAATAACAATTCAAATCCCCATCAATTAACCACCATAAAATATCATATTAGAAAAAACATGCGAAGATGCCAATGAAACCACATCACAACACCGACAATCCAAAATTAAATATATATATAATAACAAAATATTAAAGAAAAACCAAGACCAAATACCTCAATGAGACATACAAGAAAAACCACTTTTGGCAGAAGGGTGCTCCATATGTTACTGTTAGATAACCGAATGGAATACAACAACACAAAAACGCTGCCCTAATAGGGTGCAATGGGTTAGGGTAGGGGATATTTGGCATGTGACTACCTCCAATAACCATCATCGGGGAATGAGAGTATGTTTAGGCCTATGAATCTTGGTGGAGTCGATACTCAGTACCTGCATCACTCCAATTCAAATGTTAAAGTACATGTACATACATCATATATCATATATCTAAAGCAACATCAATCATAAGGAAAAAGGGTCATGATATCATAAGCCTCTCAGTTACGAGTGTTATGACATCATCACTTTCCTGTCCATAATTGTACATAAGCAAAGACAACAATATATAAAAATATAATCATGTAATCCAACATAATAACTAACTATGTAAACATGAAATCCAACATAAAGAATAATCATGTCAACCACATAACAACATATAAACATATAAGCATGTAAACATGTAATCCAACATAATAATCACATAATTACACCTCTCGAGTGTTAATACAAACTAATCAAGAGAAAAATAGTGCAAATACAAAATATACAGTTATCGGAATCCATCAAGGAAGGACAACAACAAAACACCAATATGGGGGTTGTTACAGTGATTGTTATTCTTACAAGGGGATAAATAAGTATTATTTTCCTGATTGCCAATGGAGATTTTGTTGCACAGGCAATTGCCATTGCATTGAAATGTCGACTTGTTAATGTCTAATACAATCGCCAGATTTATACAATATCCAAGATCCACAAGAGGCGGTTAAGCCGTGTCACTAACCCAAGCGCCACACTGCAGAACACAAGGAGACCAAGGGAAAAACTCTTGCAACAATCCCCCTCAATGCAAGCGAGGGATTCAAACTTGTGACCTCTGCTCTGATACCAATTGTTGCATATGCGATTGTCGTTGCACCAAGAGATTGACATGTTAATGCCCAATACAACCGCCAAATTTATACAAGATCCAAGATCCATAGGAGGTGGTTAAGCCATGCCATGAACCCAAGCGCCGCGTTGCACAATACAAGGATACCAAGGGCGAAACTCTTGTAGTAGATTTTTGATTAATCATTACAATCCTTACTATGCAAATAATAAACTCTAGCACTTTATTTTCCATCCATCTCCATTTGTCTTTAGATGTTTGGGTTTTCTTTAATAAAAATCCACCTTTATTAATGGAATGCAATTTATCATGTTAATGAGCAAATAGAAAAGTTTTTCTTCCTTCCTTTTGGTCATGTTCAATCTTTTGCAATGAATGTTTGAAGTCTAGAGAATGGTGTATTTCTTCAATTAGATTTGCATGTCAATGTAGAAAATTTCTAAATACTACACTTTCTTGGGGTCATAAGAACCTAATTTTCTTAAAAAGAAAGTACAAAAGAAGAGTAATTTTATTCCTTATCATCGCTATCAGTATCAACCATTGATTTAAGATACCATAAATTACTTCTTTGTATTTCATGACTAGCCAATTGTTCTAGGTTCAACCTTCAAATCAAGTCAAAAACCTCTATTTTGGGGGAAGATACCTTCAAATGTGTAGAAAAATGCACCAACACTTTGTTTCCTAGTACAATCACCAAAAATATGTTAGCAAACAAACTTATTTCCGCATTATGTGATTTTCCTAATCAATAACATGTTTTAGCAATAGTTGAGAAGTTGCTATTGAATGAGAAATTCTCCTTTATGCTTGAGAGAGGTAGGTCCCTCCTATGATGGGGGATTTGTAGGTTTTAATGTAATTTTAGCCAAAAAATACAAAAGGGTATAAAAATAGAAAATGGTAAACAAATAGAGAAAAGCCAAGACAATAAATTAAAAGAAGGCCATCTACAAATTCCTTAAAAATAGATAGGGAAAGCAATGGATGGAAAGGGAAACATGTGGAAGGTTAAATAGAAATTTTAAGTCTAATCCTATGTATGTCAATGATATAAACCTATAAGTTAACTTCTTATTAATTTTCATGTACTACACAAGAGAAAGGGTTGAAGAAATGTATTTTCATAATAGACTGAAGAATGACATAAAAAATGCGAGGAATAAGAAAATGGTACAAAGTTTTGTAAACTAGTCATCACATCCCTTCAAGATTGAACACAAAATTTTAGTTCTTTCTTTGTACATAAAATAAAGATATTAAAAGAAGAATAAATTTCAAATCAAACATAAGAAAGACCTCACATGGAACCATATTGTGAAATTTAGAGATCTCGTTTTCTCAAAAAAGAAACTCTTTGAATTTTAAAAATCTAAAAAATTTAATGGACCTGACCATATTTATACAAGATAAGAAGGAACACTTGTTCTATTAACAAAAATGTCATCTTTAATCTTTTAAAAAATATTTTTATTGAAATCCCTTACCCTTGACCAGTCAAATGTGTTTACTTGAAGGTTTAAAGGGCTTTCCATGGATTCCATGGCACTATGTATTGTACTATTGACAAGGTCTGCAAAGGAGGTCTTAGGGAGTTGTGTGCAACTTAAAGGATGTGTCATCTCTTTCAACTTTCCCTCTCCACCTAATGTCGTGATATCAAAATGAGTAGTGGACTGCAATAACATTTTATGATTACAATCGACACATAAAAATATATATTGTTATTCATCCAACATCGATGTTATCTTTTCAAACCATTCTATCTAATAATTCACTGCTTCCACATTTTGCATATACATCTGTCATGACATTGTAGCCACAATATGTGAATGGAAATTCATTCTCATTATGTGCTTCGATGGACACCACTCCTATTTTCTAGAGCTGCTAATTTGAGTACATGCCATGGTAATCATCGTGGTTTCACACCATCTAGTTACATCTACTATCCATTTTAAATGAAGCCTATAATAATGGCATTCAATGAAATCACATTCATTTAATTTATTTATTTTTTGCTTTTGCAGGTATGCAGAACTCTCCGGGTATGCCTCACTTTTGGAGATATATACTTTATATAAGTATACTTTTCTTTGTTGTGAGGGGACCCCATAATAGTTTCCACCTTCCATGTCTGCCATGTTTTTTTCCTTTAAAATGTCTTTAAAACCTTTTGCTTTTCCTTTTTTATATAAGTGCATGCTTTGCGAGATTTCAGGATGCGAGGATGAAGGTTTGTTTGTACATTTCCTTAAGTTCACGCAACGTATGCCCTTCCACTTTACATTTTTTTGCTTACATGCTCATCAAGTCAACTTTTCTGTAATTTACATTGAGCTTGAAGACTTTTAGTCACATAGGCATACAACTTTTTTGACAATAAAGTCATGTACGTTTTTAGAATTATATTTTTGCATTTTGCTTTGGGATTAATATATTCTATAATTTTTTGTTCATGCATAAACTTAAAGCATTTGTGAAACTATGAGAATTTTAGTTTTTTCTAGTTTTAATCACCTTATGATTGAATAAGCCAATTTTTAAATATATGTCAATGATTTAATGTGAATACTTTAAAAATATATATTTAATATATAATGACTCTACATTCTTGTTGATAGGACAATTTACTGAATTATGTAATTAAAATTTTGATAAATTTAATTAAGTCACAATTTGAAATTAACTTGTAATTATATGCAAATTTTATTGACTTTACTCGTTTATTTATCAATGTAATTTCATTCATGTTTAAATTGATGAGAATTTCATCACAAACCCATTGTCAAGTTTTCTACGAAACATGGGCTACACAAGAACTTATGACCACTTGTCAAACAATCAAATAACTATAAATTCACACTTGTAGATTAGTTGTACGTATCAAACTGGTGAACCTTTTATATTTAAGTCAATAAGGTTTGATCAAACATTCGATCAATTTTACATGAACACCAAGGTGACAATAAATTACAACTCAACATAGACCAACAATAGATAATTATGACTTTAATAGGCATTTTGATAATTCAAAACAATTGAGAAAATTTGTGACAAGGAATAATGTGAATATTTTTGAATCAATAAATCCAAGATGACAAGGAACCTTTATATATGGAAAAATATAGACATGACTTTGAGAAAGCAACTAAATGACATGCCAATTTAGGGAATGTGCAAATTTTAAAAAATTCCAAAGTAAAAAATGAGGATAACACTACCTAGTAGCAATGTCTTGTCATGATTGTGCATCATTTTATGTGTCAAGTCTATTTTGGGATTTTGGTATTCTTTTGCGTGTTAGATCATGTATCCTCATGGCATGATATTTTATTATGGCTTGGTGTTATTTGATTGAAAAATTAAATCCTTTAGTGTTTAAGTAGTGGTGTGACAATGTCTTGTTATGTTTTCCATGCTTTGATCATTTAAGTAAATAATAGATTAGCACACGATTCAAGGTTGTATAATTAAGGGTGATTATGCATTGAATCCAAATTGAGTTTTATATCTAAGGTGTGCATTTCATGCATTAAATGGTGTGTGGAAATCATGTGAGATGCTTGTGTGGATTAATTTGGGTATTTTGTGTGAAACCCTTATGTGTGTGAATGACATTGTTAGAGGTGTATCCACATTCTCCTCTCTTCATAGCTCAATGGTAACATCCTCAATTGATTCCATTTTTGAAGATCTCTTGGGAGCATGCATAGTTATCAATTTTGTAATTATTTAGTTACATCAATGCCTTGTAATTAAGTAAATGCTATAATTATAAATTATCTCATTATTATACTTTGGTGTGATTTATCCATGGTTGGGATGTGATATTTTCTTTAAAATTGTATAAAAAGTATCATTTATTTTGAAATTACACATTGAATTGTAATATAATTACCATTATTTGTAAGTCTTTAATTATTTTCATTTAGGCCTAATAGGATCTCTTGTTGGAATATGATTATATATATTCATTATGATGTTAGAGTGGATAAATTCAATAATAAATTGTTGTTGTTATAGATAGCTAGATTGTGTTAGTGGAGTTACTTTGTTGAATGTTATCATTATTTAAATACATGTGATATAAGGAAATTCACCTTTATAAAAATGCCATATTTTATAAATTTTAGAACTTTCATTATTATTCTTATGTACATATTCAAATTCATTATTTAAATCTATTCACTAAAAACTTATAGAATGAGGGTATTAGGTCATGCTTTGTGCATGTTCAGTTTGGTGTGGCATTAGATTGAATATGCACCCAAGTGATTCTTATGCTTTTCTTGCTTCTCATGTGAGGTTGAAGTCTTGTCTTTGGGGTTGTTTTTTTGGTAGGATTATTGGGGGTCTTTTGTGGGTCTTGGAATTAATTGTTGTTCTTCTAGGAAGCTTATTTTCTCTATAGTCCCTATTCCCTAATTTAAAAAACTTGTTTTGCAACATGGGTGGTTTGCAAATCACTTGGGTGATTCCAAGCTATTAGTATGGGTGATTTGGGGATAGCGAGCACAACCTTCCCCTCACCTCCTCCTTTATAATTGGTTTTGATCTACAATCTCATAATACTTCAACTCTTTTTTCATCTTGATGATGGATCATGGAGTGTGATCTGAAATGTTGATCCAAAAACAAACACACAGTTTAATCTAGAGGCAACAAACTCTTACTTCTAGAGATTTTCAAGAAATTTTTTGTAAAGGAAATTTATTCATTCATATCTACTCTAAGTGCCTATCTTCTGATTTTGGTTTATTTTTTCTTTTTGTGATCCTTTATGTGTTGTGGTTGTGCACTTAGGTGTGCTTGGTTAGCCTCTAGTGTCACTTAGGTGAGTTTTTGCATCTCCCTTATGGTTGGTTTCTCATGACTTGTTTAGGTGGGGGTTTGTATGTTATGAATACATTCCTTGGGTGTTTGTTGGTGTTCATCGATGTGACAAGGGTAAAATTTAATATAGATTTAGTCCCTTTCACCTCATATTTTATTTGAGTTGATGGCGTGAGTGAGAACTTGATCACTAGTAATGAAAAGGTTATATCTTATTTATTTCTCATCATGTTGATGTCACTCCACAATGTTTTTATAAGCCTTCTAATGGTGTTATTTTGTGTTGGTGTGCATTAAATTTTTTTTTTTAATATACTTAGTGTAGTTTTCATGTGCTTGGGTCATGATGCGTTATTTTAATAATACTATGGATGCAAGAAAAATTTGTCAAATTGTATATCATAATTGAAACACAAGAAAATTATTATCCCATGTTTTATTTGCTAATTTTATAATGTAAAAGGTAGGGAATTACAAAGGAAGATAGATGAAAATTCCATAATCAACCTCAGAGAAGAAATTTTTAAATAGAAAAGATATATAATTTTAAACATAGAAATAATTAAGAAACAACCATAACAAAGTATATACTTTGGGAAAACCCTTCAAGAAAAAATTCGCCTCCAAATATTAAACCAATTTTTCTATCAACAACACAAATACAGTTACAATAAAAATCTAGGATCAAGCCTTCATAGAATATTATACCAACATAAAAATATATACATAATCTATTATCATAACAATATTTACAATATTTAACTATGAAACCTCCATCTTAAGAACCCAATTGATAGGAGAAACAATGGATGAATCCATAAAATAGTAATTAGGAAATCATGATTGAAAATCACTTAACACGTGGCATCCAAATCTCTAGTCAAAATCCAACACCTAAATCCTAAGATGAGTTCGTAAGTTAAAAACAACACATTCATTACACTTGTCATATTTTTATCATAATCCACTCACCAACTTGGGTGCTTTGTTTTCGCTACATTATCTCCATTAAAATATGCATTATGATGTGTCATAAGTTGGTAAAAAAGTACAATACCTTCTTATAATTCTCTCATGTCTCATATATTCTCCTCTTACATTTTGATGTGGGGGGTTTAAATTTTGGAGGCCATGACTTTGATCTAGGAAGTTGGTTAAGCCTATTTTTTATATTGAAGGTTTTAGAGATATTCATGCCATTGTAAATAGCTTGCTCTAGTTAAGGTCTATTTTGATATTTTTTGGGGCCAAAATCAATCTCTATAGCCAATAAATTATATTTTTGTGTTATATATCCTAAAAGTTATATTTTGTGTTTTATAGCCTAAAAATTATATTTTATATGCTCTTAACATTATTATGAAAGGTTGATATAGTTTTCCTAATATTCTCCCACTTTTCTAACACTTTCCAAGAGAAAAGGGAATACCAACACTATTATCTATCAACTAAAGGAGAAGAGGCCCATTTACACCACTTGAACTTCTTTATGTGAATTAGCTTTTTCAAAGCATTTGCAACATTCTATAGAGTACCAATATTCTTTAGAATCACTATCCCATCCTCCATTATATCATGAATAAAATGATATTGTATGTCAATGTTATTCATTGACATGTGAAAAATCAAGTTTTTTTTCCAAGTTGATGGTAATTTGACTATCACAATAAACCCTTTCTTCTCTCTAATACAACCTAAAAGTCTAGATAGATTTTTTAGCACAAGTAGCTACCATGTACTTTGAATTTATAGGGGATAAACATCCACTTCCTATTGTTTTCTCATCCAAATTGAATTATACATCCAAATAAGCTAAACATGTAGCCATGACAAATATTATACTATTAACATTATTATTCCCTTAACCCAATAATTATATTAAGTCATATGCAACCATATTATGACTTATATAATCAATTATTTAGTCTTATTTGTGTATTCAAGTTGGCTTAGGTGTTATAATTAGGTATCCAAATCTTCGTAGGTGATATTTAAGGCATAAGAAAGAGATATATAAGAGATAGTGAGTGTTATTTTATTACCATATTACAAATTATGTTCATCTTAGATACTTTTGGAGGTTGCCCCCTTCAAGTGGTTTATTATTCTAACATATTATCAAGTATTTATAGAATATTTACTATTATAAAATTCTCTTATACAAATTGTTTCATTACAAGTGGTATTATAATATGATCTTTCCATTTAGAGGGAAATAACAAAGGCAATTGTTTGGGCTCAAGAGACAAAAATTGGGAAGTGCTTATCTCTCTCAAATAGGTCATTTTTTTCACAAATTTCAAAGTACATATTGAAGCTAATATATCCTATATTTGATATTTTTTTAGAAAATTAGAGAGGAATTTGTTGTGAAATGAATGTTTTCACCAAACTTTCTCTCAAGGGTACAAAATAGAAAATTTCTTGGATATTTAAAAAAGTATAAATACAAGCCCAAGCAAGTTACAATATTTTTTTGACATATTTTTTATTTTTTTATGTGATTCATACTAAAATTATATCTCCACATCATGGTGGGGCCCACCATAAAAAGAAAAAAAATCCTGTCATATCTAGAAAATCTCTAGATAAGGAGGATATAGCTATTGAAGATATTGGTCCTAGTGATATGAAAGATAAAAATGCCATGGCTAAGGAATGTATTTCATTATTAAAGGTGGAGATAGTTTAGCCATGAGAGTAGAGTCAATTTATTAATGAGGAAAATTGAGTCCCTTGTGAGTGGCATGGAATATAAGGGAGCATATTCACATAATAAGAAGTGGGAAGAAGATGATAATTTTAAAAGAATGATTATTTTGGGTTTGAATTAGATCTCAAGATGGATAATCACCCAAATAATTCTATTTCTAGGAATTTTACAACAAATATAGATATAAATAAGTTTTTTGGAAAATTTCTAACAAGTTTGTTCTATCAAATGGATAAATTCTTTGATTTTTGTCAACCGATTGATTTAATATTATTATCTATGTGAAGAGGAGAAAAATAAAGGATATGCTGTCAAATGATCTATTTTTATAAAAGGAACTCCTTAAACTTCATAGTGACAATCCTATGATTAGCTACTTCAACTAGCTTTCCAAACTAAAGAAAATATCTTTGATTAAAAATATATATTCATTAATTTCAAAACTTATCTCTAAGAGTGGATAACATTGTGGAGGAAAATTTGAAAAAAATATTCCTAAGGGTATCAAAGGACCACATAAAATATGAGGTACACATGTTCCATCCAAATTCTATATCCTAAACAATGGTTATGGCAAGGAAAGTAGATGAAATAATTGTGGCTAATAGAAGGTAAGATTTTGTAAATATACAAGATAAAAGAAATTTGACATGATAAATTATTTAGTCTAATAAAATATTCCATAACAAATTGAAGAGGAGAGTGAAATAATTATGTTTTTCTATTCTAGAAAATACAATAAATGACATAATTGTACTAAAAAGGAAATTTTATGCATTGAAGGGTTGAGTAAGGAAGAACCAATATTAAAGGGCGACATTGAGATGGATTGGGAGATACCAAAAAAAACATTTCTTGTGATGTATTTTATGGAAAATTATCATATTATAAAATCTCAAGACAGTGAGTTTCTTGAATAAAGAGAGTAATAATGTTGATACCATGTAAGAACTCATAACTTCATAAAAAAATAGTTGCTCATCTAAATTATTTTATAAATATCTTCAAAATTTCATGACCTAATTGTAGATGGGGTATTTCCAATTATTTATATTAATAATTGTAGAAGTTGAGAAATCCAACTTCATAGAACCCAAGGATCAATTGCATGCAAATAACCTATCATGAGAAAGAGATACAGAGAAAAAAGAAAAGGTGCTCTGCAAGCTTCAAGCGGAAAAATGTATTAACAAAATGAAATAATACAAAGAGATCAATCCTTATGAAGGAGATCAAGAAAAACCTAAAGTGTAACCTAAAAGGGATGCATTTAATAATTAGAATAATTATTAAATGCCTACAAAATGCAAACTAAGTTAATTTTAAGAGAAATATAAAAGGTAACTTAATTAAAATAATTAAGTAATAAACCTTTTAATCTAACAAACCCTTTAAGATGAACTTAGGGAGTAGCTACAAACTAAATGCATCAAAGAAATGAAACTACAAGCTAGAAATAAAACAAGGGTCCCGACAACTAGGCCTGATCAGGTACTCAAATACAACCAAATCTCTATAAAGTGAAGTAGAGGAGAAAACCTAGTGGGAAAAAATCCTCTCCAAAAAGAGATAAAAAACATGTTGAAAAAAAACATGAAGGAAGGAAGGCCTCACAGAGACCCCCCAAGGACAACTTCCTTCACCCCAAGCATGGAGCACAATTGAAGATAGCACGGTGATTCCAAAGGTTTAGTGAAGATGTTTGCAACCTGCTCCTTTGTAGGAATGTACTCCAAGATGAGAGAAGCATCTTGAATCAACTACTTGATGAAGTGCATGTGGATCTCAATGTGCTTAGTCTGCTGATGCTCCACTAGGTTGTGGGAAATGTGAATGGCAATCTGATTGTCACACCAAAGAATAGTGGGACTATCAGGAGGAAACCCAAACTCTGTCATCAACTACCGAAGCCATAGAATCTCCTGACTAGCTAACACTGCTACTCGGTACTTAGCCTCTGTAGATGATAATGCAATAGAAGACTACTTCTTGCAAGACCATGTGATAAGACTATAAACAAGGAAAAAAACAAAGAAAAAAGTAGACTTCCGATCATTGAAATCACTAGCCCAATTTGAGTCAGTGAAGCCAATAATGTGAGGGGATCCTGAAGTGTAGTGAATGCCATAATGAGTGGTGCCTTGAATGTACCTCAAGATACGTTTGGAAGATTTTCAATGAATCTCATGTGTATCATGTGAGAATCGAGAGACAAGGCCAAAGGCAAAGGAAAGATCAAGATGAGAATGTGTCAGGTACAACAAAATACCAACCAACTACCTGTATAAAGTGGGATCTATTGGAGGCATAGAGAAAGTGGAAGACAAAACAACACCTAATTGAAATGGTGTGGGGGCAGGCTTTCAATCAAGTATTCCAAATTGTTGGAGCATATCAAGAGAATACTTTTGCTGAAACATGGAAATCCCATCTAGAGACTGAATAACCTGCAGGCCCAGAAAAAATGTAGAAGACTAAGATTTTTCATCTCAAACTGCTCCATCAAAGCTCTTTGAACACTTTGAATCATGGAGGATGAGCTACTTGTAATAATGAGATCATCAACATATAGCACAAGAATGAAAATATCACCCTCCTGACACTGAATGTACACTATGTGATCAAAATGACATCGTGTGAAGTGAGAGGAAAGCAAGAAAGAGTCCATCTTCTCATACCAATCCCGAGGGGCTTGTTTGAGACCATACAATGAACACCGAAGTTTGCAAACCAAAGAAGTGTCCTACACAAATCCCTGAGGCTTCTCCATATAGATCTCCTCATGAAGGTCTCCATGTAAGAAGGCACTCTTCACATCCATCTGAAAAACTATCCATGTGAAGCTGCAAGTGAAAGTACAAAGAAAATAGAATTTATCTTGGCAATAGGGGCAAAGGTCTTAGAGTATTCAATACCCTCCACCTGAGAAAACCCCTTCGCAACAAGATGTGCCTTATACTTATCAATGAAACCATCTGCAACATACTTGGTACGGTACAACCACTTGCACCAAACCAGTTTTCTTCCTTAGGAAGAGGACAAAGATCCCAAGTATGATTCTTCAACAAAGAAGAATACTCATCATCCATGGCCCTATCCCACTCAAGGTGACCTGTCACCTTTGAAAACTTCTAAGGATCATCCAAAATGGAATGAATCAAAAGGCTAGTACCAACCATTTGAGCACGAGTGTGACACGTATCTAAAGGATCACATGCCAAAGATCCAACTACCTCAACAGTAACACAAACCCACTTGGGAAAATGTTGATTACCTGGTGGATCATCATCTGTATCATCCTTTGTATCATCCTCAAGAGATCATTAATCCTCAACAGATGAAGAGGGAGGATTAGGCAGTGAGGAAGAAGTTGGTGATGGAGAACCCATCAGAGGAAAGTGCTCATCAAATTGGACATCCCGCTGAAACAAGACCTCTCTGGAATCAGGATCAAACAACCTATACACCTTAACATCCTCACACTAGCCAACAAATATGAGTGGTCATCTCTTCCTCTCCATGGATTTTTGTTGAGCATTGGGAATAAATTCCCAAGCCTCACTACCAAAAACTTGGAATGTAGAAACATCAGGCTTGACATGAGTCCAAGCCTCCTCAGGACTCATATGTCATAATGCCTTATGAGGCATCTGATTCTAAATATAATTGGCACAATTGAATACCTCAACCCAAAATGAAGAGCTCATAGCTCGATACTGTATCATACATTTGGCCATCTCCCGTAAGGTTCTATTATTTCTCTTAGCAACACCATTCTATTGAGGGGTGTAAGGAGCTATAAACTGATGCTGCAAACCATGCTCAGTGGAAAAATCCCTGAAAGCCTGATTAACATACTCCCACCCATTATCTATATGTATCCTCTTGATAGAAAGTCCAAAATGATTCTCCACAAATGTCTTAAAGATCTTGAATGAATCAAAGACATCAGACTTGTACTTAAGAAAGTACACCCATGTGTGTCTAGAGAAGTCATCAATAAAAGTGAGCACATATCAGGCCCCTAAAAAAGGAGTGGAAAAAGACATAATGTCACTATGGACCAACTCCAAGGGTGCCTTAACATGTGTGGCTCTACCCATAGGAAAATAATCGTGGTGATGTTTTCCAAGTGCACAACCATGAAAAACACCATTTGTATAGGAAATCTTAGGGAGCCCAATCACTAGTGCCTAAGTAATCATCTGTTGTAGATATTTGTAATTAACATGGCCCAAACGCTCATGTCAAATCCTGCTCATTGAGTTTGCATGTGCTATAAGAGAGGAACCTGAAATGTTTGAACTCTCAAAGCCATCAAATCTGTATAAGTGAGATGTAGAATCAACACTCCCAGTAGCCACAACCAAGTTAGGATCATGAAGGTCTCGAATAACCACATCATGTGGTGAGAACTCAACTATCTTACCAAAGCCAAAATGGAAAATCTGATAAACAAAAAGAAGGTTCGTCGAAATGTCAGGAGCAACAAGAACATCTTGAAGACAACCACCATCCAATGAAATAGTACCTAAATCCTTAACTGAAATTTGTGCTAAATCACCAATTGCAATGTGTATAGTGACAATAGGGGCAAGTGTGGTGACCAAATCTTGTGTGTGTGTCATATGGTGAGAAGCACCATAATCTAGAATCCAAGTGGACCCTAAAGATAATGCTCATGCGGAAAGAGCACGACCTTTCCCCATGGGTGGAGAAAGAGCCTGAGGTGAGGTGATATGATGCTGTTGCATGGATTCCTCTAAAGCCTCTAATCGTTTCCAACACCTGGAAACTGGATGTCCTTCCTTGCCATAGAAACTGCAAGGATCACTTGATTTCTTCTTAGTATTGGAGGAAGACTCACCAAACTTAGAAGATTTTCCCTATTTGGGATGGGACCATGGTTTTGAATCAGACTTTAGAGGGGGCTTGGAGTAATTCTCACTACTAGCTGAATCTATCTTTGATTTCTATTTCTATTTTTGCTTCCCCTTAGACGATTGAGCTACCAATGCTTGGTTCTTAGATCCGGTGAGAGCATCCAATTGTGATATCTTGGCCTGCTCTTGTGTCAACCAATCACATAACACCTCAAAATTAGGCATGGTAAAGCGTGCACCCAAGGCATCCATAGTAGAATAGAATGTAGAGGAAAAAATATGAAATGAACCATGAAACTTAGATAGAATCAAGTAAATGCACTCTTCATCTATTTTTTTCTTACCACAACCCTGTAATAATGATCGCAATGATTTGAACTTCATCAAAAATTCCTCAATGATAGGATATGAATTAGGTACTAAGGAAGTCAAATCGGCCTCAATCTGAAGTGCTCAAAACTGATTAATGGGGCAAAATGAAGTTTGAAACTTCAACCACATAGCCTAAGGAGTTGTACAACCCTTTAGATGGAATAGAAGATATATAAAACATGCAGGATAGTAAACCCATGGCCTCATCCATTTTGTTCCTATGCTGAAAAACCTCAAATGGCCATGTCAACTGAGGTTGAACATCATCCAAACATGACCATAACCCTTTTGACATGAGAAGTTTGGTCATTTGTGCCTTCCAAGTGTGATAATTATGTGGGGAAAGATTCTCAATAGAATAAGATTCCACCATAATGAATGAGTTTTAAAATTTTTTATGGAAGAGGTTTCTAATTTTCTGATGTAAATTACAGAAAGCAAGAAAAAAACACCCCCCACAACACAAGAACCCAAACCCCAGTACAATTTTTAAAGCTGAAAAGCTAGAAAAATAAAAATATGCTTTAGACAATACTCTATGTACCTGGTAAATTTTTTGATGAAATAAACTGCATATCTAAAGAGAGGACTCAAACAACTATTTGTTTTCGAAAAGTGGAGTTCAGACACAAAAGTTACACCCCCCGGAGTGCAAAAAACATGTTCTAGATTTTACTGGAAAAAATGCAGAAAATCAGAAAAATAAAGAAAAAATACCTATACCATTGGATCCATCTTCGAATCAGCTTTCCGGCGATATTTTGTTTTCAAAAATCTGAGCTCGTATGACCATTTTACACCCGATTTTGTAAAAGTTGCTCAAAAGGGTCCAATAGGTCTCCAATAGCCCTCAAGGGCTTAAAAAAAAAGCCCCTGGTCCAGTGAGCGACCAGGGAGCTGAAATTGGGCGATGCTCGGGCAAAGGATGAGCGGCGCTCAGGTGGTGTGTGGGTGGAGCGGCGGTGAGCCAGTGGTGAGCCGACTACGACAGAGGTGGCCACCAACGACGGTGGGCCTACGGTGGACGCTGGGCAGCCAGAGGGTGGTCGCTTGACTGAGTGGTAGTGGTGCCCTCAAGTTAACTAAAAGCGCTTTTTTATAAGTGTGTTTTTTATTTTTTAATTTTTTTTTAATTTTTTTGAATGTTTTTGGAAAACATGCTCTAGGGCCGTACGACCTTGGGACTAAATTGTTTTTGCCTCTTGGATCAACTGTGTCCAAAATGGATGAATGAACAATCATTGTTGGGGTTTTGGGCCGCTATGGACTCAATGGCGAGGTCTGTTTGGACTCAAAAAACTTTGATCAAACAGGTATGCCCTAGATCAAAAGAGACAAACCCCAAACCCTTGAAGCTCTGTGAATCCCTCAAAAGATGAACAGGAAGTGACAGGTCAAAGCTCTAATACCATGTAGAAGTTGAGAAATCCAACTTCACATAACCTAGGGATCACTTGCATGCAAATAAATTTTCATGAGAAAGAGATACAGAGAAAAAATAAAAGGTGCTCTGCAAGCTTCAAGTGGAAAAATGTATTAACAGAATGAAATAATGCAAACTAAGTTAATCTTAAGAGAAATATAAAAGGTAACTTAATTAAAATAATTAAGTAATAAACATTTTACTCTAACAATAATAATAAGAATAGTCGAGTTACTTGATGTATTCACAACTAGATACAGTATGATATCATCTATGTGTCACTATCGAAGGAAAGCAAATTACCTAGATATAGTATGATATTAATTATGTGTCACTGCTGAAGAAAATACAAAACATGGAAATTTCAACTGCATATAAGGTACAAAAGGTATCAAAATGGAGAGGGGTAACATATTAATCAACCTTCATTCCCGCTCTCACTGCAGTCTTCTATTGAACCCCAATTGACTAGAGTGTTGATAGAATCCCTTCCATCACTAGAAAATACTTCTTCTATCTCAAAGTTATCAATGATGAACAACCTTGGGGCCCTTCCTTTCCCACCTTCTTTCTCTACTACTACTTGTTCATTGAACACTATTTTGAATGCCTCCATTGTTTTCATAAAGACCTCCAATTTTGGTTGTCCCTACTGCCAAGAATGACCAAACTTGACCTCCTTTTGATGGAACAACACCACACCATCCCTTAGTAGTTTCAAGAATTTACTCTCTGCAATCTCCATGGTGGCCACTACCTGCAGTGCAACATTAAAGAGAGTGAGTCTTTTGTTTGACTCAGTAAATTCCCTCCGAAACCCACTATACTTGTCCTCATTCCTTGCCTTCCAAATATGCCACATAAGTTTAGAAGTCATGGAAAACCAAAAAAATTGCAATTCTTTATTCATTTTTTATCAATGCAAACCAGAATATTTCTAGTTAACTTTTCCATTGCTTCTCCAAATGTTAAGATCATTACAAAACATATTCCACACCTCATTAGCAAAAAAATAGTCAAAGAAAATATGGTGAATGGTTTCTAGAACCTTGCATATATTACACACATCAATGTCAGCATTATTCAACTTATAAGGATCTTTTTGTAGCAAAATCAACCATCTAAAGCAAGTATTTTTAGCATCTATCATATTATTCCACAGAGAACAAAACACTTTCTGCCATGCAATAGTATCCAAGTTTCTTTTCTAAACCTTATTTAGGTAATCAGTGGGGGTGATAGAATTATTTATTTCTTTATAAATGATCTTTTTTTTCACCTCTTTGAGGGGGAGAGAATCCTTCCAAAGGATTTCAATGGGTTTATCGACCCAATTTCCCATATTAAGCTTAAGTTCTATAATTGGACTAGGTTAACCCATAGTCCTATTTTAATTGGTTCCAACCAATTAGGTTTCCATCCTTGATGATATTGTTGAAAGTTTTAATACCAACCTGATTCCATTTTTTCACAGAACAACCTTGCAACAGTGCAAGAGGTTTTCCATTATGTTCAAGGTTCCACCATATGGACCTATTGGGATGGATCAAATTATTGTTGGAACCAATTACTAGAGGGTGGGTGCAGTTATCCCTAATTAATTCCCAAGCCCTCTAGATACTCCTAAACACCATTGAACCTACAAGCACTATTGGGTGCTTGGTGATGAGAAAATCATTGAAAGGAAGTGATTTCCATGATTTATCCAACTTTGGAACCTACTTGAGAAATTTTATTTCTGACCAAACATTTCTAGGGTTCATCCCCTTCAAGAGCTTTGATGACCCACTTGGAAGCAAGAGCTTCCCCATGCCTTTTAAGGTCTTTAATGCCAAGGCCCCCATTAGCCTTCTCCAAGAAACACCATTCCCATATGATTGAATGCATCTTACTTCTTCCTTTCTGATCTAACCAAAGAAAGTCCCTGATCCTCTTTTGAACTTCATTGACCTAATAGCTGCTAAAGAACCAAATCAATGCAAGATATAAAGTGTATGAGGACATGATCTTTTGGCACACTTGGATCCTTCTTTCTAAGGATAAGTAATACCTATTCCACCCATCCAACTTCCTCTCAATTTTAATTTTTAACCAGAGCGACATATCTTTCAAATTTGGAGAGATAGATAAGGGGATCCCCAAATAAGGGGATCCCCAAATACCTTACTTGTTTATGGGGACCACCCCACTGATGATCAAAGTTGTGCAACCAATTAGGGGGTGTTTCTGACCACCCCAACATGATATAATTAAGTTTAGAGACTTTAGATCCAGAGGCCAAACAAAAAAAATCAATTTCTCCATCAATTTTTTCATATTTTCTTCTTCCACTTCCATAAAATAAGTATCAAGAGCTCATTGCGATCAAGTATCAGACCCTTCACCCTGGGTGAACTAAGGCTATCTCTTATTAGATAATGAAGGGCATCTAAAGCAATGAAAAGTAAGGCAAGAGAAATGGGATAACCTTGCCTGATGGACCTCTCAATCTGGAAGACCTAAGATCTAGAACCATTCACCTCGACCTGTGCAGAGGCATCCTTAAGAAGAGTACCGATCATATTGGAGAAATCCTATGGAAAACCAAATGCCTCAAGAGTCATTTTTAGAAAATGCCATTCCACCCTATCATAGGACTTCTCAAAATCCAACAACAATAGTGCAACATTTTGATTTAATTGTTTGGCCCAATCCAACACCTCCCAACTTGTAATCAGATTGTCAAGTATGTATCTACCTTTGATAAACCTAGTTTGGGTAGAGTTTAGGAACTTAGGAAGGACACAAGACAACCTCAAAGTGAGGGATTTAACAAGTACCTTGTATGAGACATTCAACAAGGTGATAGGCCTCCAATTTTTTATTAGTGTCTTATCCCCATCTTTTGGTAGGAGATTGATGAGACCTTGGTTGATACTAGCTCCTAAGGAGCCCTTTTAAAGGGCCTCTATGTACAATTGGTGTAAATCCTTGCATACCCAATCACTGCAGACCTTATAGAACTCCACAGGGAGCCCATCCACTCCTAAAGACTTATCATTACTCATAGAGGAAAGTGCCTTTTTTATTTCATCTTTAGTCAAGGGTGCCACCAACATGTTAGAGTCCTCCTAAGGGATTTTTGGAGGAATATGATCTTTGATCCTACTTCTAGCCTCATTTACACCCCCAACATCTTTAGACTTAACGAATCCTTATAGAAAAGATAGAACTATTTCGGGATCTCTTCTTAATTTTCTATAGTAACCCAATTGTTTCAAACTTGATCTATTTGTTCCCTCATACCTTTGTCCTTTAAATACCTAAAGAAAAACTTAGAAAATTTATCACCATTATCTAGCCAATTGAGTTTGCCTCTTACCTTCATTCCACTAATTTTCTTTGCTTGGAGGTTCCTCAGTAAGCTTTTAGCTTTACTCAATTTTTCATACAACACATCACTGCTTGGTTCCTCTTGAATCCTAGTTTCAGATTCTAGCAGTTCATCTTGGAGACAATTCTCCTCCCACCTTTGGTCCATTGCCTTTTTTTTACCAACTCTGAAAGATTATTCTCCAACCAACCACATTCTTATTCCATCTCTTAATTGGGTTGTCGTCCCTTAGTAACCGCTTATTGATTCCCATTAATGTGCTTACAACCTCAGTGTAGTCCTTATCTCTCAACAAGCTAGTATTAAGAATGAAGTTATCCTTGGATTTGGGGCATATCTTCACCCCATTATTGAAGGTTATTTTATCCTTGACTAGATGATGGTAAGATAGAGTATAGGAGTAGACCAACACCTTGCATTCATCATTAATGAGCTCAAAATTGAAGTAGTCTCTATTGGCATAAAATCTATCTAGCTGATAGTAAATCCTTTCCCCCCCTTCTAGGAATTGCACAAAGTGTACCACACACTATTGCATTCATTCTTCTTGCCCTCCAAAGGGTCAATTATATTAATCTTGTTTTTTAATCTACACCAGTAGTTCTTTTAATTCCACTTCTAGTCCATGTTGATGCCACCCTTTTTGTCTTCTTTACTCTCAATCATATTGAAATGACCTTTATGATCTAGGACACATTCGGGAGAGAGGAGAACCATTTACAAAGCTCTATTCTCCCTAAGTACTCATTAAGAGCATAGATTGAAAAAATGCCAAATGAACTACCTCCTCTCTCAAAGGTAGCCCAAACTGCCCTATTGTAGGGGGATACCCCTGAATTGGTTAAGTAGAGCTTCCACTTATTGGCCATCAGAATAGCCACACCTCCCTTTCCTTTCTCATGTTTAGAAACAAAATGACCAGAGTCACTCAACACAAACTTCATATTAGTTTCCAGAGTGAAACCAACTACCTTGAATTATTGTAGAATGACAACATCCTTATTTTTTTCCCAAATTAAGGAATCTCCTAACCACATATTTCCTATCTAGGCATCCCAACCCCCTAACATTCCAAGAGGTATAGTTAGTCTTCATTGATAACACTGTTTGTGTTGGTATCTTTTCTATTCTTAAATAACTCATAGTATTTAGGTGCCTTTTCTTTAGCTCCAACTCTCTTAGGGGAAGGGATAAACAACACTATACTCATCTTCTTCCTCTTTCCCTTGATTATTCCCAAACTATTTTTTTCTGATGGTTATAGAACTTCCTTTTTTATGCTCTATTTTATTTGGTTCTTTAGGAGGGGCAGGCATATCATCCTTTCTTGGCTCTTTTACACCCTCCAACTTGGATTTCTCCACAACCAAGGAGTTTTCTGGTTTAGTGGCATTAGTTTCTTGAGGTTTATCATTGTGTGTTTCCACTTGCCCTCGAAGGGTTTGCTCATCATCATCACACCCACTAGGGACTACAAGTTTAATGGTGGGGCTTGGGTTATCTATTATCTTATCAGAGGAGACATACTTATCCACCAAAAATCTTCTAACCAATTCAGCTAGAGAGTCAAGGGATTCATCTAGGTGTGAGGTGGGATAAACACCACAACCCATCAAATCATGATTATTGGATTCCCCACTTTCCTTAAGGATAACATTATTTTGAATAACAATATTTCAAAGGTTTTTATTGGTGCCATCTTTATTTATGCTAAAGTGGGTAGAATTGTTGCCCTTTTCTTTAGGAAGGGGCATATTTTTAACAACCACAACCCTCTCACTAGTTAACATACTATCTCCACCCTCAATGCCAAGGCTGGCTTGAGAGGGCAGTGTTGAAACCCCCACTCCACCCAACTCTTTGGCTTCAAAAGTGGAGATCATTTGTTGAATGAGGGAATGGATTTTTCCAATATTAGCATCACTTTGGGGTTACTGATGATGGTTTCTTCATAGACTTGGACCCCATTTACATAGGTTTTAATGATTTTAATTTTTCTATTAGATTTATTGCCATTACCTTTACTTTTAATTTTTTCTAGAGCTAATTGTTGAGTGTTCTTTTTGGTGGGGGTAGAGCTCTCACTTAATTTAGTGGAAACCAATATTGGAGCATAGGGGGGAGGATCAAGGGCAAAGACAAGTGGAGGGAAAGAGAACTGATGGGTAGAAGGGGGGTGATTGGAAGTAGTGGTTCAAAGTGGTTGCAAGTTGGGACACTTGGTTGGGTCACAAGGGAGCTAGGGACACTATCAGTGGGGTCGAGGGTGGGGGACAAAGAGCAGACCAAAACTTGAGGCCCGATGACCGAAGAAAAAGGAGTAGACAAAGATTATGTAGAATTGGAGGGGGAAGGACCATGAGGAACCTCAACATAACCAAGGGAAGTGCCGTTAGTACCAACACTAAAATGGATGTCCATATTTTTGGTCATAGAACCCAACTTGGGTTGATCATGACCAATGAGCTTAGTAATCAATAGACAGTTCTTGTGAATGTTCCCCTCTTTCCTATAGAGGTAGCATGCCCCCAAACCACTAAGGAGCTCAATTTAACATAGATAGAGGATGCCTTAAATCTTTAACCCAATACTAGATGAAAATTCCACACCAGGATTCAATGAAATGCACAACCTTGCATTCATATCTAGGAGTGTTACATGGGGTCTATCAACTCGGATAATGTCACCAAAGGTCCAGACAATATTTGTGGGATGAAGGACTAGAGTTCTTGAGGAACATCATTAAGCAGAAGCAATCTAGGGATAGACAAAGCAAGAATATCCTCACTGCTCGCCCCATGGGTCCAAGATAAAACCCTAAAAACTGGCTTCCCTATGCTCCAATACGATTTCCTCAACACCTTTGTTTGCATTTTATGAGTTTTAAAGAAAATTGAAAACAAGCCTTTTTGAATCATTCTATAGAAAGAAATTTGTATATTCAACTTCTTATTCCAGATAGAATTAAACTAATTATCTAGGTATTTCTTGGTGGGGATGACATTGGGGTTAATATTAGTGAAGAACACCGCCACCCCAAAGAGCCTACCCCTTTCACTATGAATTGTATCCACCATATTAACATTGGCAATAACCACAGTAGTGTCCAGAGGGCACATACCTTGCGCTCCGCCATTGTCGACTACAAAACCTTCCTCACTTGTTCTAGTCAAACAAATAATTAGCATTACTTGGGCACACTGACGCATCAAAGATTAGGGAATCACGAAAGGTTTTGGGTCAATCAACATCATTTAATTCCCCATCCTCCTTCGAGGAATACCCAAAGGGATTGGGGGTTCCATACCCCCCTTCATGGTAGATCACATGATCGAAAGGCCTTTCAGGGCAAAGAAATTAAAAACACCAAGTATGGGAAACAAAACCATATAACAAGAGAAAAGAACATAATCAAGCAACAAAAAAAGGCAATAAATGCTAACAAGATTTTGAGGTATGGAGGACAGTACCTTCACACAGATGCCAAGGCTTCCACACCACCAAAACCCTAGAGTAGGACACCAAGTTGTAGAGTGCTTCTCCCTAAAATTCAAAAAATATATTGCCAATTATTCAAGTAAATACCATAGCATTAAATTCTCCATAGAAAATTACCATCCCAGTTGCCTAATGTTTGCTATCTTCATGGGAGTATTAAATATTATTTGGGGACTAAAATGGCTTACTGCATTGGGGATAATTGATATGAAGTTTTAGGAGATATTCATGCACTTTCACTTAAAAGGAAGGAACACATAATTGAGAGGGTTTCATGCAAAGTCTCCAAATATTTTAAGCTCTCACCAAATACATTTAATATTCTTAATAATGGGGTAGAAGGGCTTGTAGCCAATTTTTTTATATTTTAAGAATACATTAATAGGATTTTACATCACTAGATTTACAATAAATTGTAGATTATACTTAGTAGTTTTTGGAGTTATTCTTAAAGGAATTCCTCCTAAAAGGGACCAAGATCATGAAATTCAACCAATACTAGGGAGCCAACCAAAAAATATCAAGTTGTGCAAGTACCATTGTGTATAAAATGTAAGATTGAGAAGATGGTTTAGGAGTTACTAGAGGTAGGTATTATCAATCATAGATAGAGTACCTAATACTCTCTCATGATGATGGTAAATAATAAGGATGACACTTGGCACATATCTCTAGAGTATATAGATCTCAACAATTACACCATCAAATATAAGTTTCCAATTATAGTCATTTATGATTTACTAGATGAATTAAATAGAGCTATATTTTTAATAAAACTTGATCTTAGATTAGATCATTATAAAATTCAAACTAAGGAAGAATACATTCCCGATATATAATATAGGACTTATGAGGGTCATTATGAGTTTCTTGTGATACCATTGGTCAAATTCATGCTCCAACATTTCATTTTTTTATGAATTCCATCTTTAAGAAATTTTTGAGGAAGTTTATATTATATTTCATTGATGAGAAATCGATTTATAATAATATATGGGAAGATCATTTAAACCATGTAGATTAGGAATTAAAAGTTCTCAAAAAACACCAAATTTATGCTTAAACATTCCAAGTATGATTTTATTCTCAAAGAGGTGGATTATTTGGGTTACATAGTGTCTCATGAAGGAGTAAAGGATGATCCTAAAAACTAACAAAAGTTATGAGAGAGTAGCCTATTCTTAAAACCATTTAGAAATTGAGGGGTTTATTAAGAAACATTAGATACTATAGAATATTTATGAATAACTATGGACACATAAAAAAACCTCTCATAACTCTGTCAAATAAGGATACTTGTTGATTCCTTCTAGTATTAAGGGTATGGGATATCATTTTATAAGAGGGAGCCTTAGATTGCATGAATATCATGTAAATGTTTGTCATATCACTTTCGACAGGGACCCTATGAATGGAATGAACTCTTTTATGAAATGAGCTAGCCAAAGTCACATAAATTACCATTCTCTTAGGCCTTTCAAGGGTAGTGGAGACTAAAATTACATTTATGGACTTCTCAACTTGTGAAGAAGAATATTTCAATGGAGAAATTTGTTTAACGAAGTTTTGAGTAGAAAGAGATGTCTCTAAGAAATCATATAGGGCATCATCTAACATATCAAAATCATGTTCAAAAAGTGTATTATCAGAAGCATTAAAATTTTGAAGAAAAATATTTGACATGATTTCATTCATGTCAAGTTCACCAAAATGTAAAGGAGGGGATTCACTACCCTCAAGACAATGGGGTATTAAGGAGAAAATATCCATAAATTACCTCAAATATCAAAGCTTAGGTGATGGGATAAATTATAAAGGATGTCTACACAATCTAATCAAAGTATTGCTAAGTTACAAATGTAGGAGTAAATGAACGAATTGAATTCTCTAGTATACAAAAATGGAAATCACAAAAAATGAAGATCATACCTTAAAGAGGATTAGCTCTTAGCCATAGATGATAGTGAATTATGGGGAAATCTATGCCCCACATTGTCATCTATGATAAAATAGATAATAAAAGTCTAGAATCCAAAATACACAGGTTGTTAAACCCATTCATCTACACACAAATAGAACGAGGAAAATATTGGGGTATGTTTAGGGGCTTACCTTAGTCAAACCCTTGTTTTGGTGTTTCCACCTCCATGGTTAGAAAAATAAGATTGAGATAGATTAAAATGTATAAAGAAAGGATGTGTGATAGAAAAAAACCCCACAAAGGAGAATCCCTATCATGAATATAATAAACGTGTGATAAAAAAAAACCTCGCAAGGAGGAGAACCCCTATAAAAAATATAATATATGAGATCAATCAGAAAAGATAATATAATAAGAGAGAATTAGCAACATCCTATGGCTCCCCTCTTGGATTGATAGACATGACATGCTTGCGAGCAAGAGAAGGCTTGACTATTGTGTGAGAGAATATTCCATTAGAGATTCAACATGGAAGTGAGAGAGCATGAGATTACAAGAGAGAGCCAATAAGTTATAAAAAATAAAGGTGAAAATTGAGTTTTATTAAATTACATGGGCGAGAGGAGCCATTACACATGCATCCTTGCCACTATGATGTGTGTCATAGGCAAAGAACACATAATATTTGCATTTTAATCTTGGAAAGTTTGAGGATGCTTGCAAATAATGGAGACATCTACATGTCATGTAGGTGTCTGACCAAAACTTTACACAAATTAGGCATTTAGGATGTTAATACTTCATTTTTGTCACCTATGGAGTCAAAATCATGAAATTATGACTTATAGGATTTTTCCATAAATGAGGCAGGCCTAAATGCATAAGTGTGAAATTTCCATAGGGTGATCCCGCATTAGTGGTTTACAATTTTTGGCCAAACTGGACACCGAAATTATTATTTTTAACTAAATATTCACATTCGGGCACCTATAGCGGCTAAACCATGAGGAATTTGAAGATGATGAAAAATAGAGTCTCATCACATTTTGTCTATAGATTCTAAAAATATTTTTCTCAATTTTTTTGGAATCAGATTGCACTTCTTTTTCCATCTCCCATGAAAACTATTTTTTTTCATAAAACAACATTTTAAAAAAGTGACGCACACCGTATAACACATAATTTTTTTTCCATGAAGGATAAAATTATAATTCTTTCAAATTTAGATTTGTGACTCCAATATCTAGTGCTTCTGCTTGGTTAGATAGTTTTTATTGAATATTTTCTCTTTAATCAAGTTTCGAAGTCAAACCAATTACAATTCGTACATAGTGCGACCGTATAACGCGTAATGTTTTTTGTATATATCGAAATTAATTTTTTTTGGTTGGATCAAGGACTTCAATATCTGGTCCACTCATATTTTTCAATTTTTTTTTGATAATTTGCTATTTTTCCGTATGTGCAAAATAGAGACCTTCATTTTCGATGAAAAACCTATGTTTACTAAAACTAAAAAAACAAATACATAATAAAAACAAAAAATATTAAAATTATATTTGTTGGATAGCTCGTTCTGAGGACTACCATAATAATTTGAAATAAATTTTAAATGAATTCATTTGATCCCCTAAAAGGTAAATCAAAAGTGATTTTTATCAACATTTTGATAGGTGTAAAGGAGACTCATTTATAGGTATGGTTTAAAACTATCAGGTTCTCTCCAAGGGGGTTTGATCTAAGGTGGTTTGATCAAATCCTCTTCAATTGGAATCTTTAAAATAGAAATTTTAAAGGCTTAAATCATTATATTTTCTAAAAATATGCAATTTCAGCAAAAAAACAATCTCTCTCAGAAATTGTAAACCAGCTTTGTGGGATCACCCTATAAATGTATATTCTTGATTTTATCTAAGTTAAAAGTACCATTTATAGTCTTTTATTCTTCCTTTTACTCCACCATGAATTATTTAGGTGAATTAATAACATTCTTTTGTTTGAGACATTTTATGACCATTTGACTAGAGATCAAGCCAAGCTTATCCAATTAGATGCACTCCCTAAGAATCAAGCATTGTTATCTCAAAAATCTAAAGTAAAAGGAAAAATAAAATCCAAAACTAAGATAGAATTTAGTGAGCCTTCCAACTCTTCTAAAGAGGTTAAAAATAAGAAGGAGAAACCCTAACGTGTATATTGAAAAAAGCCAAGGCATGGTGAAAATAATTTTTATAATAAATAGTTAGAAGAGATAAAGAAACTCCTTCATGAGAATAATATTTCATTACCTTCCAATTTTTATAGTTCACCCTCTTCTTCTACACCATCAACATCATCCACATAATTAATATCACCAAGTTCTTCTAATGGAGTTGATAAAATGAAAGGGAATGCAATTGTTGTGACTATAGTCCTCGAGTCTATAGGATAGATTCTTGACTCCGGAGATTCCCACCATATGGTTTTTCACCAAATATGTTCTTGAATTTTAAATCTTTAGTTACATCTAAGATCTTGATGGAAAATAATACTTATATGGCTATTTGTGCAAAAATGTAATATTAACATGGACACTAGATGTTTTATTATTGTAATTTATTCTTGAACTTGCTAAAAGTCTTATTTCTATATATTATATTACACATAGCGGTTCATGGAATTATATTGAGTTCATTCTAAATTTAGTGTTTATTCAAGAATTTTAGAGTAGAGAGATTTTTGTAGTTGGTAAGGCTGATCATTATTCTAGTCTTTACATATTTTCAAAATTTTCTCCTAATGATGACTTCTCTAAATATGATACTCTTGCATTGAGAGTGGATAGTTCATCATAATATCAACTTGGTTACTTGAATATTGGGTTTATTAAGAATTGTGAAGATATTCCATTTTATTCATCTCTTATTTCTTCATATTTTAAAGTTGCAATGGATTTTGATACTTTTTTAAGAAGGATGATCATTATCTTTCAGATTCAACTTTTTGGGATGAGTACTTGATAGTTATATTATATAATTTTTGATTCTCATATTATATATTTGGAGGATACATTTGATGGGTTATCTCTCCTCTTTTATAAAAATCATATAACTACTATTGTCAAACCATCATTATATTTTTATCTTATTCAACATAAATTACAACTTGTTCCTAGTTTATTGCCTTCATTATTAATTGGGCATGTACCTGATTTGATTATGACACCATCTTCCATGGACATGGTGAAACATGAGAAAATTTTAGAGACATCATCATACATAATCATCCTTCTTCCTATCAATTCATATCTAGAATGGGAAGCATTCCTACATTTATACTTGGTTTGGTTTCTTCCTAAGGGGAGGAATATTGTTTATGGGCATTGGATCATATTTTGTCTCTAAGCACTCACCATTTTTGTAGGAGATTATACTTTGTGAGGGGGCTACACAACCTCTCTTTTTGTATTATGGTGGAGTATTTATTTTATATTTGTGATGGATTTAGTCCTTAGGGAGTGATGTAGAGTCCTAAATTCATCACTTATACATTGTGTTTTCTTGTATTATCTCTTTTCGATAGGATTTCTTATAATAGAGTTTTTCTTCTTTCCTCCATTTGTGAGAGATAATTTATAAATGGGTACCTAATATGGCCTATTATCCAAGAACCACCATCTTTACATTCTTGCATCATCTTAGCATTATTTGAATTTTTCTACATTTCCCTAAGCTCCAATTAAGGGGGTGTTGGTGTGGATAAGGTGTTATACCTCATTATTTCACCTAGTAGGTCCTATTCACATGTTCAGTTTACTTCTAGTTCCTAGGAATATTATGAGAAGGCTTTGTTGGCATGAGATCTTATCTTATCTTATGTGTTTTACTTATTTTGTCTTAGGATATTTAATTTTTGTTGTCTCATGTCATAGGATTATGACAAGTTTGTCATGATCTTGTCTAATCCTATCTCTCACCTTTCCTATATAAGAAAAGTCTCTTATAAATTTTGTATTATAGGGGATGTACTATCATTGATCTATTATTGATCATCATTCATTATTGCATCCATAATCAAGAAAGCTATTATCTTTCCATACTCTCTTGTGGAAGGATATATTTGGTTTTGTAGGTGATCTTGGGCTATGGGAGATCACTATTGGCTCTTGGAGTTCACTATCAACTCCTAAATTTTGTCCTAGGTACAAGTTACTTAGAATAAAGAACTTCAAAGAGAAATTAAATGAACCAAGGAAATATTCCTTGTATTAGGAATGAATAGAATTGATAGGGGAAGAAAATTCCCCAATCATGCAAGCTAGATACCCAGCTTGTAGATGAAGATAGTCGTACTCATCTTGAATTTAGCCTTTATTTATCCTCAATAAATTCCTATGGCAGTCAAACCCTTTTTTCATAAAATAGGGCATGTAATTTAAATAAGGGAGAAAATTACAATAGGTCCTAAAATTATTAAACTCATATTTATAGGAATATAAGGCATGGCCACTTATCATATATTTGTTGCACTTTATTTTGCTCTTACACATGATTATATAGTGAAATTTTCTCCATATTACTAAAAAGACCCCAAATAACCAACCACAATCCTTTTTCTATTAATTACATGACCCATTCTATAAGGGAAAAAATCTACATAATATTTCACATGAGGAAAGTTTTTAGCCATTTCATCATAATCCAAAGATAGTACCACAAATGAGTTTGAATGTCATTACCAAAAATGCTATGTAACATGCAAGACCACCAACTAGATTTCATTTTATATTGATCCCATAATGTATCACTAAAGCATTCAAATACTCACCTACATATTATATCCCTTATCAATATTTCTTTTACTATGAAAAAAACCTAAAGAGTGGCACTTTGATCTTTAAAAATCCTCAATCATAGACCCTTTTATTATCAATTTGAAACACAAAAAGAATACCTATTTTTAAAAAAAATTGAGAACCAATATTAATGACTATTATGTTGTATCCAAAGTGAAAGTGTATGGATTAAATGTTTTCCTTTAATCTAATTTCCTTGCTAATAAATTAGAAATCAAAACTAAACCCACCTTATTTATAAAGTATTTCTTCCCCTTGAATTTTTTCAATACTGATAAATAGAAATATTAGACTTTCTACCTCTAACGTGTCTATAAACATATTGTATTTTATAATTTATTATGTACTTTTGATCCAAATGACTCACCCATATCGTCTTTTCATAACTAGTTTGAAAACATCACAAACACTACATAACAACAAGAACACATTGAAATTATGGCTTCATCATACACTAACTTAGTATCTATACACCATTAAATAGATCTATTGTCTTCCATAATGGGAGTGTGATATATAGTGGATTATGTAAAGTATTGTATTTTACCTAGTGGCCGATGGAAATTGGCAATGAAAACTTATTACATAAGTTAAATGATAGGGTTCCAAACACATCTATATTCTTTCTGAAACAAAGAAAAAGAGGTTCACCATCAATAGGGTATCAATGATGAACCTAATTTTCATTAGGGGTGTGTTTCACTTAATTATGAAGGCCAAAATGCCAAAATAACAATCAGAAAATGATCCTAACTATTATAGAAACTATGAGGGGATTTTTAGAGCTCAAAATGATTGTACCTTGCTGCAAGAAGGCTGTTTTTAGGGAACACATGACTCATTCACCTTTAGTGGCGAATAGGTCCCTGTTAGGGTTTTTGAAACTGAGATCTGGGTTCTATTCCTTGAAGCCTGCACTCTCAAATCCTCAGTCTTCAGCTCCCAAAAATCTGTAACAAATTTTGTAGCCTTCTTTCCATGTTCTTGCACTATGAATGGCAATTTTGCAATTTGACAACATTGAAAATTTTGCTTCCAACTTGTTCTCCCCTTGATCTTCAACCTCTAAATATGTAAATGCACATTCAAGGGAAGAAAAACTTGTTGATTGTTAGTGAATAGGGATTTTCCTAAGTCAAATCCCTCATAGGTAATTAAACCAAATGATAAAATAATGAAATTGAAGCATGAACATGAAATGATGAAATGTTGATACCTTGGAAATTGTCTTGGAATGTAAATCTGCAATCTAAAATTTAGTGACCATGAAGAATGTAGATATTGATCTCAAATAATATGTGTAACAATTCTTGCAAGTGGATCCTTAATGCCGCTTCAACTATCTTAGCTCAACAGCATGCATGAATGCACTATGCCTTTGACATGATGGAATGATCTTGAATTACTAAAATAAACTCTTGATAATCTACCTTTGAATGCCCTTGAAATGCTCTTGTGAGCTCTATAATTATCTTGTGAATGTAATCTTGAGTTCTCATGAAGATCTAGGATGAAACTAGGTGAATTAATCCCATATTTATACTAAATCTAGAGATTAACCCCAAAATTCAAATAATTCAAGCTGACACTAGATCTAGGATTAAAAAGCATTAGAATCCTACCAAAATTAAATTAAAAAAAATGCATCCTATGTGAGGACCCATTTATCATTAAAGGAAAATGGGTCCTAGCACAAGTTTCTAGGACCTTTCTTCGAGGGGTGGAAAGAACATAAAAAACCCACCTCAAAAATGCATAGAAAGGGGGGTCCTATGTGGAGAGGACCCATTCACCACTAAAGGCGAATGGGTCCTAGCATCATTTTATAGGACCTTGATTTTTCCAAATTAAATTTTATGCAATTTGATTATTGAGCGTCGAGATAGATCCTTCAGAAGGTGTCATTAAGAAGGCTTAAATTTGAAGTAAAGGCGATAATTAAGTTCAATTAACCACAATTAATTAATGAAACCATAGATAAGTGTGAAAGTGTATTACAACACTTTAGAACACCATAAATAAGGTACAATTTAAGTATATTTTGTTAAAAATGGTCCCTAGATCAATGTGAATGTGTACAACACGTTACAACACTAAACCAAGGCACAATTAGGTTAATTCAATGTCACATATTCCCAAGTCAAGTAAGGAAAAAGGGATACTTTTTCCATTACTACATTTTTCCCCACTTTAGTGAGAGTTTTCCCCACAACAAACTCACACTAAAATAGACATTCAAGACACTTTAGTATGCAATGATAACAAAGATACATAACCATACCCTTCCAAAGGCCAAGATAAATAAAGAAAAACAAATGACCAAGCACAACCATTCCAACACAATGTGAAACAGGGTTGTTTGTCTATAACATATGTTTCTCACTCTGGGGTAGTGGAACCTCAGTCTATCCACTAGGTGAGTTCTCCCAATCATGTATGCTCACTCTAGGGTAGTGGAACCTTAGTCTATCCACTAAGTGAGTTTTCCCAATGAGGTGGTTTAGTGAGAAAGGCATACCAATGTGTCAGCTTCTCACTGTATAATGAGAAATTAATGCTAGTGTGTCGGCTTCACATCATACTAACCATACAAAATATATCCTCTTGATAACTTAAATAAGGAACCACAATGCTATGCTTTTGTATGCTTTTGAATGTCATTTATATAAGTTTTTGTTAAAGGGGATTTTTCTTTGTTCGTGTAAGGTCTTCTTCTTAGGGAACATCATGCCTAATGTCTCCAAGAGAGGACACATCTAGAATATCAGATCACTACTTCTGGGATGCCTCTCATTTTATATCATTCCACCAAGGGAGATCGTATGATTAGAAATATCAAAATCTTGGAGGACATAAAACCCAATGACACCACCAAGAAAATAGCACGTCACAAGAAAAGAGAAAATCATGCCATGAAATATGCCGAAATATGTCATCGATATATGCCCCCACTTTAAAGCGGTTGCTACACCATTATTGTGAGAAATTTCTTTAAAGTAGCCAATATTAGTTCCTAAGACATGAGAGCTTTCCTTGAAAAACCTTATGCCAATTCATATGTTTTCGAAATAAAGCTATGTCATGAAATAGAAAGGAAGGGTTGCCCCCATAAATACATAAGGGATCTATGGATTCAGGGTGAGTATTTATTTGCTACATTTTTGTTTTAAGAGCTCAAAACTATCATCATTCCAAAAATACTCATAGAACTTGAATAATGACACAAAGAGAGTGAAAAAAAAAGAAACTGCCTTTTGGGTCAACATGGAAGAGACTTAAATGTCTCGACGCCTTGCATCATCCCCAAAAGTAAAACACAAGACAAATGAAAAAATATAAAGAAAAAGATTTTGGGTCAACATGGAAGAGACATGGATATCTTGACGCCTTGTGTCATCCCCAAAAGGAAAACACAAGATAAATGAAAAATGCTTACAACATATAGAAGAATATAGATACATATAGAGGAATGCATAAAAAGAGAGAGATACATCAAAAAAAACATCACAAGGATCACAATATGCACATGAAATCACATAAAGAAACATGAAAAAGAAAAATACTAGTAAGGCACATGCGAGTCAATCTATAGCAGGTCATCCACATCCTAATCTCAGTTGGTATAAATGGAAGGTCGGAAACTATCCAAAGGGACAACAATGTCTACCAAAACTAGGACAAGGCTAACAAATCCCTTGCCCCCACTAAGTGTAGGAAAAGGATGAGCCGAGATAGGCAATAAGAATGCCGCTCCTTGCATTTTGAAATGATTTGCAATGAATAGAAGCATGGAATAATAAGAATGTTAAGATTCTACAACTATTACATGGCAAGGAGCGGAATGCATGTTTTAAGGGATTATTTCTATGATATCAAGCTTTTTAAATATTTGTTGTAAAGCATGATACTCATCGATACTATGTCTAGTAACCAGATGATATCGATAGTGTGATGTGTTTGTATTGTTAGGATTTAGTTTTTGATCTTCTCTTATGGGTGGTAGTGTAACCAGTCCTTTGAATAGAAGTATCTATAAATTCCTTTCAATTGCAGTTGGTGGATAAGGGAGTTGTAATTTCTTTAGTTTGTAAGGCCTACGTTGCTTGCTAGATTCACCTATTTCCCTAGGTGGATATAGAGCAGGAGGACCCGAAATGACCTTGTCTTTTTTTATCATCATTATGAGGCATTGGTTACAGTTCTTTAGGAAGGAGAATACTTATGTTAGGAGGAGGATCTAAAATGATCCTATCATTGTTACAAGGTATTGGTTGTTCTTTAGGAAGGAGGACACTTATGTTGGGAGGGGGATCTTGATATCCTAACCCTTTAGTATCTTCAGTTGGGATTTTCTCTAAGAGTTTATGAATTTCATGTTCACTTGTTGTATCACATCCTTGTTTACTTAAAATTGTGAATCCTTTTCCATATGTCTCTTCTAAATTGATAGGAGTATTTGTTACCTTATTAACATAGAATGGTTGAATGTTTGTTTGACTAGAGGAACTAGGTTAACCTATTGTAGGGAACTTAGGCTTAGCTTGTGACTCAAACATCTCAAGTTGTGTTGGTTGTTTCATGGAAGGATAGAAGGATGCATTAGACTCGAGGTTGTTAAGGAAATCATTTATGAAGTTATTCATGCTAGTATCATCTTCTCCAATGATGTCAACATCACGAGGAGGACATGCATTAGGAGTTGTGTGAGCATGAGTCAGTTCAATTTCATTAGGGTCATTGCCAAAACCACAACTTGAAACATCAACTAAAGAGAACAAGGACTTCCACACATTGCTAAAACACTTATTCATTTTCAGATTTTCAGATCTAAGAAAAATAATCTTTTAATTACAAAATGCACTAAACTAAAATTGAAATTTTGTAAATGCAATTTTGATTTTTGAAAATGCTCTAAATTGAAGAAAATTAAGCTAGATGCACTAAATTTGATGAAACAACAAATCAGAAAACTGAAACAAAAAAGTAAGAGCAACAAACAGAAGCAAACAAAAGCCTAAAACTAAGATTTTAATTTCCAAAAAATGAAAATCAAGATAGATAACATGGACTCATTCTCTAGTAAGGGTAAATGGGTCTTGGTTAAGTATTTTTGAAACATTTTTCCTGATTTTTTAGTGTTTTTTAATGCTTTTTAGATGCCAAAAAGTATAGTCACAGGCTGATCAGGGACTCATTCGCCAGTAAAGATGAATGGGTCTTTGATTAAAGGGTTTTAAAACTATTTTTCATTGATTTTCAAGCCTTTTACAATGTATTTCAATTCTAGGTGATGATTCTAGTTTATGGTTTAATTATTGATGGGGTTTTTGTCCATTTCCTGTAGTAACTTAAGACTTTGGTGCTTGGGAGTTGATCTTTTTCATAGTATTTCCTTAAAAAATAGACCTTGGACATAAATCTATTTTCATAAGCTTTCAAATGATATTGATATGCTATGTGGATTTTTTGTGTTAATTTTGCATGTGATTAATGAATGTCAACTTTAAGATGATTATGTATATGCAATTGTTGTGCACACTAAAATTGTCATGCAAATAATTTGAGGTCTGTAGTTAGGAAGATTCCACCAGTTGGACATGTGTTATATCGGTCAACAAGGTGGTCATTGAAGACTCTTAGCGGCTGGAGATTCCTCATGCACCAGATTATAACCGCCTTGTAGTGATATTAAATGTTGTTGAGCATGCATAGGCGTTACTACTATACCAGATCCGAGTTAAGGCAATCGTGCCTGACAGGTTCTATGCATGCATAGCCACCCTTGCTCTCTTCCACACTCTCCCTAATGTGGCATCCTTCACATTTTCTAGAGTTGACCGCCTTGCTAGGTGGTTGGATAAATAAGGCTTTGATGTTCTTTCGAGCTCTCTCTCTCTCTCTCTCTTTTTCTAGTCGAAGAATTTTAACTTATTGATGTACTCACACTTTTAAGCTTTTCAACAATATAGTCATGTTGATCATTTATACTCATGTTTTCCATAAATAAAATGAAGTTTTGAGTTCATGCATCTAAGTTTACCTTAGTCTTAGGGAATACTTATCAAAGGGGTCCCACTTGGAGAGTATTATGTCCTCTAGCTTAGTTAGTATTTTTTTGTTCAGTAAATAGTTAAGAATTTGGCACTGACTATTCCTGCAACCACTAGAATTCTATTATGTGACTATTCCTGTAGCCAAAGAAGATAGAGTAGTTTCCTATTTGTTGCTCAAATTTTAATTTCTATCATGCATTTCAGTTTGGTCTAGTTATTGGTGGATGTTCAACATTTATTTTATTTCCTTCCAAGCAATTTACTTTCAACATTGTGTTTTTCTTAGTTGTAGGATAGATATGGCTACTTTGGATTCCTAGTGCACATACAGTGCTGCCCCATTTCAAGTTTACATCCCTGGGTTGACAATTTAAATGCACCTTCATGATGATTGAGATAGATATTTAGGTTAGATGCCCAATCTCTGAATCACAATTGTAAAAGGCCTAGTTGTTGAATCATTGTAGGAGGCCAACATTTTTGGCACAATTGTCGGGGATGGTGTCAAACTAGGTAGTTATTTGGAGTCATTGATAGTTTTTCTTGCTGTAGTATTTTTGGAATTTGTTCTTAGTATACCCCTCATTAGAAGAGTTATGACCCCCCCTATTCTTTTTCCATTTTTTTGTGTCAGCTGGCTGATAGTGAGTTGATATCGTATGCATAGAGAAAGAAGAAGAGATGCTTGTGGGAGATTCCTTCCTAACAATACTGATCTATTTCAGATAGTTGAGTACCAGAACCTACCAAGAAACCAAGAAGAAGAGCCACACCCTTTTGCTGATATATTCCCTGATCTAACCAACTTTGAAGTTTCCCTTGAAGATCAAAATCCGGTTGAAGAACCCTTTTCTTTGGAATTTCATCAAGCAAGCATGTGTGATGCAAATGGAGAAAAAACTAATAGAGCTAAGCAACCAAATTTTCCTTTCCTCATTACTCATTAGAATGAA
Organism: Sequoiadendron giganteum; assembly: GCA_007115665.2. Lineage (NCBI taxonomy): Eukaryota > Viridiplantae > Streptophyta > Pinopsida > Cupressales > Cupressaceae > Sequoiadendron > Sequoiadendron giganteum. Next base: position 261,117,094 of record CM021101.1, read on the forward strand.
GTGGATAATCTCAAAAATATCCCTGCTTTAGTTCTTCCTAAGTTCTATGGACTTGTCACAGAAGATCCCGATACATTATTGTTTGAGTTTGATATCCTCTGCAAAAGTTATGACTATACCACTAGCCCATAGGCTTAAGCTATTCCTTGCCACCTTGAAAGAAGCTACATTAAGATGGTTTATGAGCCTAGGTAGAGATACTATGGAGACTTGGGAGGACATGAAGATAAAATTCCTTGACAAATAAAAAGAGTATTGCAGGGGCAGTGAAATGAGAGGAGATGAAATTTTCAAAATGCAACAAAAGGAAGATGAGAGTCTGGAGGATTTCATTTCAAGGTTTCTATTTTGTCTACAGAAATATCCACACCATACACTCAATGAAGAATCACATAAGCTGCTTTTCTTGAGAGAAATTAATGACAGCTGCACTGATGCCTTGGACCTGATGGGAGGAGGAGATATCACCCAAGTTCCTTGGGAGGATATCAAGAAAATATGTCAAAATTATTCTAGGGAAGCCTCAAAGAAGGGGAGAGCTTACCAATCTTCTATGGGTAAGTCATCCACTAGTGCAGTTTCAAGGATGGAGATTACTCACTAATTGGCATATTTCAAGCAAGACATCATAAAAAATCTAGCTATTCAGTTGGATTCATTTCAAGCCAAGAAGAAATAAGAGGAGGGAGAGGCAATGTTGGCAGAATATTGCACTCATTACAGATAAAAGAAGAAGGATTATAGATGCAATATGATAGCTAATATTGATAGCAAGAAGATGACACCCAAGTTTAAGCCAATCTAGGGTGAAGATGATCAAGTCTACTACATTGCACAAAGGAGGCCATGGGCTCCAAGATAGGGTATGTGTAAAGAGCGAAACTCTTTAATTCAAAACATCGACAATAATTTAAATAAATTCATTTATATTCAAAATAAAGTCGACACTTCATTCTTTAGACATCATAAAATCCAAATGATTCCAAAACAACGACTTAAAGTCGATAAATAGATTCAATAAACTTCCATTTTAAATTCAAACACGTGTCATCTTACACGACATTGATAATAATACAAAATAAGTTGTAATATAAGTTTACAATTTGAGACTTATGCATTCTGTCACCTCAAGCTCTACATCACATAATTTAAAGAATACAATAATACATAAATGAAGAAAACATCCTTTGATCTTCAATCCATAGCTTATCTTCAATAATGAAGACAAGAACAAGAAACAAGTGATTTTTCCACCCAACCTCGAAGCTTACGCTTCCTCGGAATTCCTTAGTCATTCAAAGAATACCCAACCCTGCACGAATCACTTAGCAAAAAGCAGTTGACAGCAAGATGGAATCTGGTGCGTACCTAATATAACTAGTAAAACCACAAGCATTTTCATTTTTCTAATTCATTTAAGAAACAAGCAAGTTCAATACTAGGATATGGTAGATATTTCATTCATTCCATCTATTTCAATGGTCCTTAAGTTACTTGGCCAAGTAAAATGTCATGCACAACAAATAAAAGCAGTTTTGGAAAAGAAAAACTACACTCTCTAATAACCCATTTTCGGCACCCATCCCGGAAGGTAACTTTCCAAACACATGACATGCACATTCATTTATCAAGCATGCATGGTTCCATTCAAATAAAAATAATCTTTTATAAACATTTTTAACGACAATCTCATTTCAAGTAAAAAATGGTTTATGCAGTATTTTCATCATTTTAAAACATAATATCATTAAATTAATATTTAAACCGAATAATTTAAACTAACAAAAAAAAGGTGTATCTCCAGTATGCAAATCAAGTACATATTTAAATAGACATAAATGAGCAAATGTTCTTTCAGTTTATTTACTCGTTTAATTTATTTTCACTTTGAAATAATCTTGTTCTAATTCGTTTTTGTTTCCAAATAATTTATATTTTAATTTACTTTAGTTATTTTCTGTTTTTCACATTTTCAGAAAATAAAATAATTACTTTATAAAGAACACGTTTAATAACTTATTTTCATTTCTGTTTCGTAATAATTTGAGTTTTATTCATGAAAATCACTGAATTTAACTTCTATTTTTCAAACATGTTTAATATTCAAAAAGTATTTTATCATAATCTTTTCTGTTTCATTCTTTGGAGAATTAAATCTATCTGTTTGTTTTCGATTTTCTAAAGTTCTTCTAGATCATAATGAAATAAATGTTTTTCTGTTTTGAATGTTTTCCAAATCAGAAAAATAAAACAATTGTCTTGAATGTTTTCTATTCAAATTTATCCTACAATTTTCTATTTCTAATTTTAATGGTTTTTGGTAAAATCACAGTTTGATTGTTTGAAATTTCAACAATATTTAATGGAAATAGTGATACTTTTAATAGATTTACAAATAAAATTTGGAGTTTATTCTTTTCCTAAATTAATAAAAAAAAAGATTCTCTTTCTTGTTCAAAACTAAAATGCATGAATTGGAAAATAATTTTAACTCGTTATTAAACTGACTGTGAATTTGTTTTCATAAATCCTACTTGGTAATTTCCTGAATCTGGAAATGGTTATTTGTGTGCTTCCTCTATCAATTTTTTGTAGTTGCTCCGACTGTTCTTCTAGTTGCATCTATCCCCCATCTTTCTATTTCTACCCTGCTATTGTACTTCCTTATCTTATGCGTAGTAAGGAGAAACAAATTCTATTTTTGTTTGTTTACCTGTTGAACAGGCTGTACGCCCCTCCCTTCTATCTTTTCCCCTACTACTCCCTAAGTCTTCTCTCCACCTGTCTTCCTCCTACTATCTCCTCCCTGCTCCTACGCTTTACCTCCTCTTCCCAAGTGCGTGTCTCTTTCCTTTTGCATGTGGTGAGAAGGGGGATTCAATCTGCAATGGGGATTATCATTTGCTTATCCCTGCGCACCTTCTCCTTCCTGGCCGCGCCTAATGGAAATGAGGAGAGTGCCCAACATAAACTTAAATTCGAATTTAAGTTTCCCTTCCTCTCAGCTGTGGCCGTGCATGGGAATGAAGGTAGTGTTTTAACAAGTTAAACAACAATAAACAAAAGAATGATTCTCCCTTTGGTCCGTCTCTCCAAAAATCCAAAGAATTCCCCAAAAAAATCAATAATCCAGTGTCTCTTTTTTTGCTCAAATATAAAAACGGATTTTCACTCTCTTTGTAATTTTGAATTTCTTCCTAGACTGATCTTTTGTCATGCAAAGATATTGGGGTTATTCAGAAAGAAAGATCCATAATTTTAGTTTGATCTCCAGTTCAAATTATCAAACTCCAAGTTTTAAATTTTGATTGCCTTCCATTGATTGAAATATTTTCTTCTACTTGTAAACTGCTGATTTGAATTCAATTTCCAATTTGAACGTATTTTGTTTTTCCCATTTGATTTTACTAATTTAGTTTTAGATATTTGTTTATTTCTGCAACAAATCTTTCCAATATTACTAATGCTATTTTACATTTTAATATTTTTTCACAATTAAAACTCTATTCTATTAATTTAAAATAAAAGCATCATTATTTTTAAATAATAATAAAATATTGACACAAGGAATCCAATTATTCGAATAAAATCAATTTCCTCACAAAATAATCAAATCATCATTTAAAGCAACATATACTATTTCACATATATTTTAAAATCCAATTAAACTTAATTTAAAATTTGCAAGTATGATCATCACAAAAACACATTAAAATAATAACTAAGTGTGTGTGTGAGATATTCCATCATCCTCATAAACATCTAATGGGTAAAATGACTCTACCTGATCGATATTCTTGCCTTCACTCACTTTCACCTGTTCCTGCGTTCACTTGCACTCGAATGTTCATCAACAATGACAAACCCCAAATTTAATACAAATGCATTTCAAATAATTTCATTTGCATTTGCATTTGAATTTAAATTCCACTTTTAATTTCAATTTCAATTTCACTTCAATTTAAATAATCATTTAACATAATAATTAACAATCTCATGATTAACAATTTGCATTGAAATAATCAATAAAATTAGTATGCGACATCCTTCCCCTCTTGGAAGAGACATCATCTCGATGTCTTATTAATCATTCAATAATCATAGCATCTCAATCAATAAAACATACTATCTCAATAAGTAAAAACATAGTATCTCAATAGGTAAAACATAGTATCTCGATCATAATGAAATAGTAACTAACAACATAGTTCTCAAACATAAGCATAAAAAAATCATAGTAGCATCCACACTATCAAAGTTCACAACATGTGAATCAAAAAACAGAGTATCAAGTATCTCCGCATAAAGTAAATACTAATCTATGAAAGCAAACGAGGAAAATGACTGTCAATCATCTTAGAATCCTCCCATGTAGCACTATCCTCAGTATACGGGTTCCATTGGACCTTGTACTAAGTACTATCCTTGTTACGCAGCTTAATGCTACACCTGTCTAGGATTCAAATGGGATCCACTAGCACCACCCCTAGATCCTGTACCTGTAATGAATGCCAATCAAGAATATGAGATGCATCACGATGATATGGTTTCAAAAAAGAAACATGGAATACATTATGGAGTCGAGCTAGAGTAGGTGGTAACACTAGTCTATAAGCAACTGGATTAATAACTTCTAGTACATTAAAGGGTCCCACAAATCTCGGTGCCAACTTTGATGATTTCCCAAATGAAATAGAGCTCTTATGAGGCTTAAACCTCAAAAATACTTTATCTCCCACAAAAAAATGTCTGAAAGTCCTGTTCTATCAGCATAGTTCTTCTGTCTATCGGCTGCTTCCTTCAACCTACCCTTGATCAACTTCATTTTATCATCCATTTCCTTGAGCATATCTAGACCAATGATGATCATGTCTTCCATCCTGTCCCAACTAATCGGTGTGTGACATTTTTGTCCATAAAGTGCCTCAAACGGTGCCATACCCAATGATGCATGAAATGAGTTGTTGTAGGAAAACTCAACTAATGGAAAATATTCCTCCCACTTGTACTGCTGATCCATGTAGTACATCCTCAACAATCTGATTGACCCTTTCTATTTGGCCATCAATTTGTGGGTGATATGCAGAACTAAAATTCAATTTAGTTCCTAAAGCTGCATTCAGTATAGTCCAGAACCTAGATGTCATCCTGGTGTCCCTATCAGAAATAATGGTCTCTGGTACACCATGCAATCAGAATATCTCTTGCATAAATTTCTTCGCAAGATTCAATGATCCATCCTTCAGATTCCCAGGTATGAAATGTGAAACCTTCGTTAATTTATCAACAAATACTAAGATGGTATCATGCCTATTCTTTCTCAATGGTAATCCTTGGATAAAATCCATACTGATTACTTGCCACTTATACTTAGGTATATCATGGGGATAAAAAATTCATGCTAGATGTACATGCTCAGCTTTGACTCACTGTGATTCCATACATCTTTCTTGAGCTTAGGCCAAAATTACAAAGCCTTCAACTCTGCTACCATCTTCGTAACTCTTGGATACCCTGAATAAGGTGCATCATGTACTTCCTCAAGAATCAAATTCCTCAAGTCTCCACCCTCAAGGATATACATCCTTCCTTGATATCTCAAAATACCATCATACTCCATCACATATCCATCAAATCTATGATCTGAAGGATCTGCCTCTAAGGCTTGCTTGACCCTGTCATAATGTTCATCCGTTGGAAGATTCTACAACACTTGTTATCTCAAATTTGACCTTGTGGTCAACATATCAGAGAGATGTCTTCTCCTGCTAAGAGCATCTGCAACTCTATTTTCCTTACCCTTGATATACTCAATACCAAAATCATACTCACTTAGGAACTCAAGCCACCTCCTCTGTCTTGCATTAAGGTTTAGTTGTGTGAAGATGTACTTAAGTCCTAAATGATCTATCTTAAGCTCAAATGGCTTCCCTAGGAGATAATGTCACCACATCTACAATGCATGAACAATAGCTATAAGCTCAAGATCATGTGGCGCATAATTTAGTTCATATTGTTCTAGTTTCCTGGATTCATATGCAACCACCTTCCCTTCCTGCATCAACATAGCTCCTACACCTTCACCTGAAGCATTTGTAATCACAATGAAGTGCCCATTAAGATATGGTATAGTTAAAACTAGTGTCGATGTCAACTTCTATTTACGAATTTGAAATGCTTCCTTGCACTTCTAAGTCCACTCATATTTCCTTCCCTTCTTCTGAAGAGAATTTATAGGTGTTGCAATCTTAGAAAATCCTTCCACATATTTCTTGTAGTATCCTGCAAGTCCCATGAAACTACTAACTTCAGTAACACTCTATGGTATTGGCCAATCCACTATTGCCTTTATCTTTGCAAGATCAAATGAGATTCCCTCAGCAGATATGACATGTCCCAAATAGTGAACCTTCTTCTGAAAGAAAGTACACTTTGAAAACTTATCAAAAAGCTTTTGATCTCTTATTCGTTGCAAGACTATTCTCAAGTTCTTCTCATGCTCCTCTTTTGTTTTAGAGTAAATCAGAATATCATCTATGAATATAAGCACATAATAATCTAAACAATCTCTAAAGATGTTGCTCATAAGATTCATGAATGCCGCTGGAGCATTCGTTAGGCTAAAACGTACCACTGTGAACTCATAGTGTCCATACCGAGTTTTGAAAGCTATCTTTGGAATATCCTCATCCTTAATCCTTAACTGGTGGTAACTTGATCTAAGATCAATCTTAGAAAATACTTTGGCCCCTTTCATTTGATCAAACAACTCATCTATCTTAGGTAAAGGATACCTGTTCTTAATGGTAACCTTGTTCAGCATCCTGTAATCAATACACAGTCTCAAGGTTCCATCCTTCTTCTTAACGAAGATTATCGGTGCACCCCATGGAGACACACTTGGTCTAATAAATCCTTGCTTTAGTAACTCCTGCAATTGAACTTTCAGTTCATATAACTCTGTAGTAGTCATTCTATATGGAGCCTTGGATTGAGACTCCGTTCGAGGTAAAAGTTCAATTGAGAAATCAAATTCTCTCTTCAGTGGTAATTCGGTAAGTTCTTCAGGAAAGATATCCAAGAAATCCCTAAGAACTAGATAGCCCTCTGGACTTTTTTGGACATTATCCAAGTCACTCACCAATATAGCATATATGGAACATCCTTTCTGATGTGCTTTCTTTAGCTGCATGGTTGAGATATGTCTCAACTCTAGAGGCTCTTGAGATCCTAAAATCTCAACTGGATGTCCAAAATCATCCAAACAACTCACAACCTTATCCTCATAGTTCACTATGGCTTTATGCTCACTTAACCAATTGATCCCTCGGATCACATCATATGAACCCAATGGTGCTACATATAGGTTAACTTGGGTTTGGAAATTAGGTAGCTCTAAATCACTGCATGATAGACATGAATCTACCCTCTTCTCTGCTCGATTTCCATACCGAACCATCCATGCATGTGACATATAACCAGGTCTAAAAGGTAACTTTGAAACTACTTTAGGATCAATAAAGCATTCAGTAGCTCCTATATCTATCAAAATAGAAACTGATTGACCAAAAAGCTTACTTGTCATCTGAATAGGTGAAGCTTGAAAGTCTGCTTGATGGTTGTGAACCGTTGCATGAATCTGGTCTTGTGGTGCTCACCTATCATTTCCACCTCACTGACCTCCTATACGCTGAGTGCAATTGGAGGCATAGTGATCTCCTCCGCAATTGTAGCATCCACCTCATGGCCCTGGGTGACCACTTGTCCTGTTCCTGGAATTGGAGAAGTCGGTGTTATTATTATTCACTTTCTTGTTTCCACCATAGCTTCCTTCTCCTTTATCTTGAGTGTTCGTTCCTCTCTTCAGGTTCCTGATCTGTTGATTGTTGTTACCCCTCTGGTTATTACTATTATTATTTTGGAACTTCCTATTTCAAAAACCAGGTTTAGAATTCACACTCTTCTTGTAGTTTGCCACTTGTTGCAACTTCTGTTCCTATTTTATGGCCTTCTCAAAGAACTCATCGATAGTCAATGGATTATGAATATCCACATCAGCTCCAATTTGTGGCCTCAGTCCTAGGATGAATTTCTGAATATGGAACCTCTCATCCATCTGATACTATGGCATGTACTTCAGGAGATTAGTGAACCTCTCCCAATATTGAGTAACTATCAAACCACCTTGTGTCAGATTCTGAAACTCTGTCATCTTCCTATCAAAGAATTGTTGTGGAAGCCACCTCTTCCTGAAAAGTTGCAGGAACACTTCCCATGTAGTTCCACCTGGTAGTAACTTCTTCTCATTCTTCTCATTATCCCACCAAGTAGTAGCTTCTAGACAATAAGTTGATATGCAACCCAAACTGCCTTGGTCTCATTGGAAACATTCTTGAGCTCAAAGTACTTTTCCATTTCAATTACCCAGGCTTCTGCTCCATCACCTATAGTCTTACCATCAAACTTGGGCGGTGCTACCCTTTTCAAGTCCTTTGCCAACTCCCCTTCAATCCTAGCTTGAGGATTTGGTGGTTCTTCAACCCTTGGATTATCATTAGTGGGTTGCTCCTCATTTTGGGGAATTTTGACCTGAGGGTTTTGTCCTTCCCTAACTCCTCAAACTTCCTGTTCGAGATTATCCATTCTGGAACCCTGATGATTCAAAAGACTAAGAATCTAATCCAACTTGTCATTCTCATTGCTTGCATCAACTCCTTTTCCTCTTGTACCCATTATGTATCAACAATTCCTGCATCAAGGAATGTTTCTTTAGTGTAATGGACAAAGGACCCTAGTGTTCAAACCTGGGGCTCTGATACCAAATGTAAAGAGCGAAACTCTTTAATTCAAAACATTGACAATAATTTAAATAAATTCATTTATATTCAAAAGAAAGTCGACACTTCATTCTTTAGATGTCATAAAATCTAAATGATTCCAAAAAAATGACTTAAAATCGATAAATAGATTCAACAAACTTCCATTTTAAATTCAAATATGTGTCATCTTACATGACATTGATAATAATAGAAAATAAGTTGTAATATAAGTTTACAATTCGAGACTTAGGCATTTTGTCGCCTCAAGCTCTACATTACATAATTTAAAGAATACAATAATACATAAATGAAGAAAACATCCTTTGATCTTCAATCCATAGCTTATCTTCAATAATGAAGATGAGAACAAGAATCAGGCGCTTTTTCCGCCCAACCTCAAAGCTTACACTTCCCCGGAATTCCTTAGTCATTCAAAGAATACCCAACACTGCACGAATCGCTTAGCAAAAAGCATTCGACAAGCAAGATGGAATCTGGTGCATGTCCAATATAACTAGTAAAACCACACGCATTTTCATTTTTCTAATTCATTTAAGAAACAACAAGCTCGATACTAGGATATTGTAGAGAGTTCATTCATTCCATCTATTTCAATGTTCCTTAAGTTACTTTTCCAAGTAAAATGTCATGCACGACAAATAAAAGCAATTTTGGAAAAGCAAAACTACACTTTCTAATAACCCATATTCGACACCCGTCCTGGAAGGTAACTTTCCAAACACATGATATGCACAGTCATTTATCAAGCATGCATGGTTCCATTCAAATAAAAATAATCTTTTACAAACATTTTAACGACAATCTCATTTCAAGCAAAAATGGTTTATGTAGTATTTTCATCGTTTTAAAACATAATATCATTAAATTAATATTTAAATCGAATAATTTAAACTAAAAAAAGGAAGGTGTATATCAAGTATGTAAATCAAGTACATATTTAAACATGCATAAATGAGCACACGTTCTTTCAGTTTATTTACATATTTAATTTATTTTCACTTTGAAATAATCTTGTTCTAATTCATTTTTGTTTCCAAATAATTTATATTTTAATTTACTTTAGTTATTTTTTGTTTTTCACATTTTCAGAAAATAAAATAACTACTTTATAAAGAACATGTTTAATAACTTATTTTCATTTCTGTTTCGTAATAATTTGAGTTTTATTCACGAAAAATCACTAATTTTAACTTCTATTTTGCAAACACGTTTAATATTCAAAAAGTATTTTATCATAATATTTTTTGTTTCATTCTTTGGAGAATTAAATCTATCTATTTGTTTTGGATTTTCTAAAGTTCTTCTAAATCAGAATGAAATAATTTTTTTTTCTGTTTTGAATCTTTTCCAAATCAGAAAAATAAAACAACTGTCTTGAATGTTTTCTATTCAAATTTATCCTACAATTTTTTGTTTCTAATTTTAATGGTTTTCTAGTAAAATCATAGTTTGATTGTTTGAAATTTCAGCAGAATTTAATGGAAATAGTGATACTTTTAATAGATTTACAAATAAACTCTGGAGTTTATTCTTTTCCTAAATTAATAAAAACAGAGATTCTCTTTCTAGTTCAAAACTAAAATGCATGAATTGGAAAAGAATTTTAACTCGTTATTAAACTGACTATGAATTTGTTTTCATAAATCCTACGTGGTAATTTCCTAAATCTGGAAATGGTTATTTGTGTGCTTCCTCTATCAATTTTTTGTAGCTGCTCTGACTGTTCTTCTGGTTGCATCTATCCTTTGTATTTCTATTTCTACCCTGTTGTTCTACTTCCTTATCTTATGCACAGTAGGGAGAAAGAAATTATATTTTTGTTTGTTTGCCTGTTGAATAGGCCGTACACCCCTCCCTTCTTTCTTTTCCCCTACTGCTCCCTAAGTCTTCTCTCCACCTGTCTTCCTCCTACTATCTCCTCCCTGCTCTTGTGCTTTACCTCCTCTTCCCAAGCGTGCGTCTCCTTCCTTTTGCATGTGGTGAGAAGGGGGATTCAATCTGCAATGGGGATTATCATTTGCTTATTCCTGCACACCATCTCCTTCTTGGCCGCACCTAATGGAAATGAGGAGAGTGCCCAGCATAAACTTAAATTCGAATTTAAGTTTCCCTTCCTCTTAGCTCTGGTTGCACATGGGAATGAAGGTAGTGTTTTAACAAGTTAAACAACAATAAACAAAAGAATGATTCTCCCTTCGGTCTGTCTCTCCAAAAATCCAAAGAATTCCCCAAAAAAACAATAATCCAGTGTCTCTTTTTCTGCTCAAATATAAAAACAGATTTTCACTCTCTTTGCAATTTCAAATTTCTTCCCAGACTAATCTTTTCTCATGCAAAGATGTTGGGGTTATTCGCAAAGAAAGATCCACAATTTCAGTTTGATCTCCAATTCAAATGATCAAACTCCAAGTTTTAAATTTTGATAGCCTTCCATTGATTGAAGATATTTTCTTCTACTTGTAAACTGCTGATTTGAATTCAATTTCCAATTCGAACGTAATTTGTTTTTCCAATTTGATTTCACTAATTTAGTTTTAGATATTTGTTTATTTCTTCAACAAATCTTTCCAATATTACTAATACTATTTTACATTTTAATAATTTTTCACAATTAAAACTCTATTCTATTAATTTAAAATAAAAGCATCATTATTTTTAAATAATAATAAAATATTGACACAAGGAATCCAATTATTCGAATAAAATCAATTTCCTCACAAAATAATCAAATTGTCATTTAAAGCAACATATACTATTTCACATATATTTGAAAAATCAATTAAAGTTAATTTAAAATTTGCAAGTATAATCATCACAAAAACACATTAAAATAATAACTAAGTATGTGTGTGTGAGATTCCATCATCCTCATAAACATCTAATGGCTAAAATGACTCTACCTAATCGATGTTCTCACCTTCACTCACGTTCACCTTTTCTTGTGTTCACTTGCAGTCAAATTTTCATCAGTAATGACAAACCCCACATTTAATAAAAATACATTTCAAATCATTTCATTTGCATTTCAATTTAAAGTCCACTTTCAATTTCAATTTCAATTTCACTTCAATTTAAATAATCATTTAACATAATAATTAACAATCTCATGATTAATAATTTGCATTTAAATAATCAATAAAATCAGTACATGACAGTATGCCACCAGATCCACTATCTTTTTTTAGGCCATATTTCAATTCTTATTCATCTAGTAATCAATGGCATCCCCCATATCCATCCAATTATGGAGGATATCCACCACATCCTTGGAGTAACCCTCCAAATTCTTGGCCCAATCACCAAAAATATCCACCCCAGTGGCAACAACCTCAGGGGAATTAGCAGAAGTTTCAAGGAAATTGGCAACCACCTCCAGGAAACTATTAGCAAACATCTTAATGGAGGGGAGGACAACAATGACCAAACCAACCAACCAATTACATGCAACCACCTTCTCATCCCCAACAACTTGCTATAATGCCTCCTACTAATACAAGTTCAAATGTGCCTAATCCTACTCAGCTACCAGCCCAACCCACACTGAACCCAAATAATAAACCATAGCAACAACCAATATACTCTTCGGATCACCTCAATTCCCTGCATATGCTGTGAGTGTAAGTGAAATGCATTTGCATTTAGGAACCACTTTGTTAGTGCCTTCCACACCTATTATCACCAAGCTTCTTATGGAAGAGGAAGAGCCTTTGAATGTCCTTGTTCAACCTAAAAATCTTGAACTAGTCCCAGCCAAGCAGACTGATCCTGAACCACCATTTCCTTAGAGGTTGGAAATTGTGAAACAAAAGGAAGAAAAGGAGAACACAACTTTTGACATTCTAGATTAGTTCAAGCATACTTGTGTCCAAATACCTCTATTTCAAACCATCAAAGATGTTCCCATATATGGCAAAGCAATCAAGGAAGCATGCCTTAAGAAGCTAGGCCATAAGAAGAAAGACCCCACTATAGTTCATGTGGTGGGACAACTTGCTGACATCATGCTTGGAAAAGTGACTGTTTCCAAGTACAATGACCCAGGGAGTCCTGTGGTAGGAGTTGTTATAAATGGGATGCAAATAAAGAATGCTCTGACTGATTTGGGAGTAGCAATAAATGTTATGACCAAGGAAATATTGCAACAACTAAATATTGTAAGCATGAGACCTAATCCTACTATCCTGTAGCTTGCTGATAGTTCTACTATTAAGCCTGATGGTATAGTGGAAGATCTAGTGGTAACTCGAGACTCTTGGGAGTACCCAATAGATTTTATGATTATTTATCCTAAAGCCACACTAGGCGGGTACCCATCATTCTTGGAACACCATGGTTAGAAACAACATATGCTTATATTGGATGCCAAATAGGAGACATGACCATTTATGATGGAAAGAGCACCAAAAATCTTGTTATCTACCCACCTGCTCAGCCATCCCATGATAAGGATGATTCAGTATGGTTACATGTTGGTGAAGGGGCTGAAGAAGTTAATTCTGTGGTGTAACTTATGATGTTACACAAAAGTATCTTCCTATAGATTCAAGATGAAGATGAAGTATTGTCCCACATAATTTAGAACCATTATGAGGTAGAGGAAGCATCACCCTCTCAAGTATCTGATTTTGCTGCTACAGTAAAAACACTCCTTCCCGCTCTTCGTGCAGCCGCTCTTCCTTCAAAGACCTTTCTTGCATCCGAATTTCCTACAAAAATAGGTATGTTCCACAAATTATTTCCACATGAATTCAAAGTACCAAGCATTAGTGAAGTAAATATGGCTAGGTTAACTACACAAGTGCAAGTTCTAGAAGGAAAGTATTTGAATATCAACAATAAATTGAGTGAAGAACAACATTTGTCATTGGAAAAATTGCTGAGGGCCCACCAAAATGCATTTACATGGGAATATCATGACATGAAAGGATTGGATCCTAAACTTTGCACTCATACGATATATATAAGAGATAATTTTACACTAGTAAGGCAACCGCAAAGAAGAATTAAACCTGCATTGAGAGAAATAGTAGAAGGAGAACTGCAGAAATTGCTTGATGCCAAATTTATCTACCCTATTTTAGATAGCCAGTAGGTGTCCCCATTGGTGATTGTACCCAAAAAATGAGGGAAGTGGTGAGTTTTTATTAATTATAGGGAACTTAACTCTGCCACCAAAAAAGACAATTTTCCCTTACCATTCATAGATCAAGTCTTGGACTCACTTGCAGGAAAGTAGTACTTTTCTTTTCTTGATGGACTTAGTGGCTATAATCATATCCAAATTGCACCAGAGGACCAGGAGAAGACCACCTTTACCTATCCATGGGGAACCTATGCCTACTCAATACTTCCATTTGGTTTATGCAATGCACCTACAACTTTTTAGAGAGCAGTCATTAGCATATTTTCAGATATCTCTCATGATTGCATGGAAATTTATATGGATGATTTCACTACTTATGGGGCTGATTTCAAAGAAGAATTGGAGAATTTCAGGAGAGTCCTACAAATATGTGAAGGCCACAATCTATCTTTAAATAGTGAGAAGTGCTTCATGATGATGCAGGAAGGTGTAGTTCTTGGCCACTACATCTCTCACAAAGGAATTCAAGTAGATCCTACAAAGATTGAGGTAATTACCAATCTGCCTATTCTTGCAAAATAAAAAGATGTTAGGAGTTTCTTGGGACATGTAGGTTATTATAGGAGGTTCATCAAAGAATTCAGAAAAATGGAAAAACCATTGTATAATCTCCTCACTAAAGATGTTGAGTTCCAATGGACATAAGACTACGACAAGACATTTTATGACTTGAAAGAAACTTTAGCTCATGCTCCTGTACTCAAGGGACCTAATTTAGAGATTCATTTTCACATCCATACAAATGCATCAAAATATGCTATAGGATTAGTCCTAGGATATAAATAAGGAGCTATTGAAAACACCATTTACTTTGTCAACAAAAATCTGCAAGGAGTTGAATTCAACTATACGGTGACAGAAAAAGAAATGTTAACATTGATCTATGCCTTAAAAAAATTCAAACATTACATAACTGGCTACCAAATCTTTGTGCACACCGATCATGCAACCATTAGATACCTTATGAACAAACCTTTGATTTCAGGAAGGCTAGCAAGATGGTTATTGCTGATGTAGGAGTTTGATATAACCATTGTGCTAAACCAGGGAAAGCCAATGTTTTTGTAGATTTTCTTTCAAGGCTGACCTTATCATAAGACAATCAAGTCATAGATGATTATTTTATTGATGAGCACTTATTTTCCATTAGTGTGCAGACACCCTAGTATGCTGATATAGTTAATTTTTTGGTCACAAGGAGAGTCCCTCCTTACTTCTCTCCAAAAGAGAGGAGAGTTCTCATTGATAAATCTTTCCCTTTCTCATGGATTGTTGGATGTTTGTTCTATACTGGACCTAGCCAAGTCATGAGGGGATGTGTGAGGGAAAATGAGACATTTGATATTCTGCATGCATTCCACAATGAACCCTATGGAGGACATTTTGTAGCCAAGAGGACAACAATGAAGATTTTGAACACATGATATTACCGACCAACACTTCACAAGGATGTAGGGAGATATACAAGAAAGTGTGACAGATGCCAAAGGATGGGCCGACCAAAAAAATCTAATGAGATGCCACTTTGTCCCCAAGTAGTAATCAGTCCATTCGATAAGTGGAGGCTGGATTTTATAGGACCCATTGATCTTCCATCAAAAGGTAAATCCTATATTTTAGTATGCACTGATTATGTAACTAAATGGGTAGAAGTTAGGGCCATGAAGCATGCAAGAGATACTAAGGTTGCAAAATTTCTGTATGATGAAATTTTCACATGGTATGGGGTTCCAAGAGAGATAGTGACTGATCAAGGGACTCAATTCACTTCAACCCTTGTTACAACAATGGTCATTGAGTAAAATATTAGGCATATGAAGTCTACTCCTTACCACCCCCAAGCCAATAGATAAGTTGAGGTGACTAACAAAGAAATTGAGGCCATTCTGACCAAAACAGTGGCTATCCATAAAAAGGATTGGGCAAGTAGGCTACCAAAAGTTGTTTGGGCTTATAGAACCACCTAGAAAATGACTACAAGATTCACTCCATTTGAGTTGCTGTATGGAAAGTCAGCCATGATGCCCATTGAATTTGAACATAAGACCCTCATGACTATAGTAGAATTGGGAATGGATATTTCTAAAGCACAAAGAGATAGAATCATGTAGCTAAATGCTTTGGATGAGATGAGGAAGGAAACCTTGCATTACATAGAGGTAGTGCAAAATCAACGAATAGGATGGCATGATAAATGCATCAAGGATAAGAAGTTTCAGCTTGGAGATTGGGCACTACTCTATGACTCAAGATATCAGGATAATGCAGGAAAATTGTACATAAGGTGGCTTGGACCTTATGATGTGGCTAAAGTATTTTCCAATGGAGTTGTTCAACTTACTACCATTGATCTTGTCAAGTTTAAGCTACTCTTGAATGGTCATCGCCTATGATTGTATCACAAGCCAACTTCTAAGGAGGAGTTCCTACAACAATTCACTCAACATGCAACACCCAAACTTCCTACAGCTGAAGGAAGTGGACCTAATGTCCCTACTTCCAGCTAATTAAGGTACATAACTTGTCATAATAAAGATTCCCACTTTGTGGGGTCCACTTCTTCACCCATCCACCCATTCATTCCACCTTTCTCTCTCTTCCACCTCACCACCATCATTTCACCTCACATCATTCCACTCCACCTCATTCCACTCTACTTTCATTAATTGCTCAACTGATTTCTTGGAAATGACCCACAATTTCTCCATGATATTTGCAATATATCTTCCACAAACTTAGGTACGAACCCAGGTACGTGTGCATGAATTGTTATATCTTAATTATCTTCTAGTGCATTTATTTAGTTGTTGTAAATTAATATGGATGTTCGCCATAACATGTCACCATTTCCTGCCTCTGTCAAATCATCCTTTCATCTCACATGTGAGGAAACATGTGAAAATTTAGGTTGGGGGGGGGGGAACATGTCAAGGCCATGTACACATGCTTGTCCGTACTGACTCATGTCAGCAATATTTAAGTGATTAAGACAATTTAAATGTTGAAATGATGACTCATATGTGCGAAATGCAAATCCTTCGCCACCATTTTCCTTAATCACAACCTACATTTATTACTCCTTTATTTCCTTAATTGTTCCTATCAAGTAATCAAAAGGTAAAATTCAAACGACACCAGCATTGGTAGTAGAGTTGCAGGAAGAAGAAGTTTGGCTTCCAGACAAGAATTGCAGAAGGAAATTTTTGCAGAGTAATTATTTGATTACAGACAATGGGTGGTGGGTTGATTCAAAACAAACCCATAGTTCATGATGTTTTATTATAGGATGCACCTTGCCTAGTTGAGTTTAGGAATTGTGGATGGCTAGACTATTTCTTAAATTTGGATGGCTTCGACAAAGGTGTTACATTATAATTCGCCCAAAAATTATCCAAAGGGAAAGCCATAGTAAAAGAGTTGGAAGTCACAACTACGGAGGAAAGAATTGAAGAAGTTACAGGGTTGCCTATTGACGAAAAAAAATTACCTTGCTGCCAAGGACGCCAAGTCAGCTAGGGCCAAATTTACAAAGCCTAATGACCCTCTGTTGAGCATAGACAAACAAGGAGTAAAGAGGACTTCTTTGCCCGAGCTATGGATGCAAGCAACTATTTATGTTGTCAAGTATATTGCCTATGAATGTCACCAACCAAATGAGGCACAAAAGGAGAATGATTGTGCCCAATGTGTTGTACAACCTTCTTTTGATCATGGTAGAAAAAAATCAGAAAGGTAGGGATAATTCCGTTTCCCACCATTGCCTAATTAAATTATTAATTAAAAAATATTTGCATGATGTGTCCACTATTTTTTGGGAAGAATTTTTGAGAATTGAACAAATTAGACCAGATAATTTGCAACCTAGGGTTTTGCCTCAACCTCGTAGGGTTGGGAGGAGAAGGAGCAATGTTGGGTCCACTGCTGGTACCTCAACTTCTGGCACAATCCCTAGTGGAAACCCTCTTGCAGCGACACAAGCTATTGAAATTAGTTCTTCCAAGATAGAGCATTCTGATAAAGAGGGTTCCTCTCCTAATTCTGATGATGAGGTTCCTCTTGGCACCTTAATGAAAAAAAGGGAACAAAAGAGGAAGGTAGAACTGAGGGAACGAAAAGCTAAAAATAAAATGGTAGAAAAGGAAGTGCCAAGTTCCAGCAAATGACAAGTTGACACTATTCCTCCTACAACAAAGGAAAAATAAAGAAACCCTCCTAGAAAATCAAAGTTAGCTAGGCCGACCATTGGGGTATCTCCTGAGGGAATCCCTAAACCTGAAAAATAACCACGAGATCATATAGAAGCTCCAATGGAGTAGGAGAATGTGAAGGAGAAGGATATATTTAAGGAAGCAACAAGCATGACATTGGCAGACCTTGCAAATATTGTTGAGCAAGTTGAAAACTAGACGTGGGAGGAAAATGTAGACTTCATGTAGCAAGAGTTCCTACAACATGAGCAAGAACAAGAAGAAGAGGCCCTACAAATTGAAATAGGAGAGTGAGGACTAAAGCGCCTACAGTCAGAATTGGTTGGGCGAGAAGAAGCCCTGTAGATGGTACTCTACTGAGGACCAAGTAAAATAATAGTAGGAGTACATAGGCCCTCTGATTTTTCGATGAACATAGTAGTCATGAACTTGTGGAAGGAAATACAAAGAAGATAAGAAGAATGGAAAGATTAAAAATGCAGGTTAAAGAAGGAAATTGAACAGAAAGATGAGGAGATTGAGGATAAGAATAAAGAAATTTCTATTTTAAAGAAGAAGGTTGATGACATGATAACTCTAGTGTCAAAAATATTGGAATGTAGGGATCCTTCAAGGGTTTATGCCCTGTATTTAAAAGAGAAGAATATTTATTTCAAGTTTGCAAAGATTGTTTCAAGTTTGAACCCCTCAATTGAAACCCCTACTGAATTTTTCAATGCTTATCAGATTTGTCCCCTTGAGATGAAAAATTTGTTATGTGAATTTTATTTACATAATTGTGCTGTGACCAAGGATCAAGATTTGAATCCAATTCTATATGTTGGGGATGTCCAATTAGGAGCATTCATGTCCTAGATACAAAATGAAGTGAGTTGGGGAAAGCAATACAAGACTTACAGGCAAGTTGAATCCAACATTTCCCTACCCATTAGGGCTGAATCTAGGCATCCATGAGATATTTTTAATGATTGGCACAAAATTTTATATCGGCCAAGCTATAGCTACAGAGTTTTGCCTGAGAGAGAGGCAGTGTATAAAGAATATGAGGAGATGCTAAAAACCACAAGAGACTCTGTGATGGGATACCTCTCACAGAGATGGAATACCCTATCTAACAATTTGAAGCAAGCTAGGCCCCATTCCACACACAACTATGCTGCAACACTCAAAAGGGTTGAAAGATATTTTCAACTCAAAAGAACAAAAGGGCAATTCTAGCTTCCACTAATTTTCTAGCCTCCTATTCTATTGTGGCCAGTGCCAAACTTCATATTTTATAGGTATGGCATTGCTGATGAAAGGCAGAGATGGAGCAGGCTGGAGAGGAAATAAGGGTTCTATTGGGATTCTAATTCAGATACATCAGAAATAGATGTGGGACAACTTGTAGTTGCCAAGTTCAGAGCATTGACCAAACAAAAACATAAATCTTCCCCTACTGGAGGACCAACAATACATTAGGTTGGGGGGGAAATGATGAGTCTCATTTATGGTTTAATTATTGATGGGGTTGTTGTCCATTTCATGTAGTAACTTAAGACTTTGGTGCTTGGGAGTTGATCTTTTTCATAATATTTCCTTAAACCATGGACCTTGGACATAAATCTATTTTCATAAGCTTTCAAATGATATAGATATTTTATGTGGACTATTTGTGTTAATTTTGTATGTGATTAATGAATGTCGCTTTAAGATGATTATGGATATGCAATTGTTCTGCATGCTAACGTTGTCATACAAATAATTTAAGGCCTGTAGTTAGGAAGATTTTGCCAGCTGGACGTGTGTTATATCAGTCAACAAGGTGGTCATTGAAGACTTTTGGTGGTTGTAGATTCCTCATGCACCAGATTGTAACCACCTTGTAGTGATCTTAAATGTTGTTGAGCATGTACAGGTGTTATTGCTATGCCAAATCTAAGTTAAGGAAATCGTGACTGAAAGGTTTTGTGCATGCATAGCCACCCCTTCTCTCTTCCATACTTTCCCTAATGTGGTGTCCTCTACATTTGCGGGAGTTGACTACCTTAATAGGTGGCTGGATAAATAAGTATTTGATGTTCTTTCGATCTCTCTCTCTCTCTCTCTCTCTCTTTCTAGTCGAAGAATGTTAACTTATTGATGTACTCAGACTTTTAACCTTTTCAACAATACAATCATGTTGATCATTTGTACTCATGTTTTCCATAAATGAAATGAAGCTACGAGTTCATGCATCTGATTTTACCTTAGTCTTAGGGAATACTTATCCAAGGGGGGCCATTTGGTTAGTATTCCATCCTTTAGCTTAGTTAGTATTTTTCTGTTTAGTAAATAGTTAAGAATCTGGCACTGACTGTTCCTGCAGCCACTAGAATTCTATTCCATGATTGTTCCTCCAGCCAAAGCAGACAAAGTAGTTTCCTGTTTGTTGCTTAGATTTTCATTTTTTTCATGAATTTTAGTTTGGTCTAGTTATTGGTGGATGTTCAACATTTATGTTATTTCCTTCCAAGCAATTTACTTTCAACATTGTGTTTTTATTAGCTGTAGGATAGATATGGCTACTTTGGATTCCTAGTGCACATACAATGCTGACCCATTTCAAGTCTACATCCCTAGGTTGAAAATTTAAATGCACCTTCATGATGACTGAGATATCTATTCAGGTTAGATGCCCAATCTCTGAATCACAACTGTAAAGGCTTAGTTGTTGAATCATTGTAGGAGACCAACATGAGGTCTGTGATAATAACTTTTAGTTTCAATTTTTTTAGAAATGCAATGAAATGATAAATGCAAGGACCTAATTTGAAATGAAATGTTCTTTTGATTTTCAAATGCAATTGTATGAGATCTAAATGGTATACAAAATGATTGATTTTCTTTTGTATTTTTCAGATTTAAGAAATGTAAAACAATGCAATTCTAATCCCTAAATGAGATGCAAGTTTGAATGCAAAGGAAAAAACCCTAAATGAGATCTAATTCAATGCAAATTAAATACAAATGAATGCAAGATCAAACCTAGGATGCAATGAAAGACTTCAAAATCAGAAAATTGTAATATTCAATATGTCGGTTTCACCAAAATGAAACAAAGAAAAAGAGATTCACCATCAATAGGGTATCAATGATGAACCTAATTTTTATTAGGGGTGTGTTTCATTCAATTATGAAGGACAAAATTCCAAAATAACAATAAAAAATTGATCCTAACTATTATAACAACTATGAGGGAGAGTTTTTAGAGATCAAAATGATGTGTACCTTGCTGCAAGAAGGTTGTTTTTGGGGCACAAAGAAACATTCGCCTTTAGTGGAAAATGGGTCCCTATTAGAGTTTTTGAAACTGAGATCTAGGTTTTGTTCATTGATTCTTGCACTCTCAAATCCTCGGTTATTAGCTCCCAAAAACCTGCAACAAATTCTGTAGCCTTCTTTTCGTGTTCTTGCACTATGAATGATAATTTTGCAGTTTGACAACTTTGACAATTTTGCTTCCAACTTGTTCTCCCCTTGATATTCAACCTATAAATATGTAAATACACATTCAAGGGAATAAAAACTTGTTTATTGCTATTAAATATGGGTTTTCCTAAGTCAAACCCCTTGTAGGTAATTAAACCGAATGATGAAAAAATGAAAGTGAATCATGAAAATGAAATGATGAAATGTTGATACCTTGGAAGTTGTCTTGGAATGAAAATATGTAATCTAACATGTAGTGGCCATGAAGAATGTAGATGTTGATCTCAAATAAGATTTGTAACAATTCTTGCAAGTGGATCCTCAATGTTGCATCAACTATCTTAGCTCAACAACATGCATGAATGCACTATGCCTTTGACATGATGAAATGATCTTGAATTGCTACAATAAACTCTTGATAATCTGCCTTTGAATGCCCTTGAATTGATCTTGTGAACTTTATAATGCTCTTATGAATATACTCTTGAGTGCTCATGAAGATCTAGGATGAAACCAGGTGAATTAATCCCATATTTATACTAAATCTAGAGGTTAACCCCAAAATCAAAATAATTCAAGCCAACACCAGATCTAGGATTAAAAAGCATTAGAATCCTGCCAAAATTAAATTTAAAAAGAGGCATCCCATGTGAGGAGGACCCATTCACCACTAAAGGCGAATGGGCCATAGCATAAGTTTCTAGGACCTTGCTTCAGAGGTTGGAAAGAACATAAAAAACCCACCTCAAAATTCTTAGAAAGGGGGTCCTATGTGGAGAGGAGTCATTCACCACTAAAGGTAAATGGGTCCTAGCACCATTTTCTAGGACCTTGATTTTTCCAAATTAAATGTTATGCAATCTGATTATTGAGTGTCAGGATAGATCCTTTGGAAGGTGTCATTAAGAAGGCTTAAATTTAAATTAAAGGGGTTAATTAAGCTCAATTAACCACAATTAATTAATGAAACCCTAGATAAGTGCACGAAAGTGTATTACAACACTTTACAACACCATATATAAGGTACAATTTAAGTACATTTTCTTGAAAATGGGCCCTAGATCAATGTGAATGTGTACAACACATTACAACACATTACAACACTAAACTAAGGCACAATTAGGTTTATTCAGTGTCACATATTCTCAAGTTAAGTAAGGAAAAAGGGATATTTTTTCCATTAATACACTTTCTACCAAATCCAACACACCGTGTTCTTAGAAAATATGATAAAAAACATATCATAGGCCCTCTCTAGTTAATTGAAACATACATACCTAAAAGTGCAGGGAATTCTATACTTAGGAGATAGAACAACAATCTTATTACTCTCTTTCAAGGAAAACCCTAGAGATCTCAATATAAAGTATGAAAAGGAGAGAGAGATCTTGCATTAGGGATGTCCTAGGGTTTGATTGTAAACTAAAGAGGGGTTCACCACCAAGCTAGGGCATGAAAAGACAAATGAAATGAAATATGTAATGTTTAAACCTAGTGCAATGCAATCTTTCACTAAATGACCTAGGAAATTATGTAAAATATAATGACAAGTTGAGAAATGAAAGGTGTGCACCCGGGAACTTGAAGAAGACTAGATGAAGCTCTGAAATGATGAAAACACTAATTTTAATGCTCACTAGGACTCATAAGCCAGTCTGGGCGATTTAGTCCCAGATCAGGGTTTCTACACAAGAGCAGGTTTCTGGCACTATAGATTTTGAATATGCAAAAAATTGGAAAATGACCTATACTGGGACTCATATGCTAGAACTGGCATATCAGTCCAGTTAGGGTTTTCTAGAAATTAAAGGTCTAAATTTTCTCTTCAATGTCTACTTTTTCCTTTCCAATTGATTTTCGGATCTGAAACCCCAATTTGCAACCTATAGAAGTCTTCTAATGATCTCCAATGCAAGGTGACAACTTTGAACACTTTGAAAACTTTTTCCAAGCTTACTCTTTAATAGTCTTCAACCTAAATATGAAAATCACACACTAAAGAGAGGGAAAAATGTTGTTTTGTTAGTAGAAAGGGGTTTGCCTTGGTCAAACCCCATTTTGGTAATCAAACCTTGTAATAAAATGAAATAGAAAAGAGAATGATGAATGAAAAACATACAATGTTACAACTCACCAAACCCTAGTGATAAAGTGTTGCAAACATGTATGAAGTGGCTCCAATGGATACATAGATCTTGACTCTTGCTTGAATATAATAGATCTTGACTTGAATGCTAGCTTGAATCATAAAACCCTACATCACAATTGTTATCTCAAAAACAAACATGATGCATGATGACTTTGAAATGATGCTTGATGCTTGAATAATGCTCTAAAACACTTGATAATCAACACTTGAATTCTCTTGAATGCTCTTATAAATACTTGAATTCTCTTGTAAACTAAAATTTTCTATAAGGATGAATACTTGAATGCTTGGGGTGAAAATAAGTGAAATAACCTTGTATTTATACTTGATTATGCCTAATTTCCCAAAATTACAACACTGCAAGCCGACATCAGATGTAGGAGGATAAAATCCTGCCAAGAATTTGAATTAAATTTAATTTTGGGTCACATGGGAATCATATGCCGAAGGTGGCGTATGAGTCCCATTAGGCATAAATTATGGGACCATTTTCAAAAATTCTTAGAAAGGTGTGAAATCCAGATCGGGACCTGAAACCCTAGGTGGGACTCATATTCCCAAGGTGGCATATGAGTTCGAGATCACTAAATTTGGGCCACACAACCTAAAAACACCTGAATTATGATTGGATTTTGGTTTATGTCAAGATCATCCTCGAAAAGATGCATTAAATGATGCTTGTGGATGTAAAATAAGGCCAATTAAAGAATAAAGAAGCCCAATTATTAATGACAACCTTAGAAAAGTGTGAAAATGTGTTGCAACACTTTACAACACTTTAAATAAGGTATGATTAGGTTTATTTAGTTTACAAGGGCCCAAGACCTAATGTGAGTGTGTTGAACACATTACAACACTAAGTCAATACATCATTAAGCTCAATTTTATAAGAAGGTCCCAAACAAGTGTGAAAATGTCACTTGACATTTTTTGACACTACAATACCAACTCAAACATCACTAACATAGACCTTTCTAGAGGAAAAAGAAGCCAGTAAAGTGTAGAGATGTATCATATGAAAGGGTTAATAATTTCTTATACAAACCTAGTGAATCCTAATTAAGTTCATCAATTTTCATACCAAATATTGCACCTCTTTAAAAAATTGTATAATTCTCCTAGTGAATTTATGTACATTGCTAAATAACAATTTTTTCCTTAGTGAATTGACATTTGATATTAAAATATAAGATATTTTTGGAGATTTTTTTAATGATACTAAAATAAGTTAATTTAATTTGTAAATTTTATCATACCAATTTTTTTTTTAATCTTGGAATAACCATATAACTAAACA
The DNA here is from genome assembly GCA_007115665.2 of Sequoiadendron giganteum. Taxonomy (NCBI): domain Eukaryota; kingdom Viridiplantae; phylum Streptophyta; class Pinopsida; order Cupressales; family Cupressaceae; genus Sequoiadendron; species Sequoiadendron giganteum. The sequence goes on from CM021101.1 coordinate 261,142,181, forward strand.
TTATCTAAATTGTGGGTCCAATAATATCTCGATAATCAATTGGCACATACTTCACATATACTCATTTATTTTTATACCACTAGTTTGGGGGCCTAAAATCTATGACCACCAATGGTTTCAAGGAGAAATGTCCCCCTTCGGGGGTTGAGTGAACAAAAATACCTCATAAGGTTTGAGGATAGTGCACCTAACATGCTCCTATTGTGATATAGATAGGATCAAGGGGAAGATCCCCTTACCAAAAAGCATAAATATACTATCAAGGGAAGGTGTTGGATCACAGATGGACTAAATATTTTTAAAGTATCACACCATGAAGTGAAGACTCTAAGATATACATGAACCTACACCTTATATTTCCCTATTGGTTAGATGGTTCTAATTTCATTCTAAGAAGTAATAATCATGTGCTATTGAAAATATTTACCCAAAATAGTGTTTTTACTTCTTGATTATTTATTGATTAATGGTAGATATATTTTCTTTTATACCATTGAATTATTTATTGATAAATGGTAGTTATAATAGATATATCTACAATTCATTAGAAAATAATTAAACAATCCAAAATAAATTATGATTTGTGTGAATATTTTAAATGACATATCCTAATTACTTCTTAGAAAAATCAAATTAGACATAAAATTGATGGTTGGAAAATAATATTTATTCATTAAACATATGCAAGGAGGAAAAAATTTAAAGGTTCAATAAATTAAGTTGATTTAGTTTGACATGTAGATATTTTGGAATTAGTGTATGAAGTGATATACATATGGTTTGATTTTTTTGCAATCTTCTTAAAGCATATTTTTCTTAAATATTTACACAGTTATTGTTTGATCACCAACGATATCAATATAAGGGAATACATATTTGAAAACTAGCTATATCCAAATATTGTATCATAAATACCCTTCCCAAGCTAGAGCACCAAGTAGACAAATGTTTCAATAGATACAATAAAACTATAACGATCATATATTATAAACAAGATCTCAACTTACTATCTATGTAAATATATAAAACAATATTAATAAATGAATTTGAGACCCAATTTTCTCTAGCTATAAGAATTCATGATAACAAAGGAGAGAAAGGATAATATAGGTGTTAGGAATCACAAAAAAACATTGGAAAGACATGTTTGATTATCTTGTCAGTATTGTAGGATTGTGAGTTTTATTTATAAGACAACCTACACTAGGGGGGAGAATGCATACCCTAAAAAAAAAATTTATACATAAATTAATAACAATTATAAGTGAAAAATATTATAGTATTAAATAATTTTAAAAAGGATATGGTCCCAAAAGTAAGTGGAAACTTAAGAGTAATGGTTATATATGACCCAAAAATAAGTGATAATTTAATATTAATGATATTATAGATCCACAACTAACAGGAAATTTAATAATAATGGTAAATATAATTTATAAATTTATAATGTGTATTATAATTTTTATTCAATTAGGCTACAATCATGCATTATTTACCATGATAAAATATTTTTTTAATTTTTTTTAACAAATTCAAAACTAGGTGATTTAATTAATGTTAAACTAAATACTAGTAAAAATGTGATGATTTAATGTCACTTATAGTTTATCATATTCACTAAAAAATTAAGGGCCTAGTTTGAACTACTTTCCAATTGACAAAGTTTACAAATAAATTTTTTATTAGAGGCAATCAACCCAACCCATTCCCTACCAAGAAGCACACTTCCCATCAAATAATTGCTAGTGATCACACAACCAAAAGGTTCTCACTTAAATATTATTCCATAAGTCATAATTAGTAATTATTTAAATTGAAGAAGGCATCGGTTAAAAATATAAGTTTTTTTCCATGGATAATGACTAAGGTCCTAATAAGGATATAGAGATTTTTTCGAATCAATTCACTATGAATACAAGAGTTGAGGTCTATAAATACATAATTGACTAATCAAAGAACTATAATCTAAATAGAACAAGAAATAATGAGAATTTGGCTGTCATTTAAGCAAGGCCCATTAAAATGATCTTTTCATTTACTAGTTGTAAACATTAGGTCCTGGGAAATTATAATGAAAGAAAAGCTATTTTTTTTGTAAATTTAGGGAAAATATCAACACATTTGTTAAAGAGTTGTTGAATAATTTAGTTTTACATAGTTATCCTACATGTTTAGATTCTACAACCTATGCAAAAATATTTATAAAAATAAAAAAGATAGATAAAGGGTAACATTAAAGGAAAATAGGCCCCCCCTAATCTCAGTTGGCTTAATATCAATTTTAATGGCTTGACCAAAGGGAACCTAGGTCGGGTGGGTGGGGGTGGCATAATCAGGGATCAATGTGGGAAGCTGATTTTGGCATATGCTACCAACCTGAGCCTACAAAATTCTAATTTTGTGGAGTTTGTGGTTGCTTATCATAGGATCTATATTGCTAGGAATACTGGAGTAGCCAACCTAGAAATTGAAGATGACTCTAGAAATACTATCATGTTGTTGAATGTGAAGAAAAACCCCTGTTGGTCCCTTAGGGACCCTATCCTCTTGGCATGGAGTGTTATATTGAACTTTGGTATGTGCAAATTTTCTCACATGTTCAAAGCTGGCAATAAAGTGGTTGATGTGCTTTCAAATCTAGGAGCCTTCATGCCAAAAATTATTACTTGGGATGATCTTTCATTAATCCAAGAGTATGTGTGAGAGATTTTATAAAATGATGAAAAAGTACGTTAATATTGAGTTCGAGCTGAACTCTTCATCAAATCTAATTTACAACTGGTATAGATTGCATTTAAGGCAATCTTTTAATTTCGTCTAGTCTTTCATAAGTTACCTCGACCTTTGCTTGTTCATTTTTCTAGGTGTTTCTAGATAATTCCTTGTGTTACTTTCTCCGAGGTGAATGCTATCATGGGTGGGAACCTTGTTCAAGAAGAGCCCGCCTCTTGCAAGGTTTGAAAGAATGATAAGGACATATAGAGTATCCTTTAGAGGAGCAAGTTAGCTAGCTATATTGAAGGAATGATGGGGCACGATCTTAATATTTCCATGGAATTTTCTAATTCATAAAAATATGGCACTATCACTATTGGGGAGTACTCCTTCGTCATTAATAAGGAACTCATTGTAGAAGTCACTAACCTCCCGTTGTATGAGTGTACCTCCATAGGAATTCGAAAGGCCATTGTCAAAAGGAGATGGAAAGATTTTTAAAGAAGGGGTAAAAAGTGAATGATCTGTAGAATGGGTTTAACAGAGACAAGTCCCTCCTAAGGGTTTAGAGAAGAACGACAGAGGTTATGATGCACTATATAACTCTAGACAATAGGTTTAAGCATTTTCATGCCCACCTATTTCTAATGCAGAATCATTTCCATTCAAATGTTAAAATGAACTTTTCATTTTGAATAATATCTTCCCTAGAGAAATCTATAAAGGAAATCCAAGACAAAAGGAAGAATTTACCCCTTCACCAAGGGTTGATTACCATCTGGTTCATTTTCAAGTGTTCCTTTCCCCTTTCGGGGCCTTTGCTAAGAAAAAAATGCTTGTGATTCATGACTCTGTTAAATCCTTGGAGGGTCCCTCATCTACCCTTGGCCTAGATTTAATGTCATCCTCCTCTCAAATAATTACTAGGGATAAAGGTAAATCTTCTGCTACTGAGGTCCCCACCCCTAGTTCCAAAAAAAGTGTTTTATTTTTGGACCCCACTCAAATATCTAGTTCTGATATATATGATTCAGATGATGATTCTTGGAAACCCACTCCAGATGGCTTCCCCTACTAGTTCCTTGGTTCATGAGGTTTTCCTTGAGATCCCCAAATCCTCTCTTCCAATAACCCTCCAAGCCCCTTGGATTCCCCCACTCTTTATGTGAATTTGGATAAGACCCCTAAAGAACCCCAGTTGGATGATGGTACGAGTTGCAACAATTGTGCCTGAGGTCATGCATGTCTAGAATGACATCCTGAAGTCGCTGCTTTTCAAACTTATTGTGACCAAGAATAAAATTTAAAATTTGGAGGAAAAGGTGCTTAATCAAAAGGAGACATGGTTGGGTGAGGTGGAGGATGATAGCCATTGGGCCATTTTTTCTTCCCTCACCAAGTGGGCCAATTTGGAGAATGAAGTGGATGAGCTCAAGGCAGTGGTTGGTACCAATGAGGAGAGAGAGAAGTTGTAGGAGGAGGTGGCTACCATGCAAAACAACTAGGATAAACCCCTCAAGTGTTTGCAGGAAATTGTGGATTATAGTACTTGGATACATCCAAGAACACTGTAGTCACCATACAGGTGTTCCAGTAGGATATCCACAACAACCATGACAAAAGAGATGAGGAAGATTGTCAAGATGTCGTGCACTCATAGAACGGTAAGAAAGGGGGTAGTTCTACTTCACCCAATACTTAGGAGGACTAGCTTGTGCAAAAGAAGACCTTGTCCTTTTAAGAGAAGCTACAATTTATAGCTAATGAATGGAAGGCCATTAATGGCCTCAAACTACTAGGTGACCAATAGTTGGTCTGGTCCCTAGCTGGTTCTCCCCTATGTTTTACTTTTTGCTACTTTGTTGGTCTCTATGTAGCTTTTTTTTTCTTTCTTTCTCGATGTATCATGTCTTGTGAATGCCCCTATTTGGCCTCTATGGACATTTTGTAAATGGGTATGAGCCCTTCTTGACTTTAATTAAATCAAAACATTAAAGGAAAATAAAATCACCTAGTGTTTTATTGTACATCCTAAAGATTTTAGTTTTATATTAATCTAGATGAAGAAGATAAGCTAGAATTTTAAGAACATTCCAAATTGGAAAGAGTCATCCCAACTCATGGAGGATTGTAATGGTTTGTGTTTGGGATAAGGACATATATATATATATACATGCTAATTTACATCATAAAAGAATATCTCAATCCACAAGGTTTATAATCTCACAAATTTTATAATGATCATGTTTTATTCTATAAATGTTTTTTTATTTATTTTAATAATTTTTTAACCTTGTAATTAATTTATCAAATTATGTCAAATAAATTCTCAATGTTTGTTTCTACTATATTGTCTATTGTTGTTTTATTCATTAATTTGATAACTTAAATTAATTTTTAAAACCCAAACTTGCATAAATGATGGTGGCATGTGTTATCAGATCTTAGATCCTTAAATTCTTAACAAAAATGGCTAAAACCTACAAAGGAGTCATGCAAATTGATACCATCCCAAGTTCAAGAACAAATTAAAATTCCCTTGTGAAGAATGATAAAAGAAAAATAAAGAAAATGGATACAAACAATATGAGGGCATCATAAAATTTCGAAATTTTAATTTAGTAGAGATTTTCATATTAGAATGTTAAAAGCTAAAAAAAATTCTAAGAGTATTGAAGAAACTAGTCTTACTTTTGAACATTTGGGATGTAGAGAATACGATGTTGTTAATTGGTATGAAATCAAATTTATTATCATATACATATTATCATTGTGCTATTTGAATTTAAATAATTAGTATTCTAATTCTACTAAATGCATTATAAAATTTCACATGGGATAATATTAATTCTAATATTGTGAAGGAACTAATTTTTATGACGATGAGGTTGGTTTTGTATTTGTACATGTTCTTGCAAGAGTTTATGTTTGATTCATCTAGATAATTTTTGATATTTTTTTTCTTTTGATAATGCTGAACCATCTAAAATAAATTGGTATCCCTTTTCACTCAAGGACACATACGTATTTCATATTGGGATTTAAATATATATGTTAAATGTATGAAGAAAATTTGTAATCTATAACATGAATGCTTTCCAATATCCCTCCATGATATAAATCTCATTGATTACAAATTGGGATCTATAAGATTAAGTTTAGAGGTTGTGTTTTGTTAAAAATATCATATAATAAGAGATTCTTGAGTAAGATCTTGCTTAAAAAAATTGAAAAATAATTAAAAATAATATTTGAAAATAGAGTTTGATAACATTTTAATTCATTCCATATCAAATAATAAAAAATTGAAGATTCATTGAGGGAGTTAAAGATTTTCTCTTTTCATTATCTTTATGTAGAATATATTCCATTTCCTCTAATTTCACTCATGATTAATTATTTCTTCATGGAAGGATATATTTTTTCTTGGAAAGGTAAGGGGGGACTAGAAAGAATCATTTTTAAAGGATTACCTTTACTCATGCTAGTCATAGGGTTATAAAAAATTAATGGTAGAATTTCATTATAATATTTACTAAGTATTGCGTGATTGTACGCATTCACATTGGAGTTCAATGAATTAAGTGCAAGAGGATACTTGTTCGAATTATTAATATCCCTTATGTAGGAAGCAAAATTATATCTTAAGAGATTCACCTCTAAAGAAAAAACTTATCATGTGTATGCTTATTGGGTTTTTTTAAATAACTAAAATGTGAGTCAATATATTATTTTATTATTAAGATGAAAGTGGATAATATAATTAATTTGATATGAGTAGGTATTTGGGATTATTAAACATGCATAGAAGGGGCCAATAGTTGTGTAGGGTCTAATAGTCGCACAATCAATTATGGTTATAATATCTAGTCTTACCACATATTTATAAGTTATATATTGTAAATACATAGTCCAAATATAAATTTGAAAATAATCATATGTTGAACAAAAGTGGACCCATAATTGAACACATAAGAACCTTTGAATGTTATGTAAAAAAAATACATTCATGAAGAAGTGAAATAAGTATTTTTTTGTCTTAAATAAAATATCATAGTTAGCCTATATCCACTAAAAGTCTTTCATTTAAAAAATAAAATGCTCATTTAATAAAATAAGACACTCATTTAAACAAGTATTGTTATCATAGTGAAAAAATATTGTTCTTATGTGTACAACTTGGAATCATTGGGAATGGGGTTTTCACTACTTATGGTTTAGAACATAGAGAAAATTCCTACTTCCAAGATGATTCCACTCAAGGATAACCCTAGAGATCTCAATGCAAAAGAGAAAGAGATCTTGAAATAGGATTTTCTTAGGAGCTAAATATGATCTAATGAAGGGTTCACCACCAAGTTTATACTTGGAAAAGATAATAAAATGCTAGATGAAATGAAAAACCCTAATTGAATGCAAACTAAGACTAAATGACCTAGGAAAGTGAATGAAACAACACAAAAAATTACAAAACAAAAAGTGTGCACTTGGAAACTTGGAGAAGGCTGGATGGAGATCTGAAACACTAGAAAATCTACTTTTATTTCTAACTGGAACTCATTTACCAAGATGGGTGAATCAATCCAATTTTTGGAAAACTATGCTAGAACAGGTTTCAGATAAAAGGGTATTTGAATCTGCAAAATCCTGAAAAAATGACTAGTACTGGGACTCATTTGCCAAAAGTGGTGAATCTATCGAGTTGGGATTTTTTGGAACTTTGAAAGTTGATCTTGCTCTTCTTTTTTTGATCAATCCTTCCTAATAGGTTTCTGGATCTGAAACTGCAATTTGTGACCTGTAGGTGATCTCCAAGTCTCTCTAAGGCTTGTTGACAACTTTGAAAACTTTGAATGATTTGCAACTTTTCTCCAATCTCGCTCCTTAGGAAATCTGCAACATAGACTTGCAAATCACACACAAAGGAGAGGGAACAATATTTTTGGGTTAGTAGATAGGGGTTTTCCTTGGTCAAACCCCATTTTGGAAATCAATCCTTGAAATGAAAGTAAATAAGAATGGAGAATAATGAATGAACAATAAACAATATTTCAACTCACCAAGCCCTAGAAATAAGGTGTTGCAAATATGCTTGAGATGGGTGCAATGGATGTGGTTCTTGACTCTTGCTTGAATGATGTTGATCTTGATGAAACACTTGCTTGAATCACAAACCCTACACCACAATTGTTAGCACAATAACAAACATGATGCATAAAATCTTTAACATGATGATTGATGCTTGAATGATGCTCTAAAATGCTTGATAATCTGCCTTTGAATACTCTTGAATGCTCTTGTGAATGCTTGTGAACACTTGATTTCTTGTTAAATTGCTAGGTGAAAATACGAGTGAAAGAACCTTGTATTTATACTCAATTATGCAAGAATTCCCGAAATTACAACACTACAAATTGACATCAGATCTAGAGAATAAAATATCGCCAAAAATTTGAATTAAATTTGATTTTGGACCACATGGGACACATTCACCCAAGGTGGTGAATGAGTCCCATCAGACATAATGTATGGGACCAAAAACCAAAAGTGTCTAGAAATGTGTGAAAACTAGTTAGGGGCCAAAAGATCCAGGTGGGACCCATTCACCCAAGGTAGTGAATGAGTCCTAGATCCACAAATCTAGGCCATACAAGCTAGAAACACTTGAATTATGATTGGTCATTGATTGGTGTTGGGATGATACTCAAAAATATGTAATAAATGAGGCTTGTGGATGCAAAATGAGGCCAATTAAAGCATAAGAAAGCCCAATTATTAATGAAAAGCCTAGAAAAATGTGAAAGTGTGTTACAACAATTTAGAACACTCCAAATAAGGCAAGATTAAAGTTAATTTTGATTAAAAAGAGGTTTATTAGATAAGACCTTAGAAAAGTGTGAAAGTGTATTTCAACACTTCACAACACTTAGCAAGGTACCATTAGAATCCATTAGTTCACAAGGGTGCAAGACCTAATGTGAATGTGTTAACCACATTATAACACTAAATCAAGACAACATTAAGCCTAACTCACAAGGAGGGCCCAAACAAGCCAGAAAAAGTAGAAGGGTTACTTTTTCGGTGAATCCACAACTATTGGGGTAGCAATGTACAAGCATTGTAGTATTTTCCATTAAATGTGAAGGATTTTCAAAAAGTTTTAGTTTTCAACTATTGGTCCATTTTTGTTTGATACGTTGTATAAATTAAATAATTATGTGTTGTTTGTATAATAACACATAGTTTTTTGTGTTCAACTATTGGTCCATATGCGTGGAATATAAAATATAGAGATATATCAAAGATTTATGGTTACCAATAGGTATTTGGTCCATTTAGATTGTATATTAATTTTATTGTAAATAAAAATATGATATTCTACAAACAACAAATGATATTTTTTGTTCAACTACTAGGTGTCCCATGATTAATTCTGGTCGAATCTTTAAAATGTTAAATTTTAGACACTTCTCAATAGATGTTCTGATGTGGCAAGTTGCATGATGAGTCACACCTCCAGACCTTAGTTATAGATAGATAAGAGGCCAGTCCACATTTAAAAAAAAAATGAAGGTTCTACTATATTCCAGTCAATTGCTACATGCTGACAAAGTTAGCCCGCACGACTACTAGCCCCTCTCCCCTAGGGTGTTTATAAGTGGTGTTCTAAATCCTTTTAAACCATTTTGTACATGGTAATTATAGGAACAACCATTCACTATGTTGGTTTTCTAGGGTTGTAAGGATATTTTTCTACACCAAATAATGTTGTATTATGTCAAAGCATCATTATTCTAGGGGTTTCTACTTAATCCCAACTTTGAAATAGTTAAATATGGAAACAATGATCACATAAAGATCACACAAGTTCAATAAAATCCTAACCAAGTTTCTTAAACTTAATTATTGATATGCCAAGAGCATACCTATAAATATCATCCAATATCTCTAAGATCTTTTCATTATAAATATATATTGATATGTACTCTATATTTAAAATAAATTTATTTAGGGAATCTATTATCAAACTTGGTGTGACAAAGGTTAGAATATTGAGATATATTTAAGTTATTTTAAATCATAGCTTTCTACAATATGAAATATTTATCATAGTTCATTTAGGTTTTCTATATCAAGGCTTTATTGTATGGTATGCCAACCAAAATTAGTTTGGAGTTAGATGTAAGTGTGGGTAATGAACTTAGTTAATAGAGTATAATTAATAAGGAGACATAAAAATGCAACCAAAAAATAGGTACATAGGATACCTAGTGAAAATAGATAAGTGTTTTAATTATACTAATATGTGTAGAAGGGATATCAAAAAAATAATTTTGAGGGATAGAAATTTTTTAGAGGATTTTATATAACTATTTTTAACAATAGATAATTTACATTTATATTATTTATGAATAAAAAGATTTATATGCATGATAAGTTATATATAATATTCATGAAGTTTATAAATCAAAATTAAATTTTCTATTAATATTTCTTAAAACATGTAGCTTAGATAATGATTTTTTTTCTTAAAGAAGGAATAATTCAATTTTTTTTTTTATAATTTGTAATCGTATAATTAATATATTATCATCTATAATTATCATTTATATTTAAAATGAATAAATTCAAATATTATCAAATTTGTAATAAATAATTAGTTGATAGGTTAAATATAGTGTGAGATTTGAGTCTCAAACAAGTCTCGGACCTACAAACCACTATTGAGTCATTGGAAAACAAGTTTTAGCTCTCACTTAATGGTAAACCAACTGCTGTTTAATGGTAAAAGCCTCAAAAATATCAGATGAAAGCCTCCAAAATCTCACTTATCACGTAAAAACCAAATAAATTTTGATTTTCCAACTAGATGGAAACATTCTATTAAATTTGTATGCAAATATTTCAAAATCAAATAATACTTAATTTCTTTAAGGGAAAAATCTAGATTTATCTAAGTTTATTTTATTCCATTATTTAGCACTTATTATTAATTGTTTAATCCAATGACATACAACTAGAATTTGCAGCACATGACATCCATAAGCACCCATGCAAAAACATGTGCTCTCTAATATATTAACATACATATAGTTTTTTATTGGCACAATCCTTAAACCTCCTTTAGATACAAGTGCTAATTTATATTTTTTAAAAATATTAAATTTATTTTCTATTAATAATTTTTAATTAATATTATATTACCTCAGATAATATTTTATTCTAAATTATAAACATTCAAGACCACTCATAGTTCACCACATTCATTATTACCTTAAAAAGGAAAATAATAATAGTTATATCAATAACAATGAATAAGTTAATAATATCAATAATTATACTAAGACCACATTGACCCATATTACAGTAAAAGGATTAAATTTTCTGTATGAAGTCATATGTAGGACGAAGAAATTTGAGCTTGAGGCTGTTGACTTTAATTAAATTTGTAGGACCCATCCAAACATGGACACAATCACATATTTAAATTGGTAGTTATTGTTGTTAGTCTTCGCCATCTTTCCATAAATACTTGGATGGATAAGCCACACCAGAACTGGCAGCCAATTTTCTATAATATTTTTATTCCATCTAAACTGAAACATTTGGATTATTCCTTAGAGCAGCTTTGGCATATATTGGCGTAGGATAAACTCAACAACTAACTGATATGTTCCTTGTGTAGGATAAACAAAATCCCAGAAAATGAAGGATTAGGCAGAGATAATAAAAAATAATAATATAAAACTCTTCAATCACACATAACAACCATGAAAAAATATTTTCTACTTCAAAGCAATTTCATATTTAACTTCTATCACACATCAGAAAAAACATACTAACAAATAAAAGTTTTTCGGCCCAATAAAAAATTAATACAATTAATGACAATTACGAATGCCAGCAAAAAACTTGTCCAAGTCATAATAAAGATAGTCCTATTAAAACATCCTTTAGACATAAATAATGCCAACACAAATTCCACTAACCATCACCACCAAGGAAAGTAAAAAAAATCAACCATCGCGCTATCATGGATGTGAGAGAAAGCTGGCGTAGTATCATGGTAAATACTGCGCTACCATGAAGGGTGACAAGTGAGGCCGCGGTGGCCGCGATAACCATGCTATTGCAGTGTGAGAGACGGTGGCTCATGGTATGGCGGTAGTCACCATGCTACCACGAGTGCTTGAAGATGAGGCCGTGGTATCACGATAACACTGCACAACTGTAGATAGTAAGCAGAGAGGCTGCGGTATTGTGGTGGACACTGCGGTACCGCGAGCAGGAGACAAAGTTAGCACGGTATGGCAGTGAGAGTTGGAGAAGACTATCGGGGTTGACCGAAACATTGATGTGAGAGTTGGGTGAATTCCCAACACTCCCCCTTGAACACAACTTGCACCATTTTTAATTCCCAGTCGTTCTCTTTGAAAATTGAAACTCTCTTTGCTCAGTGCCTTTGTAAATATGTTTGCAGCTTGATCTTCTGACCTACAAAAAACTAAGCAAATCTCCCCGCCATTAATCAGCTCCCTGATAAAGTGAAAATGCATATCAATGTGTTTGCTTCTTTTGTGGAATACATGATTCCTTGACAATGTGATGGCTGAATTGTTGTCACAAAAAATTCTTGTAGGTTCAACCTGTTCATTTTGAATCTCTTTCAAAACTCGCCTCATCCATACTGCCTAGCATGATGCACTAGTGGCTGCAACATATGCAGCTTCAACTGAAGATAATGTAACAATAGGCTGTTTCTTTGAAGCCCATGCAACTACACCACTGCCAAAATGAAAAACATAACCAAACGTGCTCCTCCTGTCATCTATGCTCCCAACACAGTCACTGTCTGTGTAACCTATTAATTTAAATTCATCTGTTCTGGAGTATTGGATTCCAAAATTTATGGTTCCACTAATATACCTTAAAATTTGCTTTCCAACATTTCAGTGAGTCTCCTTAGGCGTTTCCATGAATCTGGAGATCAAACTGACTGAATACATTAAATCGAGCCTTGTGGCTGTGAGGTACATCAGACTCCCTACTAACTATTTATACAAAGTTGGATTAACGTCTGAGCCTTTTTCTTCTTTGCTCAATTTCAGACTAGTGACCATTGGAGTAGCTGCTGACTTACAATTCACCATATTAAATCTCTTCAAAACATCATTGGCATAATTTGCCTATGAAATAAAAATTCCATCTTTATTCTAATTTACCTCAATTCCCAAAAAGTACTTCATCAGACCTAAGTCTGTCATCTCAAACTCTTTCATCATTTCTGTTTTGAACAAATCAACTGATAGATTCCCAGTCAGAATTAAATCATCAACATACAGGCATATGATCAAGATTTTACCTTCATCATTCACTTTAGTATACAGTGTTGGTTCACTATCACATCTAGTAAATCCATTCTTTGTGAAACAGCTGTCTATTCTGCTATACCATGCTCTTGGGGCTTGTTTCAGACCATATAGTGCCTTCTTCAACTTATAAAATTTATCTTCTTGACTTGATATCTCATATCCAGGTGGCTGTTCAATGTAAACATCCTCTTCTAGGTAACCATTGAGGAATGCTGATTTAACATCCATTTGGTGAACAAGCCAACAATTTTGTGCTGCCAAAGCCAATAAAATTCTGATTGTGTCAAGGCATGCAACTGGTGCAGAAATTTCATTGTAATCTATTCCAAGTTGTTGTGTGTAACCCTTTACCACCAATCTTGCTTTGTGCTTCTACACCTCTCCATTTGCATTCAATTTAGTCTTATAAATCCATTTGACACCTATGACATCTTTGTCTTTTGGAAGGCTTTGCAATTCCCATGTCTAATTATTTTCTATTGAATATATCTCATCACCCATTGTTGTTAACCATTTTTCTTCCTTGATTGCATCTTCATAATGAATTGGATCTTCAGCTTGTGAATAAAAGGAAAATAGTGTAAATTGTTGAGAATTGTTCTCACCTTCATTTTGATTGTAAATATCACTCATGTTTCTGATTTTTTGTCTTCTCATGCTTGCTAAAGTTGGATTTAATAAATCACTTGAATATGGAGAATGTGGACTTGAAGGTCCTATGCTAGAAGTTCTTCCTGTGGTTGGCATCTGTAGTCCTCTTTTTGCTGCTCTTGTATTACTCGCTGGTGTCAATTGTTGACCACTTGCTTGAGGTTGAATAGGGACATCAGGTACATTAGCTAGAAATGTAATTTCATTCTCATCTTGAGGGATATTGACTGTAACATTGATTGTACTCTCTTTGCTTCCATCTCATGCTTCATCTTCAACAAATTGGACATCCCTACTGATTATAACTTTCTTGGTTGATCGATTAAACAATTTGTATGCCTTGGATTCTTCACTATATCCAACAAAAATGCATTTATCTCCTTTGTTGTCAAGTTTTATTCTCAATTGATCAGGTATATGTGCATATGAAACACATCCAAAAACTCTCATGTGAGACACACTATGCTTTTTACCAGACCATGCTTCTTTAGGGATTATATTCATCACACTTTTCATTGGACATCTATTCATGATATATGTTGCACAAGATACAACTTCGGCCCAAAATTCATTTGTTAAGTGCTTGGCTTTTAACATACTTCTAGCCATCTCCATCATGGTTCTATTTTTTCTTTCAGCTACACCATTCTATTGAGGTGTGTATCTTGTTGTGAACTATTTGTGTATTCCATGCTCTTTGCAGAAATTTAAGAACTCTCTTGATATGCATTCACCTCCTCTATCTGTTCTCAATACTTTGATGAAACAACCACTCTATTTTTTAGCTAAGATTTGAATTGACAAAAGAAATTAACACTTCACTTTTCTGTTTCAAAAAATAGACCCATGTCTTCCTTGAATAATCATCTATGAAAGTCAGAAAATAAAAACTACCACCTATTGAAGTTGTATGCATTGGACCACATAAATCTGAATGAACAATTTCTAATGGGGCTTTTTCTCTAGTGGATTTCTCTACTGGGAAATATTCTCTATGTTGCTTTCCAAGTATGCAACCTTCACAAACTCTCTCTGGTTTTTGAATTAATGGAATTTCCTTTACCATGTTCTTCCTATGAAGAAAATTCAGACCTCCAAAATTTAAATGACCGAATCTTAAATGCCAAAACCAATTCTCATCCTTTAGCTCTGCCTGAAAGACAATTTGTATAACAATTGATACCTCTTGTGCTTGTGCGTAGTTTGTGCTCAAAGTTGGCTGAATTCTTGAAGGAAACATTCTATTGTTTGTCATATGAATTTTTGCAATCAACTAGCCACTTGGGTATTTGTCTAAAATAGTGCACAACCCATTCTTGAAAGTCACTCTATAACCCTTTTGAATTAACTATCCTACACTCATCAAGTTGTGTTTAAGACCAGATACAAAATAAACATCAAAAGTATATTTTCCCCCCCCTACTTGGTTAGAATATTAACATTCCCTTTTCCTTTAACTGACACTTTTTTTTCAATACCCAAGGTGACATCTGACTTAATATTCTCATCTAAACTTGTAAACAACTCTAAATTTCCTGTCATATGATTACTACAGCCTGAGTCTAAAAACCAAACTTCTTTCTCACTAGCTTGAGCTACATTATAGGCTAAAAACATTGTGCTCTTATCAGGTCTATTGTCTTCACTCTCTTCAGTAAAATTTGCATTTTTCCTAGTCATATCATACTGCTTCTTTCTACACTCATTCATATAATGGCCAAACTTTTTACAATAATGGCATTGGACCTGAGATTTATCATACCTTTGTCCTTGATGAAATTTTTGAGATGGGTTTTGGCTACTGCCTCTTCCACTTGAACTTGACTAGTTATTTCTTCCACCTCTTTTGAAACCTCTTCCTCTTGCTCTGAAATTTGTTCTACCTCTACCTCTTCCTTGGTTAATTGAAGCTTGTGACTTGAATGCATGCTCCAATGACATATTTGTTGTTCTGCTTAGTCTATGCTCATGAGAAATGAGTGAAGCATAAATCTCATCAACTGAATACTGTGTGAGATCCTTCGTCTCTTCTATTGTGACTGCAATTGATTCAAATCTTGTGGGTAAACACCTCATAATTTTCTCTACGATTTTGACATCTTCTAATGTTTCTCCATGTGTTCTTATCTGGTTTACCAGTCCCATTACTTGAGTAAAATAAGAATCAATAGACTCATTGTCTCTCATAAAGAGGGTCTCAAATTCTCTTCTCAATATTTGCAACTTTGCAGTTTTGACTTTGTCCATTCCTTGATATGCTATTTGTAAAATGTCCCATGTTTGCTTGGACTTGGTAGTGGCTGAAATTATGGGAAAAATGCTTTCATGTACTCCTTGTAGGATGAAAAAGTGTGCCTTTGAATCCTTCAACAAATCTTTATTTTCTTGTGTTAAGGCATTATATGCTACTGCATCTGCTGGTTCTAGAAACCCATTCTCTACAAACTCCCATAAATCTTGTGAACAAATCAATGCTCTCATTGTTATTGACCAGTATTCATAATTCTTTCCATTCAATTGTGGAATTTGGGGATTAATCAAGCTTGTGCTTGCTTCCATGATTTAGAGACTCTCTACAACTAACCTTAGGCTTTGATACCATGTGAAGGATTAGGCAGAGATAATAAAAAATAATAATATAATACTCTTCAATCACACAAAACAAACATGAAAAATTATTTGCTGCTTCAAAGCAATTTCATATTCAACTTCTATCACACATAAAAAAAAACATACTAACAAATAAAATAACGCCAGCACAAATTCCACTAAGCACCACCACCAAGGAAAGTCAAAAAAATCAACCACCGCGCTATCGGAGATGTGAGAGAAAGTTGGTGTGGTATCGCAGTGGATACCGCGCTACCGCGAAGGGTGACAAGTGAGGCCGCGGTGGCCACGGTAACTGCACTACCGCGGTACGAGAGGCGGTGGGTCGTGGTATGGTGGTAGTCACTGCACTACCGTGAATGCTTGAAGATGAGGCCGCGGTATCACGGTAACACCGCACAACCACAGACAGTAAGCAGAGAGGCTATGGTATCGTGGTGGACACCACGGTATTGCGAGCAGGAGACAAAGTTAGCCCAGTATAGCGGTGAGAGTTGGAGAAGACTGTCGAGGTTGATCGAAACGTTGACGCGAGAGTTGGGTGAATTCCCAACAGAAAACATTGGCTGATGTATTTGAACATGTAATTGGAGTTTTCTCATTGCAAGTGGGCCCAAGCTCAATTAATCCTATTCCACAACAACCCCTATCAGATGTCTCAAATCTTGCAACATGCACCCCATTATTATACCTAGATTTAAACCACTTCAAGCTTTTAGAAATCCAAATAATTATGATTTTCTTTTCCAAAATCTTACCGTATAAAAAAAGGATTCTTTATCAAGTCTAAAAGATAGTCATAGATGTCTATGTACTCCACTCTCAAGCCTAGAAGATGACCTTTCAATCCTTGGAGCATTTCCTTAAATTTCGTTGTAAGAAGATGACATATCATTGAATTCCTCAATACATCCATCTAGTTCTGAGTGCCCATATAATGTTTTCCCCACTGACATGCATCCCAGTGGAGGGAGCTCAACCATGCCCAGTTTGTGCACCCCAAGTTTGTAGATCTTCTATTTAACAAAATCAGAGGTTTTTAGAACTGTTGTATGGGAAAATTAGGTCATTGAAAAATGAAATTGTTTTTACCTCGATGAAAGTGTTGTAGATCTCGAGCACAAAATCATGGTACTGCTGGGCGGTAAATTGATTTCTTCTATTGGGAAGAAATAAATAATTCTCTATATAGTTGTTGGAACCCGCGACTACCATGAATATAGCTTCCCCAATTATGTTGGATGACTTCTCTACTCCCACCATATTTTCCAGGCGTGCTTTATATGTTCTGAATAGTTCAACTTGTTCCATCATTAGTATCACACTCTGCAAGAAGGCCATGCATAGCTTATCATTAATATGCATTTGAAAAACAATTCTAAGGGGAAATTTCCACTCACCATCCATGTTCTAATTACCTTCACTAAAAAATTTCAAATTATCAATACATGCTAATTAAAAAGTTCATTAAAAAATTTCAAATTATCTATAGTTCACTTTATATCCATTAGTTACAAAAATAATATTTTATTAAAGAAGTTGTGCAACTTTATTGGTAGCAATAGTGCACTCAGACATTTGTGCATATATATTAGATCAATTGTGCAAATTTTGTGGTGGTCAAAACGAATGGTTATGGTCGCACTGGAGAATATGTATGGGACGCCAACTTGAAATGACCACTTTTTGATCTTTGAGTACACAATGAATCTTCTCACGTTTGTTGTAACTACCCAAAAGCCGAACAATAGTTATAAGCTCTTAAGTCGCATAGAAAGAAACCCAAAAAAATAGTTATGAGGATATTGGATAATATGTATGGAACGCCAACTTGAAATGATCACTTTTTGACGTTTGAATACATAACAAATCCTCTCATATTTATCATAACTATCCAAAAACAGAACAATAGTTATAAACTCTTAAGTAACATACAAAAAGATCGGAAAAAATTGTAAAAATCGAAACATAGTATTTAAGAACTTAGAATGCATAAAATTAGCTATACCAACTACTGTACCCTTCCCCTAATTCTAAGATGGAGGAGATCCTCTTTCAAGCTGAATCGACGTACAAAAATACAAACATTACACCATAAACAAAGAGATCACTCGTTCCTTATATGTCAAGCAGTATAAACTAAAAGAAGAAAAAATAACGTACAACAAGCTCAGCAGTGAGGTTGTCGTATCCAGTCCCAGCAGAAGCAAAACTGACGCCTGTAAGAAGCTCTTGGGAGTTGAGGTTAGGGTCCAAAAATGGCGGAATGTTTTCCTTCACCCCAAGTCCAGAAGCTGCAACCCCGAATTCTATTAATTAATCTTACATCTAGAGATCCTCTTAAAAAAATGATAGAAACACGAGATGGTGAACAAGTTTACCGATAAAATCTGTTGCAAGTTTGCCATTAGAAAAGCGTCCATTTCCTTGGTGACCCATAAAATCTTGGCCATATGGGGCATGGTTGGCCTTAGCAAGGGTCTGAATGAAGTTATTGTTGCTAGGATCCACGATCGAGTCCCCGAATGTGAAGGTCAAGTTTGATTCTTAACTAGTGAATAATAACTTTGTTTTTAACAAAAGAGCATTAAATTTTTTTTTCTTATTTGACAAATATTTGTATATTATTAAAATAAACTTGGCAAAATATATAACAAAACATATATCGGAAATTAATTTTCTACAATATAATTGGCAGATTTTTTTTGAGCCATAAGGCCGGATTTTTAGAAAAGTTGAGCATAAACTTTTTTATTGCAATTTTTTAAGGAATTTTTTTAGCTGATTTTTAAGATTTTATTTGAACTCTTCAAAATTTGTTATATTTTTCATTCTATGCATTTTTACTTCCTCAAACTAAAAATTGATTAATATTTTTAATTTCAGCAAATCAAAATTGATTGTTTTCTTTTCAAACATTATATTTTAATTTTTCTGAAGTAAAATTTAGGTGATGAGTACCCGAAGTGAGAATAATATTTTTGTTTTCCAAATTTATTGGCTTTTCTTGCTTTATATGCAATGATGATTGAACAATTAAAGTAAAATTATTTAAAAAAAATTTAAAAATCTATATTAAATAAAAGATAACCAAAAAACAATAAAAAAAATGAAATATAACTAATTTTCAAATTAATAAGACTATATATATCATATCAAAGTAAAGGGGTTGTGGATTGGACTAGATGTGCTCCGTCAAATCTAGAAACGTATTTAGTTATTCATATTCTCTCACTAGTTTCAATGCATACATATATAATCTTTCTTCCTTTTTTCACCTCATCTTACCAAAACAAATGCAGGGATCTCATAATTTTCTACTTGATCAAATTCTGATTTATTTGTTTATTTTGTTGCAACCATTGCAACGGTTGTTACTGCAGCTGAAATATTGAAGAATAATGGATTTGTAGTGGAGAAAATTAAGTTCAATTATAGTTTTGCAACTTTGATAGGTTACTATAAAATGTTGCTATATGTTAGCATAGCCAAATATCCAATGAACTAACTGAATTGAATTGATTGCGCAAATTTTTTTACATCTACAGTTGACATGAAGGAAGAGACAAGGGGTAGTGCAATCAAGAAGACCAAGGTATAATCCCCAAATCGAATGACCACTGAATTAATCTTACAATTTTTAGTTATATTCAATGCATGAGATGGGTATGATTGTTTTTGTTTTATTGATTTCACAGGTCAACATAATATTGGCGAAATCAAGTAACTTTGATGAGTTGATGGCTTCTTCTATTGCAGAATTTTTTTTTGCTGATGTAGATGAAAACAATTAGATTTCAGGTGCTTAATTTAGCAAGAGGAAAGTTGTGTTCAAGGAGATTAAATTTTGATATTTTTGACTCCTAATATTTCTAAATTGAGAGTTGAGCACCTCCAATTTAGAATAATTCATGACTATAGCAGGCTTTAGGATTGCAAGATTATAGTTATTATGTTGGCTTTTTCATTCTTTCTTTAGTTGTATATTTTGAGATCATAAATAGTTCAAAAATTGGTTGAGATCTCATAATATTCTTTCTTTATTTTGTATATTTTTAGATCGTAAATATTTCAAAAATTGGTTGAGATCTTCATAAATTTGTAAAGTGTCATCAATTTGTAGTGTAAAATTAGTTCTTTTGAGATGCAAGGTTTTGCAATTCAATTCCTTTATATCAATTTTGACATGTTCATTAATGTTAAAGTATAGTTGGAAATTTTGACATTGTTGTTTATGGTGTGTTTATGGAGATACTAGAGCGAGTTTACGAAAATACAAATGGTTTCCTGAACTTTGCCAATTTTTTGGTCTGCTTGTTATTTCTAGAACATTATTTGAAGTCCGCAACATTGTTTTGATAGATTGCTAGAAAGAGGCAATGCAATTATTTGGAGGAATTTATTTGGAGTTCTTTACTCTATTTCATAAAGCATGGCAATCTTCTTTAAACGTGTTCTTGTAAGACTTTGGGAGATATTCCCCTCAAAAAGGCTAACTCCAATATCCTATGCTCTGCTTTCTTTTCACTCATATCATGTGGTTCTTTTTATTTTTCTCTTGGATATTTATTCTGTAATTGGACAATTTTTATCTTGTCGATCTACAATATATGCAACCATTTTGATCTTTTTTAAAATTAGTACTAAAATTCTATTACTATTGTTATCAAACCCTTTTCTTGGACAATATCCCAAGTAAATCAATTATTTTTTCCCCAAATTTTCTTTATCTTCGCTTAAGATCTACATCTGTTCTGCTAGGAATCTAGTTTAGACTTTTGTTCATTGTCTAATTGTGGGTCCAAATAAAAAACTTTTAATACATAAGAATTAAGGGTTTTCCTCTGAAGCAGGCTGATAGGGGGGTATTAATAAAAGGTCTAGATTTGGGTTTTCACCCACTATTGTAATATAACAATCGTCGAATACATCTCAACAAGGCAATCACAATAATACAAGTGTTTACCAACCCTATTTTATCATACTTGGGAAGTTTTCAAGATCTACACAATATAACATTCATTGGATTTATTTTAGCAAGGCAAACTCAAGTGCATAAGTTGATAATTAGCCTATATTATAGATCAGGTCAACACAACATGGCCTTCTATCTAAGGAGGTGTGTGGTCCACTGCCACATCATGGAAGACTCCTTCTAAGGAGGATATGGATTCAAAAGTGGAGGAGACACCATAATATTGCACTTGTATCAATGATAAGAGTTGATATGTGTCTAAACTTCAACAAAATACACAAAAAGCTTTCAACCACCTTCCTCAACAAATGACCCAATTCCAGGGCTTCATTGCCTAAATGCACTTGGCTTTAAATTCAATGTTATTTTCCTACAAAATCAATTCTCTCACCAAGAGCACAAATCAAAGATTTTCATTTGGGTCCCCAAAATTTTATTCACAAAATTGATATGAAAACTTGTTGGCCAAGATCCAGTCACATGGATATGTCAAAAAAATAAAATTTTCAAAGTATAAGAAGTTCCATCCCAAAAAAGAGTAATTATTGCCCCTTTGTGTCTCTTTATTTGAAGCCACAATAATTCATATGGTATCGTTGATTATGTGGACAAAAAAAAACTTTATTATCACATTGTTAATCATTGCAAAAGAAATAATTTTGAATTATAACAATAAATTTATAATCAGCTAGCCAAGCTTTCAACTGATGAAAAATTAAGGAATACATTGACCAATTCACACCCTTGAGCTTGCAAGTGGAAGGTGTTTTGGATGACAACATGTTGGGCTTGTTTTCAGGAGGACTGAAGGATCAAATTCAACCTAATGTAAGGCTTCTTATAACCCCTTGTCTAACAACTATGTAATTAATAAAACCAGGAGAGCAAAGGAAAGAAATTTGGCCACCAGAAAATAGTCATCAACTAATTTTAAGGAGTGTATCCTTCCAACATCCTCTCTTCCATAACCAACTAGATTGATAGTTCACCAAATAGAAGATAAACACAACAAAAGATTGTGCTTCAGATGCAAAAGCATATTAGAACATAAAGAATCTATTGTATATTGAGAACACATCGAATGAGAACAAAAAATTTATAGAACCCGATGATGAACAAAGGAGAGTATCAATCAAACAACCACCCATCCCTATCATGATTTATCCAAAAATCCATTCCTAAAAAAGAAACAGATTACAATGCTGATTGAATCTAGTAGTAGCAATAGGTTCATAGATAGAAAAATAATAACACATCTATCTTGATTTATTTATCTAACCCCAAAATTTCAATTAATGATATCAAATGGTGGCACAATCAGTTGCTTAGGTAAGTTCCACAACATTGAGATACATGTCGGAGATTATTCATTATATAGCACTATGGTTCCTATTCTAGTGAGAGACATGGATGCAACAATTTTGAGATAGACTTCTAGTAGCTTTTCATGAAGTTTTAATCAAAAGGTATAGAATTTGAACTTTCCAAGTAGCAAGTGAAATCTCCATGAATGTTAATTCCTGCCAAATGATAAATTTACCCAAAAAGAGATATTCAACTGTAGTGTAGGAAAATGCATACCCTTTCATTTTCACACTTTTTTGGGCTCACCTTTCTTTATTTTTCCCTATTTATGTCTTAATTAGTCCTATTTTGCATCCACAAACCTAATAAATTATATCTTTTTATGGCTAATCCTGACCAACATCAAAGGATAAATGATAATTTAATGATTCTGGCTTTGTGTCCTTGATTTTTGGGTTGAGACTAGGACACCACCTAGGGTGTATTTCTCCCCCAAACGTCTCAGGACCCTGATTTCAAGGCACCTTAAAGGGGCCCCTTTTTGGAGTATGTGCCTCGGGTTTCAAGCCCTAGGACTAAGACACCACCTAGGGCGTCTTAGTCCCCCTTAAGCTATTTTTGGGATTTAATTTCAAATCTTGGTGGGATTTAGCCTGCTTCAATTAATGATTTCATATGTCATCTTGTTGTGGTGTAATTTTGAGATATTGAGATAAGAATAGATAAAAAGGTTATCTCATTCATTTTCATCCTAGCAACTTGAGTATTCATTCATAGTAGAAAATTGGAGTCCACAAGAGCATTTAAGAGAAATTCATCAAGAATTTGGAGCCATCATCAAGATTCAAGCATCATGTGTGTTCTTGAGATAAAATTTATGATGTAGGGTTTTGATTCAAGCAATCAATTTAAGTCAAGATCCATCAAGAATTCATTGGATTGAAGATCCACATTCAAGCTAGCCATCTCACACAAGTTTGTAGATCTCATAACAAGGGTTTGGTGAGTTGCAAGATATCACTTTGTTCATTTATCATTTCCTTTCATTATTTCATTTCATTTCAAGGTTTAATTACCAACAACGGGTTTGACCAAAGCAAACCCCCATTCACTAACAATCAACAAGTTTTTCCTTTCTTGCATGTTTGCGTTTGCAGATTTAGGTTGATGACTAGAAGATCATTTTAAGTTCAAATTTGAAAAGTTGCATTGTAAAGTTGTCATGTTCATGAAAACTCACCTACAGGGCAGATCTGGAAGTTTCAGGACCTAAGATTTGAGAAGAAAGAAGTGAAGACATTGGACCTCAGGATCACATTAAGAGATTTCAAAAATTCCAGATGGTACTAAGTTGCAACCTAGGGCATCTTAGTCCTCCTGAGGATATTTTTTAGATATTCTTTCAAATCTAGTTTTGACATTCGAAGATCCCACATCTGCCCCGAAAAATAGCAGTAGGTCTGAGACAACAGTAAACATCTTAGTCCTCCTAGGCATATTTTGATAACTTATTTTCATTTTCAGAATCCTCACCACATTTGTAAACTTCCTAGGTACACACATCATAAATTTTTGTTGCTTAATTTCATCATTTACACTCATCATTTAACTTGCATTACTAGGTTTTGTGAGTTGAATGTTAAATTGTCTTTTTCAAGCTTTTTCTTGGTGGTGAACCCCTGGAAGTTTAAAGAACCCCCTCCTAGGTCTTCCCTATTGAGAATTGACTCACCCTTTAGGTTGATAGTCAATCCAATTTGGGACCCTAGGACATTCTTGAATGACCTAAGGATAATAAGGGCATTTCAAAACCCCCTATTTTCATTACAGTTTATTTTGGTGAACCCAACCTTTTAGAACATTCATTTTCTAATTTGCAGTTCATTAAAGTCCTAGATCTAGGTTGCATTCATTCTTGCATTGCATCTTGCATTAGTGAAAGTGCATCTAGGGTTTCTAATCTTTGCATTAGTGAAAGTGCATATAGGTTTCATTTTTGCTTTCTTGCATTATTTTATCTCATTGAAAAATTGAAAAGTGCATTTTAAATCATCCTAATTGTATTTAGAAACATTGTTATTGAATTGAAAATTGAAAAAATTGCATTCAAATTTGCATTCAATTTCTTGTCATTAGTTACTTTTTATTGCATTCATTTGCACACTTTTTTGTTTCTAAACATCAGGTCCTTGGGTAGACAACCTAGGAACACTTTAAACAACTCAAAATTTGTTGTTTTTCTATAAAAAAAACCCTTGATGGGACTAAAATATGACTGATCCCACAATAGTGGTTTGCACTTTTTGGGACATCTTGATTTTTGCTGAAATCAAATATTTTTAGAAAATATATTGATTTAACGATTGAAAAGTTCTATTTAGAGGATTCTAATTGAAGAGGGTTTGATCTAAGGTAAGTTCTATTTAAAGGATTTTAATTGAAGAGGGTTTGATCCAAGGTAAGTTCTATTTAAAGGATTCTAATTGAAGAGGGTTTGATCTAATCACCTTAGATCAAACCCCCTTAGATAGAACCCCACTAGTTTTAAACCATACCTATAATAGAGTCTCCTTTACACCTATCAAAATGATGATAAAAAACCACTTTTGATTTACCCTTTGGGGATCAAATGAATTCATTTAAAATTAATTTTTGTAAGTATGTAGTCCTTATTATAATCTTCCCAAAAAGTATAATTTTAAATATATTTAATTTGATTATTATATTTTTTTTTAATTTCTTGTGAATGTAGGTTTTTTACCGAAAATCAAGCTCTATGTTCGAGGCACATGTGGAAAAATAGTAGATTACCAAAAAAAAATCTGAAAAATATGTTCATGCTAGGTATTGATCTCCTTGATCCAACAAAAAAAATTAAATTAAATTTTGATACATATAAAAAAAGTTATGTTGTATATGGTCTTCCTATGTCTAAATTGTAATTTGTTTGAGTTCAAAACTTAATTAAGAAAAAAAAATCCAATAAAACAATATGAAACCAAATGGAAGTTTTAGATATCATAGTTACAAATATAAATTTGAATTTTTTTTTCATCCTTCATAGAAAAAATTTATGTTTTATATGGTGAACATCACTCTTTAAAAATGGCGTTTACTGTTAAAAACTAGTTTTCGAAGGAGATGTAAAAATAAATGAAATATGATTCCATTTTTAAAAAAAAAAATATTTAGAATCTACAATTGAAATTTCACAAATCACTAGTTTGCATCATCTTCAAATTTCTCATGGTTTAGCAACTATAAGTGTCCGAAAGTGAAAATTTTGTTAAAAAAAATTAGTTCAATGTCTAGTTTGGCCAAAAATTGTAAACCAGTATTGTGGGATCACCCACACCCTTCTTGGCATCTTAGTCCCTCTATGGGTTTCTGGCTTAGAACCCTACCTATGTTGTTTGCCTTATGTTTCAATTTTTCTAACTTCAAAATCTCACCAATAGGTCAAAGACGCCTTTACTGGAGTCTTAGTCCCTATTGACTTTGACTTTGTAGCTTTCAAGATTTGAAATTGCTTTTTTGTGCTTTTGTTGGCTGCTTTCAGTTTTCTGTTACAATTTGTAGAGTTACTATTATTTCAATTTCTTTCATTTCAAGTGTAATTGCAAGCATATGATATTATTTTCATTTCACTTTCTTTGGTTTATCCCTTGCATGAGCTATACTACTTGGTGTCCTACTGCTAATAATATGGTTAGAAGAAGTGAGAGACTCATGACATCCTACGATAAAACACTCATTTTGGATCTTGGATTATCTAGCTCTCTTACTTAGTGTTGGTACTAGTTCACTAGGTATGGACCATACCTTTGATAACTCTTTTGCTATGCCTACCTTACCTAAAAGTGCTATGCCAAGTGTTCAAATAATGGTTGATCATATCCCTCAAGAAAACTTTAGGAAAATTCATGAAGAATTAGCTCATTTACAAGATAGCATGAGCACTAAAAACATTTCCAACAATGTTATACCTACCATAAATAGTATTCACCGAATGATGGAAAGTGATGAAGGACTGGAAGTTGTGCGTAATATAGCTCACATCTTTGGAAAATACCTTGCTTCCACCACCATTCAAGCTCAAAATTCAAACAATGTGTAAAGCCAAGGATGGATTCCAATTCCTCCCCCTTCAACCATAACCTCAATTCCCACCTATACAAATCCTCAAGTGACCACAATGATGCAACCAAGTAGCAATATCCTTCCTACCTCGAACATTTCCACTTGTGCTCCTTATACCTATGTGGCATCTAACCTTATATCTCCTCCCATAAGCTATCCATTCACTTTCCCTTCCAACACATACACACCACCACCATATTCACCTCCATCTCACAACAAACACAATGGCCATATCATTAACCACCTCTTACAAATCTTTTCATCGCTTCAATGTCAAGTATCCACCATAAATCAAAATCAAAGGTTCACCTTCATACTATGTCAAAAGAAACCCACTATCCTTGGAAATATTAAGAACTCTGGTGTCACAAGGTATAGAGATCCCTAGATTTGAGAAATACAGAGGAAAGGGAGATCTTGCTAATCATGTTAATTCCTTTACTGCTTTGTGTAGTGACTTTATCCTTGAGGACAAACTTTTGGCTAATATTTTTCACTAATCTTTGAAAGACATTGCCTTGGATTGGTTTTCTACATTACTGAATAACTCAATTCATTTATTTAATGAACTTGTTGAAGCCTTTATCAACCATTTCCAAGTGCATATGGTTCGTGAAATGACATTAGCTTATTTGATGAGATGTAAGTGTGATATAAGAGGGATTCTCTGCACACGGGTCTCTTTATTCTTAAGAGATCACTAGGGAACGAACTGCCCTTATACACCTCAACTTGAACGAATCAAAAAAACCACAAAGGAAAGTAAGAAAGTAATCCCAGGACTTGAGAGAAAGAATTCGAGATTTCTACCTCTTGGCAAGGAGCTCTCGACCAGAAGACGTCAGTGCAGTTTCAGGATGCTAGCATAGCGCACTGTCATCTAAAAGATGCGCCAACATTCTAAGTCATGAAGAAATCAGGAGCTCAAGTGGATGAAGTTGAATCTCACTTCTAGGCTCAGGTCAAAAGAGTAAGAAGCCAAGTAACTGATTGAAAGTTAAAAACTAAAGGAAAACACAAAAGGATTTGAGACAAGATTACCTTCATCTATGTGTCCGAATCTTTGTTCCAAGCTTCGCTTCATAACCTGCACAAAAAATATTAAGGGGAAAAGGTTGGGGCTGTACAGGGGTCTGCCTCAGTCATACCCTCATTTTGGTGTTCCCACCTCCATGGACAACCAAGTTTGGTAAAGGAAGTAAACAATTATGTGGTGAAAGAAAAACTCGCTTCAGAGTAGAGCCCACACCACAAGGTAGTAAATGAGCTAGTAAGAAAGAGTGATAAGGAGAGAGAGTGTTACCCATAGGCCAAGACCACCTTCTAGAGCACACAAGTGCACCACTATGTTCTTTCTTGAAAGCTGGTAGCTTCTTGAGAGATTGTAGCTATTGGAGGGACCTCAATCCAGCATGGATTTTCTTGTAAAAGTGCTACTATTCAAGGATAGAGCCTACCCAAGACTACAAAAAGTAGTGACAATGCTTCAATTGATGACTTGCAACCCCAAAATGAGAGCCAAAGGGGTTCTTTCATGCATGCAAGGGTGACACAGAGCCATTACACTTGAGACCCAGCCGCTAGGACATGTGTCACTAGGGTCAGGTTTCTAGATTCGCCTTGATTTCTAGGAAATACCTTGTCGGGCTTTTGTCATCTTGCCATGTGTCCACATTGAGTCAGAATCACAAAATTTTAACTCATGGGATTACCATTAATGTTTCTAAGGTGTCATAAATGCTAGGAAAGATGTGAAAATGTGGAATTTCCCCTAGGTGCAATTCTGTGACATTAAATTTTGCCCCCACTTTAGTGGGCTTGATTTGAAAAAAAATAACCTCACTAAAGTAAAGAAGAAAAAATTTACTCGAATTTTTAATTTTACGAAAATGCGCACTAGAAAGAGGAACCACAGAGGTCATCGAGGTCAAGCTAACTGGTACTAAGGCTTCCACCATCTTTCGAGCTCAACAAACATCGACACAATGGTTGCAAAATATTGTTCAAAATTGTATCCTGCAAAACTAAAATTTTGAGTCAGCTTCGAGAAATCGGAAGAAACTACCATGAAGAGAAGAATGATCAAGCAAAGTCGTCGATTCAGAGGAAACATATGATCAAGAGGTGACTATATGACCCCTCCTAATTTTTCCCCCAACATGCTGGGGTAAAGCTAGGAGAAACCGGGGAGCCACAATCTCTAGGAAAAATGGGCCCCAGGGGCCTATATATACCTAGGTGGGCCCCTAGAAGGGTCATTTTCATTATTCATTGCGAGCAAATTGTTGACTTTTGTGAGAGAAAAGTGAAAAAAATTTCAAGAAAGAGAGTATGAGGCACCGAGGTTAGAGTAGCTATGCGAGGACATCGTCAAGGGCCACGCGATGGACCAGGTAGGCCTCTAAACCTCATTTTTTGTGTATTTTAGGAGATTTTTTGCATATTTACACTCGTCAAGGTGCGCAGGTGTCCTGAATTCATGCTCGCATCCTCGGTAGGCACTGTCATCTATGAAACACATTAGGGTCCTGGATCTACGTTGTTTTCCCAAGGATATGCTAGTTTCCTCCGGGTGAGCATGACGGTCCGAGACGCATACACGACACACAAACATTTGTGCGACACACATATGTCCTTCAAAAATTTTTATTTTCTCTATGATGTTTCTAATTTAGAATTGTTTACCTATTTGTAGGAGTACCTAGAGATCTGGGAGCATCCTGGAGGGTGAGCATTCTGACTCGTCTGCAAGCAGAGGGATCACCTTTCTCAGGATGAGATCACACACCTAGAGTGGGTCAGTCTCTAGCACGTATTCACTATGCCAGAGATGTGATACCCTGAGAGGATGCTCAGACACCACCACATCATATTTATAGCTATCATGTGGAGAGATGACTATTACTCTCGAGGATATCTATCGGATCCTTCAGCTACCCATCCGCAGATGATGGGTGGCCCTAGATGACACCTGATTGACACAGGAGCATAGCAAGGGTGTCCTCTACTACACAGGGAGGATAAAAAATAATGATGACACCGGTCACATCTACATGCACTAGAATGACCAGGTGAGGACCATGATGATGTTGCTATGCTGGGTGATGGTTGACACAGTCACCATCCACATTACCATAGATGGGCAAGGCTCACACCTTCATGGGGGCCTCATCCCTATTATCAGAGATATGGTAGAGCATCAAACTATTTTTGCGTGGGGGCACAACATGCTGACGCAACTTTACCAAGAGCTTGGGTGGTACATGCACTACGAGTACCATAGTCTTATAGTGTGCACACTTTTGCAGGTGTGGGATTTTTCCCACATCATATGCACCTGCCCAGTCAATTTTCCCCAGTGACAGTCGTATCAAATCCCGATGGCCCACTGGTACAATATGACAAGCCAGTGGTGTTTCGAGGATTTATAGTTTTGGAGGCTATAGTTTGACACTATTGCCGCAAGAGAGGTTCACTAGGGACCCTACCGATATTTCAAGTGGGTCGACAATAGCAGGTTCCTAAGGAACCTATAGTGGGACCGTTTTTTGGTGGGTCATCATGATTTTGTTAATGTTCCTTATTACTGGAGTCAGGTCATGTGACATCATGTCTGTATTCAGACTATACCGCCTAATGTACCCACATACACCAGGGCACACCACAGTGCAGTGAGGGTGGGATTTCACCCTCACCCTTCCATCATAGACATCATCCCTTATGATGACAATGAGCACCACCATGATCTAATGGTCATGGTGGCAACAAAAAATGTCAGGGTAGTAGTAGATTTCACATGGTGGTGGGAGAGGCATCATCCTGCTCCAATTTTCGTTGAGGGTGCTTCGAGAGGGGACCCTAGCCCATAGGAGGATGTGCCCCACCAGCCCTCATAGGACAGGAGGAGAGGCCGCCAACAGGATGACATGGAGGAGGAGCCAATACAAGAGGAGGAGGCGGTACCTACGAGGCTGAGGCGATGGAGGAGATCACATCCCCCCTTAGCTACCCTTGTCTCATCAATGACAACTATCTCCATTGTTCTAGGAGCAACAACTATAGCATTGCCAAATTCGGCAACCGATACCACTGATGTAGGCCCTAGCATCGACCCACGCCCCAATCCCACATGACAGCTAGGGGATCTAGGTATACACAGTACATTATTTTCATGTTTATGCTTTTGAATTTTTTGTTTATGATATATTTATGTATTACATGTGATACTGATTCCTATTTCTCTTTCTATGGTTGTAGAGGATGCATAAGGATGGAATGGGCTCATGGATCAGTGTATTTCAAAGGTGGCCCTTGCCATGCCAATCTAGGGGATAGTCCTCGAGGCCTATTGGTTAGTTTCAATAGGGAGGAATGGCCCCATTTTTGAGTCAGTAGTGCATATGAGGACCACATATGAGGAGTGGGGTGCAGAGGTCATACAAATGACTACAGAGTTGATACCCATGCAGGGACAATGAGATCAACTATCGGGGGAGCTATGAACAGTGCTCGTCGATTGAGACATGATAATGAGGAGGGCTGATGTCATCGAGGTGTCACATGACACTCTTTAGAGCCCTATCAATGAGCTCAATGCGTAGCCAAAAGCTGTGATCCTGAGTTCAGTGGTTGTAGCAGGAGTTGATCCAGGAAAAGATGGATATATGTTCACTGTAGGGGGAGATGAGAGGGATGTAGGCAGGCCTATCTGTATTGCGCTAACATCGATCCCGTTCGTAGACTACCGTGCAACCTCCACCCCTAGTACCAGAGTGACCACTAGAGCCAAAGGGCTCATGGATCCATGCACCATAGGGATAGGAGTCCCTCTTTTGTATATCATTTTTGTAGTCAGATATAGATACACATATATACTTGTAGATCTTTTGTATAGACACATATTCAACAACCACTCATTTTTATTGCAATGGCTCGATACATGTACATAACATATTATTCATACATTGGACACATATATATATATATATCGGTTTCAGTATCATGGATTTTTTTATGTGTATGTTTTCCATTTTTATGTATGATCATGTTGTGGATGTCATTTTCTTATATGGATGTATGTTTTCATTAGATGCTAATCATGATTTAATAGACACATTTGTTTATATGTTAATTAAATACTATGATGATCTAATTACTTTAAAAGATGTAATGTGATGTATGGATACATAACATAGTTAAATACATGTATGTATGTTTTATTTCACACACATGCACATGGTCACGTCATAAACACAAAACATTTCATAATGTGAAAATGAGAAAATGCCAACATATGGAGTATTACTACCTTTTAGGGAGAACACCACACACGTGACACATTAGGACACTACGCATAGTAATGGCAAAGATGAATCACATTAACATGATATTTTAAAGGTGTTCCATCCACAGATGATAATCCATAGGCACCCAAACCATACACATAAATCACGATTGAAGGACCTAACCAGTTAAGACTAAATTTCCCTTTTTGATCAGGTGGCACATTCAAATTCCACTGATTTTCATATAGAACCAGGTCTCCTAGCTTAAAGGTCCTAGGAAGCACACCTTGATTATACTATCTTGATAATGACCACTGACAAGCTTTAAGATGATCAAGGGCCTGTAAATGACGCTCGTGGAACATATATAGCTAACGCAAGTGGTTAGTTTGGCAGGTTTCATCATCAATTAACCCTCTAAGGGAAACCCACAACAATGGAATTTCCAAATCCAAAGGCATAATAGCTTCGACACCATACATGAGGTTATAAGGCGCCATTCCCTTTGTCGTACAAACACTCATGCAATAAGTCCACAAAACATATGTTAATTGAATATGCCAATCCTTATCGTGTTTGTTAACTGTCTTACAAAGAATGAGTTCAAGAGTTTTATTAAAAGCTTCCACTTGACCATTGGATTGTGGATAATACGATGTAGAGAACCTGTGTTGGATATGAAATTTCTCCAAGAATTTCTTTACTTCCTTGTTCGTAAATGGTGTACCATTATCAGAAACAAGCATAATAGGTAATCCAATCGAGAGATGATATTGTTTAAAATGAAGCTATAGATGGTTTCAACATTTGTAGATCAGAGTGGAGTAGCTTCAACCCATTTTATGAAATAATCCATAGTAGTAATGATAAAGGTATGTCCTTTGGAAGAAGGAGGTGATATTTTTCCAATAATATCCAACCCCCATTTTGCAAACGACCAAGGATAAGTTTTATTTTGTAACTCCCGAGCAGGAGCATGGATAAGACGACTATGTTGTTGACATTGAAGGCACTTCTTGACAAAATCGAAGGATTTTTGTTCCATTGTTTTCCAATAGTATCCCATGTGTACTAGTTTTCTCACTAGGGATTTATGACCGAAATGTCCACCCCAAAGCCTGAGTGGGCTTCTTTAAGGGAAAGGAGTATTTCCTCTTTAGTGAGACATCTTAGCAACAAGTTGTTATAAGATTTTCGATAAAGAACATTAGATAAGATGAAGAATACACTGGAAGCTTTCGTATATGAGTACGATCATTTTTCGTCGCATCATCGAGAAAGTTTCTAGTCTTTAAATAACTGTAGCTAATAGAGAAGCACTCTCCCAAGTTTGCATGAAAACAAGCTAGAGACTCAGGCTCGGGTTGATCAGAATCACCGAGGTTTGTGCAACCTAAACCACAAAATGATATTCTTTCATATCCTCTTCTAAAGGTACCAAGGAAGTGGCGCTTGCCATGGCATCTGCATGTCTATTTTCTCTCCTAGGGACACTGTTTATTGTGAAAGAGGAAAACTGATTAAGCAAGGACAAAGTGAGATCTCGGTATCGGGACAATCTACTTTGTTTAGCTTGATAAGTTCCCATGATCTGATTCACAATAAGTTCAGAGTCACCCAATACATAAAGATTTTAAATCTTTAGTGTAATTATGACATGTAAGCCATCAATAAGGGCTTCATACTCAGTGATATTATTAGTACAAGGAAAGTCCAATTAAAAGGATAGAGGGACCGGTTTTCCTTTAGGGGATATTAGGACCACACCCGCTCTAGAGCTAGTCTGACACCTCGATCCATCGAAGTACATCTTCCATTCAAGATCATAGTTAATCATGAAAATATTCTCACCAGGAAACATATCCAACCTAGGGAAGGAGCGAGGTGAGGGAGCGTATTCTAGTTGATCAGCAACCACTTGTCCCTTTATCGATTTCTAAGTGAAATTTTTTATATCAAACTCAGAAAGCAACATAACCGACTTCGTTAATCTTCCAGCAAGGTTAGCACTAGAGAAGAAATGTCTCAAAAAATTTGTTTTCACTATGACATGAGTGTCAACATGGAGGAGGTAGTGCCTCAAATTCTGTGTAGCAAATACAAGAGCAAGGAATTTCTTCTCCATGGATGAATAATAGGTTTCATAATCAACAAGGACACAACTAATTTAGTACACCACTCTCTAGATCTTCCTGTGTCATCATACTGAGCTACCAAAGCTACCAAAGCATATGTCGATGCAACAAGGTACAATAGGAAAGGTTTGTCTTGCACATCCGACATCAATATAGGAGGATTGGTCAAACAAGCTTTGATTTATTCAAAGGCTTTTTGACACTCTTCATCCCATATGAAGTGAACATCCTTTTTCAGTAAGCGAGTGAAAGGGAGGGTACGATCAACCAACTGAGATATGAATCTACGAATCGCCTGAATCTTTCCTTGTAAACTTTACAACTTGGTAATATTCCTTGGTGGAGTCATGTTAATAGTAGAATCAATCTTATTTGTGTCAACTGCGCTTCCACAGTAAGAGACTATGAACCCAAGAAGCTTTCAAAGATAAGACGAAGGTTTTTCACATGATCTTGATGATTTACAGATTTCACCAAGATGTCATCAACATATTCTTCTAAGATTTTATGAATGAAATCATGGAATATTAGGGTCATTGGTCATTGGTAAGTCTCTCCTACGTTCTTTAAATGAAAGGGCATGACCACATAGCAGAAGGGACCCCAAGGGGTAGTGAAGGTTATCTTGTACTGATCATCGAGGTTAATATGGATCTAATTATAACACAAGAAGCCATCCATAAAAGATAACAATGCATGGCCTGTAGTTGATTCCACAATCATATCTATATTAGGTAATGGAAAATCATCTTTAAGAGAAGCCTTATTAAGGTCTTGGAAGTCAATGCATATATGAATATATCTTTCAAGTTTGCTAACAACAACTATATTTGAAATCCAAGGGGAATAGTCAATTGGATAGATAAAGCCTACTTTCAACAAATTTTTTATCTCAGTCTTGACCATTAAAGCTACCCTAGGATTGATCTTTTGAATCTCCTGTTTAACTAGCTTGGCGTTGGGACATAGAATGATATTATGGACCACTATGGATTCATCAATACTAGGCATATCCTCATACGTCCAATCAAAGATATCAGGGTGAGTATGCAAGAGAGCGGAGTGTTCATATGATTCTTTGGAAGAGAGACACTTCCCAACCTTGATTACCTTTTTTGAAGATTTTAGATCCACAGGGACTTTGACAGTCTCTCCTTTAAGGAGAGGGATGGAGTCCTTGAGATAAGATATCATAACATCATCACTGACTTTAGATAGAGGGTCTTCCTCATCAATGCTCATAATAGATTCTTGAAAGTATTCTTGTTTATGCAAGCGATAGAAGAATCGTTTCTTGTGATCATAAGTAGGAAATAAAGAGTAAGCACCTAAAAATTCCCCTAATGCTTCATCTGAAGAGAAGACATCCATAGGAACCTTCTCAGCTTGTCCCCTTTCTTCTATCAACTCAGGATGGACCAAACTTAATGACTCGGCCGAAATCATATTAACACTCCACCAAGGTTTTTATTTGGACTACTCAACAGAGCATCCCAAACCCAGATAACGTTGTCGTTGCTTAAAATGGATAGGGAGTTGGATTCCTTGTCAATTTTCCCTAGGACTTTCTTCCCATAGCCATATCGAGAAGCGAGTTTGTAACCAAACCCATAATGAGTTTGTAGAGTTTTAGGAGAGGTAGAGTATCTCGTTCCACCAATGGATGTCGAATGTTTCTATGAGAGTGGTTCCACTTCCTTTACTTGGTTCACAAACATTAACCTTCTTTACAGGAGCGAGGTCACTCTCTCGAGGAGGAGCGATCTCTTGGACAAGATGACACTTCTCTTCCTCAATGGGAGGGTCACCTACCCTCGTGTCAGTGGAACTTGGAAACTCAATGCTAGAGGGGTCTGAATTATACTCTGTTATGAGGAACTCAGAGAAATTCAAGGAACCCCAATCATCACCTAGGAGAGCATTCGATTGGGGAGATGAAGGAGAAAATGGGGGAGAATTGGGATCTTCTTCTTTAGATGGTTCGCCTTGGTCAATACTCACTCGGGAAATGACTTCCACATAAGGTATGATGAACATTCCATAGAATCAATGGTTAAGGAAGGAATATAATTCTTCAGAGTAGATGCGGCTAAATTATGACTAGCAGTGGCCAATAAACAAAGGTGCACAACCTCTGGATCTGCTTTAACTGTAACCACCTGATTGTTAGCAACAAACTTCAAAGAACAATGTAAGGTAGAAGTTATTGTGCCCATAGTGTGAATCCAAGGTCTCCCTAAGAGAAGATTGTATGGTAATGGGCCAAGCATCACATAGACCAACATAGGTAATGTAATGGGGCCTAGCTGCAAAGGTAGTATTATCATACCAACAGCTTGGTGGCCAGTGTTATTGAAACCATGAATATACAAGGAAGAAGCTGCTAAAGAAGATGAAT
Source organism: Sequoiadendron giganteum (assembly GCA_007115665.2). Lineage (NCBI taxonomy): Eukaryota > Viridiplantae > Streptophyta > Pinopsida > Cupressales > Cupressaceae > Sequoiadendron > Sequoiadendron giganteum. Next base: position 261,178,768 of record CM021101.1, read on the forward strand.
CAACTTTGATTTTAGGCAATAGGTCTATACCACAAATGTTTAGAGCTGAACCCATTTCAATGAGGGTATGCTTGATACTGATGTTGTTAACATTTACTATAATCATCAAAGGCTTTGCTTGCTTCTGCACATCTAGAGGTAGGAGTTTTTGTGGGTGGAACATAATATTTGATGAATTTGCTTGAATATGTGCCATCAACGCATCACCGTCTGTAGGCCTAGAAGACGCAGGTAATATAATATTTTGTAAGGCTTCCTGCAACATGTCTTGATAAACCAGAGTAGTCTAAAGCAAGTCCCAAAGTGAGATCTTAGCTAGAGTAACACGAAGTTGCTTGAAAAGATTAGAATCACCTAGTTCTTTGATTGTGGGTTTAGGAGTTGAAGGAAGGTTAGGTTGAGATGGTGGTAAAGAAGTAGGAGTTTGAATTGGTGATGTAGGAACAAAATATTGTTTTTCTAAGTTTTTTTTTTCTCCTTGTATTGTACATATGCTCGATAATGTTATAATAATTAGAGTTAGTAGCTTTCACAAACCTCAAATATAAGTTTGATGGATTGCTATGACATGAAATACCATAGATGAAATAGTCCTCTCTGGGGGATGGTTAAGATGGGGTCACGTAAATGATGGGTTTCTTAGGGCTTGGAGGGGCTACAAAAAATATAACCACATTAACCAACTCCTCAGTTGGCGAGGAATGAGTTTGTTTAGAAGATTCATAGATAGGGGAGAGTGCTTCTAAGAAATCATCTAGAGAATCTTCCAACATATCAAAATATTGTTCAAAGAAGGAATTATTGTGAATATGTGACATTATGAAAATGGATCTAACAGTTCATGTTGGGTTCACCAAAATGTTTTATAAGAGAGATTCATTGCACATGGGTCTCTTTATTCTCAAGAGATCGTTAGGGAGTGAATTTCCCTTATACACCTCAAATCGACTGAATCGACAAAACTATAAAGGAAAGTAGGAAAGTAATCCCAGGTCCTGAGAGAGCAAGACTTAAAGATTTCTACCTCTGGTTGAGGAGCTCTTGGCCATAAGATTTCAGTGCAATTTCAGGATGCTAGCATGACGCACTGTCATCTAAAAGACGCATTGGCATCCTAAGCCATGAAGAACTCAGGAGCTCAAGCAGATGAAGCTGAATCTCACTTCTAGGCTCGTGTTAAAAGCATAGAAAGTTGAGTAATTGATAGAAAGTTAAAAACTAAAGGAAAACACAAAAGGACTTGAGACAATATTACCTTCCTCCATGTGTCTGAATCTTTGTTCCAAGCTTCACTTCGTAACCTGCACACAAAAGTTTAAGGGGAAAAGGTTGGTGTTGTATAGGGGTCTGCCTTAGTCAGACCCCCATTTTGGTGTTCCCATATCCATGGACAATCAAGTTTGGTAAAGGAAGTAAAAAAGGTACGTGGTGAAAGAAAAACCCACTTTGGAGTAGAGCCCACACCACAAGGTAGTAAATGAGCTAGTAAGAAAGAGTGATAAGGAGCGAGAGTGTTACCCATAGGAAAGACCCTCTTTTAGAGCACACAAGCACACTGCTATGTGCTTTCTTGAGAGCTGGTAGCTGCTTGAGAGCTTGTAGCTGTTGGAGGGAACTCAGTGTGGCATGGCGTTTCTTGTAAAAGTGATGCTATTCAAGGATAGAGCTTACCCAAGACTACAAAAAGTAGTGACAATGCTTCAACTAATGACTTCAAACCCCAAAATGAGAGCCAAAAGGGGTTTTTCATGCATGCAAGGGCAGCATAGAGCCGTTAGACTCGAGACCCAAATTCTAGGACATGTGTCACTAGGGGTCAAGTTTCTAGATTTGTCATTTCAAACTCAAAAAACTGCTAGGACATTCGCATGCCATGCAGGCGTCTAAAGCCTAGATTTTTGAGAAATGCCTTGTCAGGCTTTTTTCATTTCGCCATGTGTCCACATGGAGTTAGAATCACAAAATTCCAACTCATGGGATTTTTCCATTAATGTTTTTAAGGTGTCATAAATGCTAGACAAGATGTGAAAATGTGGAATTGCCCCTAGGTGCAATTATGTGACATTGTACAGTAAGAAAAATGAGGGTGAAAAAGTCACTGGCTTTATTTCATATTACCAATCACTTTATTCCCAAATCAATGCAAATATTTTTGATTCTAACCTTCAAAAGATGTTCATAGAAAATTTTCAAAGATACAAGACAAGCTTACCATGATGAAATTCCATTCCTTCATGCACTTATGCACTTCCCTTTGATATTATAAAAATTCCGTAGGTAGTTGTGAAACAAAAACCACCTCTACCCATCTTGAAAAGTCTGAATTTTCCAATAAAAACACCATCAACCTTTTAGAAGACAAAATAAAAGTTTCCTCCAACTAAATTCTACCTCCCAAGCTACCCAACTAAAGTCAGTCTTTGAACATAAAGCCCTTCCGCAGCCCTGGGACTAGGTGTGTTTAACCCTTATGAAGTATGTCATGCTTGAAGGTAGGTTTAAAACCTACTTTTTCTATCATTTTCCCCTTTTGAATCATCTAAGGCATAAAATCCTGCTTAGTTTTCCTTTCTTTCTACTCATGGACCTGGAAAATTTGATTGAAAAATGTAAAGAAATAGTCAGTCTTAACCCAAATGACATTCCACCTCTTCCACTCCATCAGGGGCTTATCTTGAGACTATACCATTTTCATTTGGCCTTATGTCCCTCTAGATCCATTTATGTTGTATGTATTGAAGAGATTGAACCCCTGGCTATTGCAAATATCTCCCCTGCTGAATCTAAAATCCCTTCTAGAAAAACCCATATGGGTATTGCTGAAAACCCCAAAACCAAATAGGCTGCTAAAAAACTTAAAGGTCGTGTGGGTAATGTGAATATTAGTGTTGTGGCCAACCTTTGTGAACTCAAGGCCACCCAGGCTAAGTCTGCTTACAGAGCCACCACAATGAAAAAAGGAAAGGATGATAAAAAAGGTGTGTTGGAGCCGATGTTGAAGAAGGGTAAAGGGAAAAATATCATAGGGAAAGATTCTAAAGGTGATATAGTCTTGGGGGCCATGGTCATGAATGAAGGGGAGACTACCATCCAAAGATCTGGGACAATAGAAAAATCTTGAAAGAGGCTTCGACTTCTCACTCTTCACACCCCTTGGTGGCTAAGCCTAGTGAGGTCCTGGGAACCACAGTTGATGGTGAGGAGCTCAGCGCTCTGGGAAAGAAGATGGACATGCTTGATAAAAGATTCAGAGGCATGATCTGCTTCATGATGAAGTTGGGTCATTTTGTGACTAGCACCTTGTCCACTGTAATCAAAGAGGAGTTGGAGGGCAACAATGCCTAGGAGAATCAAGACTGGGTTGGGGATGACGTTGTGGACCTCTTGTTCAAAAATTGGGACAATGCCAGTTAGCTACTATCTGGGCCTGTGTTTTGTGTCTTTGTTTCCTATCTATGGTCATTGTGCTGTTAATGTGCTATTCTTTTTCTTTTTGATGAATTGTTAGTTTTTTGGTCTTGTTCATTTTTGGCCCTTGTGGCTCGTTATGTAGGTTAAAACACCCTATAAATGTTGCTTACTTTTTCAAACATAAGTTGATACCCAAGTAGCTGCTATAAAGAAGAGTAACCCTTATATCTTTGGGGATCCGCAAAGACAATTTACTCCTTTAACTAACACACTTCAAAACATCTTAACTTAGCTATTAAACAAAAAAATACATACCTTACCTCCCATTCGACCTCTTGACCTTAGCAAGTCGTTGCCTCTAAGCTTTAAACACAATGCCTATTGTGCTTATCACCAACAAAAAGGACATGATACATAACATTGCAATCGTCTTAAACATATTGTGCAAGACCTCATTGATTCTATTCATATTCAAATTGGAGGTGTGAATGACAAAGGTAATAAATTTGTAGCTCCTCCTAACCAAAACTTGCAGATGTTTACTAATCCCATGCCTGACCATAATATTTCATTTGTTAAGACTAGTGAAACTAAGCTCGATGTGATAAACGTTGACAAAAATGATGATAACATGAGCAATAATGAACAAAATTATATGGATACTAATGACCAAAGTCCTATTATTACAATGATAGGAGTGATATACATCAAGCCTCATAAACAAAAAACCATAATGCCCATTGATATTACTTTCTCTTCAGAAGAAACAATCGAAAATGCACCTGGTCCTCTTTACATAGCTGATAGAATCAATGACAAGCCCACTCCTGGGATTTTAATTAATCTCGTATGTGGAGAGAATGTGATCACAAAGGAACTCTTATATGTCAATGAACTCACTCAAAATAGATATGATAAACCAAAAGCATGTATTAAAACACATGATGGTTTTTCTCATGCTACGATGGGATTAATGACACTCCCTTTACAAGTAGGACCGAAGAAATAAAATGTATCCTTCTCTATCATCTCTAATTCAGATAAATTTCATGTGAGGATAGGATACAAATGGCTTCTCTCCATGAATGCAGTCCCATATGTTGTCCATAAGTGCTTAAAGTTTCCAATCAGAAATGAAATATTCACTATGAACCATAGTTGCTTTAGACCTCCGTCTTCCCATGGAAATTTTTCCTTCTAGATTTTTTTGGCCCAAGCCCATGGAACCTATAAGACCTCATGAGTACTTCCTTTTCCTATCCTACCAAAAGTTCAAAGTAAAATGCAAAGCCAAGCTATCCCTTGAAATTTTTCCTCCACCTATGATTGAACCTCCACCCCTTGAAGAAAATAATATTGAGCTTAAAGCCCTCCCAACTAACCAAGACTCATCCATCAAACATCCCTTGCCTATTTTCTATAGAAGACCAAGAGAAAACCAAACAAGTCCTAATCTACCCCCTAAGAAAATTTATAAATCCAGAGAGAAAGTGGTTGAACAACCTTCCATGGTTCCTTTCGTTCTTCCCTGAGAAGAAGAAAATGGACCTATGGTTGACAAACTTGCTCCTACACAAAAGAAACTTGAAAACCACAAAAAAGAAACCAAAATGATAGAGAGTGTAGGTGTAGACGTTGTGCTCTTTCTCGCAGTATGAATGAAGAGAACAACATAGAAAATCAAAATTCGAACTTGATAGAAGAAATAAACGATGAGCCTCCTCCATTACCATAACCAATAGATCCTGTCTCCAACACAAAAAGGACCAAAACCTTCTATGAATATTATCATCCATCTCCTATTGTGGTTAACTTGGATGATGATGAAGAAACAACTAAAATTGATGAGGAAGTGCATAAACAATTGAAATTGTTATTTTCCTCTTCTACGAGCTTAGATGATAAGAACCATGGTGATCCTCTTAAACCGAGTGATGCACCACATGTTGAACGTAGTGATTCTCCTAGTAAAACACTTGATGTTATCCCTCTCACTAGTGATTTACATTCTGCATATACTAAACAAGACTGGGATGTGGATGACATGATGGACGATTGAATCACATGCGCTTTACTAGTATTTTTTCTTTCCATTTTTATTTTCTTTTGTGTGATTGCATGTGTGTAATGTGATCCCTTGTGATGTTCTCTCTCTCTTTGTGCATTCCTCTATTTGTACCTTCATTCTTCTATATGTTGTAAGCTTTTTCCTTTTCATTGGTTTTCACCTTGCATTTTCATTTTTGTCTTGTGTTTTCCTTTTTGGGGATGACACAAGGTGTTGAGACACTCTATGTCTCTTCCATGTTGACCCAAAAGATTGTTCATTATCTTTATTTTCCTTTATTTTTTGTCTTGTGTTTTCGTTTTGGGGATGACGCAAAGCGTCGAGACACCCTATGTATCTTTCATGTTGACCCAAAATATTTTTCTTTGTTTTTGCTCTCTTTGTGTCATTCTTCTAGTTCTATGTGTATTTGGGGAATGATGACAGTTCTAAGGTCTCTAATATCATTGTAGAAAAGACAAATACTGACCCCGAATCCATAGATCCCTTATGTGTTTCTAGGGGAAACCCTCTTTTTCATTCTCTTTTTCATGTATGTCTACTTTAAAGTAATTTCTCACAACATGGTGTTTAGCAATTCCCTTAAAGTGGGGGCATATAGTGGTATTATCTTGGCATGATTTTGGCATGATTTCAGTTGCATTTTCATTTTCCTTCATGTGTTTTTCTTACTTCATGCAATGTGTTTTTCTCTTTATGGTGACATTAGGAGTAATGTCCTTCAAGAGCTTGATCTATTTTAGCATATTACATTCCTCTTAGTGGTGATGTGACACACTACATTCCCTAAGTTGTGAGTTTCATATTCTTTGATTGGTCCTCTCTTGGAGACATTAGGAACAATGTCCCCTAAGATTAAGACCTCACATGAACTAAGAAAAATCCCTTCAAACATCCCTCTTTCTTATTGAGTTGCATCTTTGCACCTTATTAAAGTCATGGAGGTATGGCTTTGAGATGGTTTCCTTGGGGCTCACCTAGTGAACAACTAGCTTCACTAGCCCTTGTGAGCATGCATTTTTTAATGTTATTAAAGTCATGGAAATATGGCTTTGATATGGTTTCCCGGGGATCACCTAGTAAACAACTAGTTTCACTAGCCATTGCCATCATGCATTTTTATTTGTCCTTATCATATTCATGGGGGTATGGATTTGATATGGACCTCTTGGGGCTCACCTAGTGAACAACTATCTTCACTAGCCCTTGTGAGCATGCACTTTAGTTTACATAGTGGACAACATGTTCTACTTGTAAACGTTTTTGGACAAACAACCTAGAACCAGTCCACAATGCATTGAACGACCAGTTGAAGCTTGATCTATAATTGCATTTTTCTTTTTCCCCTTTTTCCTTTTTTCTATCTTTGATGGTGTATGTTTGTGATCTAATTATGGCTTCATATATCCTTTGCAAGTGTGTTCCTTTGTGCCTATGTTGGTTTTCATAGGATCTTGATCTAGGGAGCTTAACCACCCTCTTGGTTATTTTCATCCTATCTTACTTGCATTCGTACATTTGAACCCCTCTTGATTGTGTGGTTGACTACTTTAGTGTTAGTTTTCAAAGGAATTTCATCCTCTCACTACAGTGGAGGCTACATGTACTATAGTAAATTGCATACCCTTGCATTTCACACTTTTTTAGGCCCGCCTTGCTTTATTTATCCCTATTTATGTCTTAATTGGTCCTATTTTGCATCCACAAGCCTAATAAATTATATCATTTTATGGATAATCTTGACCAACATCAAAGGATAAATGATAATTTAATGATTCTGGTTGTGTGTCCCTGATTTTTTTGTCGGGACTAAGATGTCACCTAGGGCATCTTTGTCCCCCAAAGGTCTTGGGACCCTGATTTCAAGGCACCTTAAAGGGGCCCCTTTTCGGAGTCTATGCCCCAAGTTTCAAGCCCCAAGACTAAGACAACACCTAGGGAATCTTAGTCCCCCTTAAGTTATTTTTGGGATTTAATTTAAAATCTTGGAGCCCGTCCTAGATTTAGCTTCCTTTAATTAATGATTTCATATGTTGGCTTGTTGTGGTGTAATTTCAAGATATTAAGCATAGATAAGTATAAATACAAAGCTCTTTCATTCATTTTCATCCTAGCAACTTGAGTATTCATTCATAGTAGAAAATTGGAGTCCACAAGAGCATTCAGGAGCAATTCATCAAGCATTTGGAACCATCATCAAGATTCAAGCATCATGTCAAAGATATTATTGCATCATGTGTGGTCTTGAGCTAACATTTGTGTTGTAGGGTTTTCATTTAAGCAAGCCATTCAAGTCAAGATCCATCAAACATTCATTGGATTCAAGATCTACATTCAAGCTATCCATCTCACACAAGTTTTCAGATCTCATAACAAGGGTTTGGTGAGTTGCAACATAAAAAAATAAAAATCATCATTTCCCTTAATTATTTCATTTCATTTCAAGGTTTAATTACCAACAAGGGGTTTGACCAAGGCAAACCCCCATTCAGTAACAATCAACAAGTTTTTCCTTTCTTGCATATTTGTGTTTGCAAATTTAGGTTGAATACTTGAAGATCATTTGAAGTGAAAAGTTGCAAAGTTGTCATCTTCAAGAAAACTCACCTATAGGCCAGATCTGGAAGTTTCAAGACCTAAGATATAAGAAGAAGGAAGTGCAAACATTGGACCTCGGGATCACATTTAGAGATTTCAAAAATTCTAGACGGGACTAAGTTTCCACCTAGGGTGTCTTAGTCCTAATGAGGGTATTTTTTAGATATTCTTTTAGATCTGGTTTCAACATCCAAAGATCGCACATATGCCCTGAAAAATAGTAACAAGACTAAGACAACAGTAAGGGTTTCTTAGTCCTCTCGGGCATATTTTGATAGCTTCTTTGCATTTTTAAAATAATCATCACATTTCTAGAATTCCTAGGTACAAAAATCTTAACTTTGTGTTGCTTAATTTCATCATTTTCACTCATCATTTAGCTTGCATTACTAGGTTTTGTGAGTTGAATGTTAAATTATCTTTTCCAAGCTTTTACTTGGTGGTGAACCCCTCAAAGTTTAAAGAACCCCCTCCTAGGTCTTCCCTATTGAGAATTGACTCACCCTTTGGGTTTATATTCAATCTAATTTGGGACCCTAGGATATTCTTGAATGACCTAAGGACAATAGGGGCATTTCAAAACCCCCTATTTTCATTACGGTTCATCAAAATTCATGATCTATTTTTTTTCACTAGAGTTTCAACCGCTACCACTATCTCCACTAGTGAATCTCCAAGATTCTTCAAGATGTTACTAACAAACACTGAGTTAATTTTTTTGAGATATGCCTAACAACCCTCTTTTAAAAAGGGGTCAGAATCATGTTGTATTTGAGGTTTGCACTCTCTTTTCTTTCCTAATTTTGTTTATGAGATATTATGCCTATTATAAATTGTTAACTTTATAATTAGTTTACTTGGTTGTCATAGGTTCTTTGGGTTAAGATAATCTAACATATATTAATAAGTTTTGTATGATCGTCTTGTTGGAGATATAATTTTGTGGTTATTCGTTGTATTTCATAATAAGCAGGGCATGTTGTTCATTGTATTTGATCCGAATACATAGATTGTTAATTTTGAAAAGACATTACATGTTTCTTGTTTGTAACAACTTCACCATACAAAAAATTTCAAGATTAATATTAAGTTATTATAATATCAACACTTTTGCTAAAACATAACAACCAAAATAAATAAAAACAAGACTATTCTTGCACATTTTGGTAGTAACTTCGTTGCTTTTCAGCTCTTGTTTATATAGGTCTTTATAAATTACAAAGACTATTCTAGATCATAGGCCAACAAGAACTTAGATCGACTTCACATTTTGCTAAAAATAGCAATCCTTATCCCTATCCTAGTTGGTAGAAATTACTAGAATCTTCTAACAAAATTACCATTCATTTATTTGTTTTGTTTTGTTTTGAAAAGTGTTGCAAATAGTATATATACTTATATGTTACTTTTTAAAATTTTAATTTATAGTTTTAGGTTTTTTAAAATAAATGTCATTGTGTTTTAGTTTTTATGTATACTGGTCATAATATGAGGCTCTGCACACTGTTGTCATTGTGGAATGTCTCTTGGTTTAAATAATTACATATGAGAAATATATTAAATATAAGAGTTGAATATGATAAATTAAATTTCATAAATGTATTGAAATTTTAATTGAACATATGTCAAAAACAAAATAATATAGGTTTAGAGTTGTGTACCATAAGTTGGTAGAAAGTAAACTTTTTTTGATGTTATACTATGATATAGATCTGTAAATTGTTAATTACTACTAGATTATAGACTAGAGCATTGAAATGGAAAAAACCAAGAATTTGAGCAGTTGGGATGTAATCATGTCAATGCTATATTTAGAGATATTTTTGTAATTTTTTCTAAGTGAAATTGAATTGTTGGTAAGGAGGACACTTGTTTGCATAATGTAATTTGATTTAAGGAAAAAAATGGTAGTGTTGAGGAGTACCAATGGGATTTTTTTGCAAATATTGAAGTTCATGAATTATTTGTATGTTAGTCAAGCTTCAAGATTAAATAAACAATATAAGTAAAAGAGAGTGTGATTGGATGATGATTCAAATATAGAGTTTGTTGTGTAAAACATTTAAGAGATAGATAGAGGAATTTGTTGTCCTATTTTGATCTAAAATGTTTGCATGATGATAAAACACATAAGTTGATTTCATTGAATGCATGACCTAGACACATTAGTAAAAAAAAATTGGCACACATGTTGATGACTAATGGTCATGTACAAGATTTTTGGGCTTGGAATGTGAGAAATTTCAATTAAGGGGAAGAGGTTATGCTTGTAATAATGTCCAATGGATAATATGACAACTATAATCCAATCAAGGTGGGAAATGTTCCAATAAATATGTTTGGGATGTTTAGAGTAGAGCAATGATGTATAATAGAGTCTTGTATTGGTTCTTAGATTAGTGAGTGTGCCAAAAGAGCCAAAAAATGTTATTACCATGCATAAAATTTATCAACACAATGCAACATAAAATAAGAGGGGAAAAGTGTTAAAGTTATGAATTTTTTATCTTATGCATTAATAATATATTTATAGTTAAGATATATTTTTATTACATATCACTATTAAGAAAAAGGTTTCAATGGCACTTCATTGATAATTATAATTTTTAGAAGGTACATATTTTTATAGTTGAATTAAGGGTTAATAAAAATTTCACCTAAAGAAGTACCTCAATAATTTAAAAAGAAGTTAAGGTTACACAATAAAAATATTTTAAGATTCCCTCACAGTATTTGTATCCACTTTACCTTCATCCCACTACTAATTCTTAGTTCTTCAAGTGCTAGGAAAGGATAAGGTTTCTACTAGCACTCCTTGTAGAATATAATAAAACACCTCTCACATTATTTGTATCCACTTTACCTTCAACCCACTACTAATTCTTAGTTCTTCTTGCTAGGAAATGATAACTTTTCTACTATCACTCCTTGTAGAATATAATAAAACACCTCTCCATTCCTAACTATCACTAATAAATGTTATCCTTGGCATTGGATTTTCATAGTCATTTTATCCTTATGTTAACTAGTCTTTCAAGTATATTAGCATACTTTTCACCATGTTTCTTAAGTTTTTTGATTCATAATATTAAATTTATTAGTAAGTTGTTTGTCTAATAGTACAAATTTGTAAAGAGATTCATGTAAGTCCTTCACATGTATGTAACTTGAATTTCCAAAAATAAATCAGATTCCAATCTAATATATGAAGGCCCTTCAAATTCTATCCTCATAAATAATTTAAAATATAAATTTAATTAATTTTAAATAAATTATATTATCTTCTTTGGTGCAAATGACTAATACATCATATAGGTTAGACCATGGAGTGGTTATATCATATAACTTGGCATGAATTACACAATATAACAATATATTATCCTTTATCATGTAGAGTACATTAAATATGTTTAGTTCATTATTTTAAATTAGATATCTATGAAGTAATAATTATAGAATAATTGAAATGTGAATCAAATTCCTACAAGAACCAAATATATTATGACATGTTTAATCAATTTTTAATTCTAATAATTTTTGAACTTTATGTCATTCTCACAACACTTGATTAGTCACAATAATTTCATGTTAGACCAACCAGATGGTGTGATGAACAATCTTCTAGTGTTAGTCAATATGTAGTCATACCTAGAATGTACTTGAATTATTTTTATTTCAGATAATTTGGATTAATCTTTAATTTAAAATTTTAAGTGTCTACATGTAATTTTAAGTTTAATTTGAAAATATATATGTACATGCATATGTAGGATGAAAACACTTAGAAAAAAATAGATTCTACCATTGATGATCCCAAGAAATTTCTTGATTCACCTAGATCATTTTAAGTATATGAGTATATGTGTACACTAGTTTAAATATTACATAATTTCTATGTCTTTTATGCTTGCATTTGTATATACTTACAATTAATACATATAAATTTTTAGATCCAAAACCTAACAAGTGTGAATTTTTCAACACATTTGGTACAAGGTCATTAGGACATGGTTGATGATGAGTACCATTAGATATGAATGCATTAGTCCATTTCATGTTTATTTATTATTTTATTTTAAACATTTGATTTAAATTTAATAAATGTGCAATTTTGATATTAATTAATTTTAAGCTAAAAATTTACTTGTACAAGGTGAGAGAACATCTAGTTGAAGAGCAACTAAGAGAAATTTTTAATTTCATGATGATAGAACTTAGTTATAGATCACTTCAATATTTACTATTCATGTAGACCATGTATGTATTTCCTATGAAAATTTAATATTTATTAACATGGACTATGTATTTTCTAATATGTAAATGTTTCATATCATTTAATAAACTTGAAGATACATTTATACAAAGTTATATAGTTGAGTAACTACGTAACTATATATATCAAACTACATAACTATTGAAACAAGTGGTGGATAATGTAATATGTTAACATTCCCCCCTTTTACATTTTTCTTACAATTTTACCATTGAAAACACAAATTTCAGCTTGCCAAGGGACCCCCCTTAAGGATTACATAACAAAACTTACTGATAATATAAAATAAATATGCATTCTTAGGAAGATATTTCTTTGAAGAAACAAATCCTAAATCAAGTGGAACTCCATCAAGCTACCTTGTGACCCTCAAAAGAGTATATTTTCATGTTGAATTATGAAGTTCTCTTTTCTTTGAAATCTTGAATCATAGATTCTTAGATTATTGGACAAAAAACCATACTGATCTCTACACTCATAGAGCTCCATCAAGTTGTCTCTTGAACCTTATGAACCACCAAAAATATAGGTTAGAAGGGAAAGAGGATTCCCCAATTAGGCCCCTAGGGTTTTTCACCTAAGAGCTTGGATGGAAGAATGACTCTCTTCCACACTAATGATATGCTTTTAGTGAGTTCATTCAAAGATAGGGGTTGTGTTGTGTGTGATAAAGCATGTCTAAGTGTTGCAATGTAATGAAAAACACTAACTATGAAGTGAGAATTAAATGTAAATGTAAACTATATGAAAACTAAACTAAATGACCTAAATGCATGCAAATTGGAAAGAAATTGGAAGAGATAAAAATGGTGCACCTAGGAACTGAAACTTGTAGAAGAGGAGCTCTAGAATATTCTAGAAACTATTGGAAATGCTCACTGTGACACTTACACCTGAATGGGCGACCTAGTCCTCTTCCCAGGAAACTTTATTAGAACAGGTTTCTGGTACAAGGGTATCAAGAAACACAAAAGCCACTTTTCAGGCCTGGTATAGGGAAAAAGTCACCAATGATGGCGACCTAGTCCTCTTGGAGCTTTTAGGAGTTTCAAGGTTGGAATATGTAGGTGCCCACTTGTACTTTTGTTTCTGACAGAGACCCATGTCCAAATCTTCAGAAAATGACCTGTAAGTTGTCTTTTAGCTCCTTCTAGGGTTTGTTGACTTCAGTTGATGTAGATGGAATGATGAATTTTTTTTAATACTTTTCTCCTTGACTAATCTGCATACACACCTACAAATTACACATGGAAAGAGATGGAAAAGCTTAGGGTTAGAGAATATGGGTTTGCCTTAGTCAAACCCCATGATGGTAATCAAACCCAAATGAAATAGAATAAAATGGAAATATGATTGAATGAAAAGAAAATGTAAACACTCACCAAAACCTTGTTGAAGATGTCTGAAAACCTACAAGAACCAGCTCCAATGGAGGTTGCTTGAAGTGCTTAGTGCTTGAATGATTGCTTGAGAAGATTGAGTGCTTGTGAAGATGAAATGATGTTAGGGGGGGAATGAGGATGAAAGCCATTATTTATACATGATATGCCATAATTTCTCAAATATAACACATGATAGGCCGACCTTAGGGCTTTGGAGGTAAATTACCATTATAATTTTGTTTTAATTTTGAATTTTATACCAAAAGGGACTAGGTCTCAAAAGGTGGTGACCTAGTTTGCTTGGATAAATTCAAGTGGTGGTCAAGAATTAAGTGGTGTTTAATAATGTTTAGCAGGCTTGTCTCTCAAAACACACTTAAGTCGAGCCTAAAAGTACATTAAGGGACCAATTTAACACAAGGAAGGGTGAATTTGTTGATGAAAATCCAAGGAAAGTGTGAAAATGTTTTACAACACCTTGGCACAAGGCTTGGAAAGAGGTAAAAAGGGGTTGTTTAGGTGAATTGTGTTGAAAGGGTCTTATAAAAGTGTGAAGATGTGTTACAACACCTCACAACACCTTTGTAAAACACCATTAGGTTGTTGTTGATTCACAAGCATTCATCCCTAATGTGAATGTGTTGTCCATATTACAACATTAGATCAAAGCAAAAAAAAGGACAAAATCCAAGGGAAAAAGTGTCAAGGCTACACTTTTTCATGACACATTTAGCCCTCATTTTAGTGAGAGGATGAACTTGCTTCAAACTCACACTAAAGTAACCGAGTCATGCATGTTGAGAGGGATATGATGTATTCATGTTAGTAAGGTGAGATGACTATAATCAAGAGGGATGATCAAGACCCTAGGATCAAGATCCCATGGTAAACCAAACATAAGCACAAAAGATCACACAAGGAGTGATGTGAAAGAGTGAAGATAGGTAATTTTGGATCAAGCTTCGACTGATTGTATAGCTAGTTGTGGATCAAATCTAGGCTATTTTTTCGAAACGAAGTGTACTCACTCTAGGGCAATGAGATTTTCAATTTTTCATCATGTGAGAAGGCCCAAAAGGGTGAGAAACATATGCTCGGTTGGTATGCAATCACACACACACAAAGGTGGCTGTGGGGAAAGTCATGCCACTTGTTGGGCTTCCCGCTTAACCATACCAAAGTTATACCTCCTGATAACTTTGATAAGGTTCCACAAAAGACAAGGGTTCATGGTTCATGAGGCAAGCAAAGTTGTGTATGCTTTGAGCTCATGAACAAGTGCAAGATGGCACCATAGGGATGCAAGTTGTGTTATGCAAGGTGCCCATATATGCAAGAATGCAAAATGCAACATGTAAAATGAAAAAGAAAAAAATGGAAACAAGATGTTTAAAGGAGTCTTATTTAGTTCATGTGAGGTCTTTGACTTAGGGAACATTGTGTCTAATGTCTCCAAGAGAGGACCAATCAAAGAATAGAAAATTAAAAACTTAGGGGATGCAATGCATCACATCAAGCCACTAAGAGGAATGCAATATGCTAAGATAAGTCACAAATATCAATGTCTTCCACAAAGTGAGAAACACATCGTATGAAGTAATAAGGTTGTGTTAGGAACCAAGGAAAAAGAAAATCAAATGTAAAAATAAATAATTCCAATGTATGCCCCCACTTGAAAGGAATTGGTACACACTATTTTGTGAGCAATTACTTTAAAGTAGAGAAATGAAAAACGCAAAAAGAAATAAAAGGATATGAGAGCCTACATGGAAAGCCCTATGCCTAGTGATATGTTTCCAAGGGAGGCTATGCCATGTAAAAGAAAAGGAAAATAAAAGAGAAAGGGGGTTACCCCCAAAATAAAAAACCACAAACACATAAGGGATCTATGGATTTGGGGTCAATATGTTTGTTGCTGCAGTATTTGTTTAAGGAGATCGAAATTGTCATCATCTCCCCAAATACATAGAATTGGAAGGACACAAAGAGCGAAAAAAAATGAAAATAAAAAGTCACCTTGGGTCAACATGGAAGACACATAAGGTGTCTCAATGTTTTGCATTGTCCTCAAAAGGACAACAAAAGAAAAAGGAAAAGACAAAGAAAAAGAGCCTTTTTGAGTCAACATGAAGGAGACATTGCGGTCTCAATGCCTTGCATCATCCTCAAATGGAAGGAACAAAGAAAAAAAGAAAAGGAAAAGAGTCCATTTGGGTCAACATGAAGGAGATATTGCAGTCTCAATGCCTTGCATCATCCCCAAATGGAAGACAAAAAGAAAAATAAAAAGAAAATGGTCATTTTGGGTTAACATGAAAGGGATATTGTTGTCTCAATGACTTGCATCATCCCCAAAAGGAAGAAAAAAAGAAAAAAGAAAAAGAGAAATGAATGGATGACATATAGAAGAATGAAGGTACACATAGAATAATGTCACAAAGAGAGGGAACATCAAACATAACAGTACAGGGGAAAAATGTTACACACAAACAAACAAACAAAAGAAAAAGAAATAAACTAGTTAGGAAAATGCTCATCAATCATCAAGCAAGTCATCCGCCTCCCAATCTCGCTTAGTATAAAATTTGGGTGGGTGACTAGCGAGAGGGACAACAAAAATTGCAGAACTAGAATCAAGGAAAATTATTGTTCGAGGAGAATTATCATGTATGCTCATGGAAGAGGAGAATAATGTATTCAAAGTGTTGTGTACCTCTTCATCTATTCTAGCATTCTCCTCTTCATCATCATATAGGTTGATGATAATAGGAGGACGAAGGACAATATCAGTGGAAGCATGCAATATTGGTTGTGGTGGGGGTATACACTACTATATTTGACTCCAGTTTCTGACGGCAGTTTGTTGAAATCATGAAAATCTATTGTCGGAATACCGATGAATCACAAATATTTTTTGTCGCTCAATTTTCGTCGATATTCTGATGCATTTTAAAACATCGAAATCATGATGCAAGTTCGTCGGAACAATGAAATTTTTTTTGTCGATCTAGTGACGAATAGTAGCCAGAACACAAGTTCCATGCCTTTCCCAAAATTTTGAAATCATGATGCACATTCATCAGAACAATGAGAACCAATTCATCGATCTAGCAATGAACAGTAGCCAAAACATAGGGGCCATACCTTTGCCAAAGCATTAGATCAACAACAGAAATTTGTCACAATTACGATGAAAGTTTCATCGTACTACAAATATCGGTGAGAGATCAAGACTGTTACCATGATCAAAATTGGCTGAGAAGATATATCGGGAGGAATGGCCTATGGTCTCAGTGATGAAGTTCCATTGGTGAGATACTCATCTTGTCTCATCGATGAAGCATGAGGGAATCATATCGGCAAGACATATGCCATCAGAGTAAGTTCTGAATGTCTACCTGACCCGCTATGTCACACCGATAAGATTACATCGGCATGAGTCTTGGTGACATACTTGAGATCGAAAGAAGAACGACAACAGTTCATCGAAATCATGATGAAATAGGAAATTCATTACGATGAAAGTTTCATTAGATGTATTACAAATTTGTCAGATGCTTTTGGAGGTTGGTAAAAAATTTGGCGAAACAATGCAATTTAAAAAAAAAAAACTATTCGTTCAAATGTAGGCATATCGGTGAAAGATCAAGACTATTACAATGATCAAAATTTTCTAAGAAAATATATCGAGAGGACTGGCCTGTGGTCTCAATGATGAAGTTTCATCGGCGAGATACTCATCTTGTCTCATCAATGAAGCATGAGGGAAGCATATCGGCAAGCCATATACCATCAGAGTAAGTTTTGAATGTCTACTCGACTCGCTATGTCACATCAATAAGATTACATCAGTAGGAGTCTTGGCGAAATACTTGAGATCGAAATAATAATCATCGGGGAGACTCAGCATGTCGGGGAAACTATAGAATATCCTAGCGATACATGATCCCTTGTCGATGAAGATACAAATGGATCGAAATACTTATCGAGGTGACTCTGGGTGATATTTAAAAGTAGTAGGAGGGGTAGTAAAAGACAAAATAGATTGTCATCAATGCTCATATATAAAGGACAGATTGGAAGACTTCATTATGAAAATTTAGATCACAATATGATTAACCCTATTTTGACAAATGCAATGACATTAGTGTCAAGAGTTAAGAGGCCATTCAACTTTGCATTTCAATAAATTATTGTATGCATTGAGTAAGTGTTTACAAGGTAGAAAAAGGACAGTCATATGAATGTTTAAAATATCAAACATGTCAGTTGTTGTGTTTAATTAGGCTTACAGAGGTAGGGATTTATCATTTTTTGCATACATCTGTAGTCCAAGCTCTAGGTTTGCATTATTTGGTTACTATGTATGAGAAATGAGCAATGAATAATTGTAGAATATGGAGGCTATGGATGATATTATGATGGCCACATTTGATGTTGATGATCAACAATTGGAGAAAAATATTAAACCTATGACAAGTCATGAGATCAAGGGGACTATCATGGATAGCAAGCACAACCTACAAACTGGATTCTATTTTTTCTAAAAAAGAAAAAATCAAACTAGTGAATATTAAACTACACACTAGAATCTAATTTTGTGGAAAATGAGCAATTTGGTGAGAAAAAGTACTTGCAATGCGTCTTGGATACTTAGCTAGTGTAATAAAAAATAGGATTGCAAACCCAAAATTATTCTCACTCTGGAAATTCAATAGAAAAATATAGAATGTTATCTTGGATACTTAGCTCTTAGACAGTCAATAAAAAAATATGAGCATGACTATGAACAGTTTTACCTAGTCCCACTCTTGATCTCCATGTTTGAGATCCTTCTCTTTAAGACCCCATGAATCCACTTTGATCCATTGCTTCCAAAAGAGATATTAATGTGTAAACAAGGAGCCACATTTAGACAAATTGGTTGTTGATTTCTTCTAAGAAATTTAGAGACTACAAAAATAAGATACCTGATGGGGATCATGTGGGCTTCCTTGAGAAAGCACTGCAATATGGCCTTGAGCAGCAATCAAAAAATTTGG
Source organism: Sequoiadendron giganteum (assembly GCA_007115665.2). Classification (NCBI taxonomy): domain Eukaryota; kingdom Viridiplantae; phylum Streptophyta; class Pinopsida; order Cupressales; family Cupressaceae; genus Sequoiadendron; species Sequoiadendron giganteum. The sequence continues at coordinate 261,197,542 of CM021101.1, forward strand.
ATTAGCTTCACAGTAAATCCTAACAACATGACATTGAGGCTCCTCTTCATTAAGTTGATGGTATGAAGAACTAGATCCATATCCTCCTTGGCACCTGTAAGACACAGCCTGGGTAAAATTAAATCCTTATTAATCCATCACACTAAATGGAAAGTATTAATTGGATCAGTAAGAAGAATCAAATAATTAGGGTTGGACACTATACAAACCACTACTATCACAACTATTGAAACATGCTCAGGTACTGGGTCCTCTCCCGTAGATTAAATTAAGGAAAACATTATTGTAAACACAATATGTATAGAAGAATATGAATGTAAAGGAAAATGGATATTAGCAAAACATAAATGTAAATAAAAGTAGTGTGAGAAGAAAATGAATCTTAATTGGTCTTGAACAAATAAAATCATACCCAATTAGCATTAAGTTATACTGACCTTGTACTCATTGCCATTGTCAATCTTGAAGTTTACATTGATGCCTTCTGTAGAAACTCTCTAGCCACGAGGCAAGAGAAGGCGGGAAAACCAGGTGTATATTGATGACTTCTTGACAATAAAAAAGAAACAAGTAACCAGTCAACCCTATTAGAACAAAATAATCCTATGAATTGATTTTATGTGTTTTGCCAACTAATGGATAGTGGACCTAGTTCTCTTGAATTGAGATACTACTAAGATGTGTTGACTGGTGATTTTAGACTACCGATATTCCACTTCAATCTCTATAAGTTACTTTTGTCTTAAATATATTCAAGATAACTCTGCAAAAAATTTCTCTGATCTCTTAGAAATTATGCAGATTATTTTGTTAATACTTCTCCATTTTGATATTTTATTTCAAAAATTCATAGAAAGATATGTAATGCCATATTTGAAACTTAAATATTTTAATTTTACTAGTTATTTAATTATAGGATATGATTCCAACAATTGTGAAACACATTGGCAATATGCTGGATGAATGAAGTAAACTATGTAATTGGCATGTGTAAAGCCAAATTCCTTAACCCTTGCCAACATCCTTCTTGCCTGTTCTAAAACATTTGCTTTGGAAAAGCATGAAAATCCATCTAAGTATAATGAAAAGGATATTTTTATCAGATATTATATTACATTAATTTGAATGAATGTAAGTAGAGAAATTTTTGCATACCTGCAGATGGTACAAAATTTCATGGTTAACTAGAAGCCTCCCATCAACAAAAAGATCCAAATATCTGTGTATCTATCTCAATCAAGCCTCTAAACCCTTCAAAGATGTCAAATTTTCCACTAACCTATTATGCACAAAAGTCAAATTTTAGAGACCACTAAAAACAAAAGAAACGGAGCTTTGAAACCAAATCCACACACAACACAATGTTCATAGTGAAAAGATAGCACTTTCTTTCATCTTTGCATATTGGTTTGATGCTTCAAACGATGCATTTCTTATATTGAATAGTGCATTACCTTATTGAGATTCTCTTTGTTTTGGGAATAGTTTAATATTCTCTACTTAACATGGCCAACCACATGAAGGTGGAAGCTCATTTGGCCCCTCCCCCCCTCACATCACTCTCAATTCTCCATACCCAATCATATAACATTAATCATTCATTCATCCATTAATAACATATAACATTTATTCATTCATCCTACATTAATAACATATAACATTCATTCATTAACATATTCACATTCATTCATTCATTCATTAATAACATATAACATTATTTTATTCATCCATTAATAACATATAACATTCATTCATTAACATATAAAATTTATTCATTAACATATTCACATTCATTCATTAACATATAACATTCATTTTTTCAGATTTTACATATTATCAAAAATATGGTTGTCATAATATGATTACAATTACTTTTTTTTTTTGTTTCTTTTTTGTAGCTAAATAAAGCTAAAGTGGAGTATCGTTTTCAAAATCATTTTTCCCCCCTTCAGTTGTTCTGAGCTCTGCTCATGATCTTAATGTATGCCTAGTCATGTACTCACAATGTGGACGCCGCTGCAAGGGGGGTCTGCTGCAATAGAAAAGAAATGTTAAATTGATATGTTTTATTATTATTGTTACAAGTATTTCATTAATTAAAAGAAAATTAGAGTGGTGCTCTTTACCTGATGGGGCCATATCATGTTCCTGATCTTGTCTTATAGCCTCATGCTCAACATGTTGAATACCCTCTAAATCTTGATCTGGAGTTGAAACACGAAAGGTTACATTAATTAATACACCAATTGTAATTAAATATGTTTAAAAGAACATTAGAGTGGTCCTCTTTACCTAATGGGGCCACATCATGTTCTTGATCTTGTCTAGTCCGATCATGCTCAACATGTTGATCACGCTCTACATGCTCTAAAGTTGAAACATGAAAGGTTACATTAATTAATACACCAAATGCAATAAAATATGTTTAATTGTATTAATCCATACTGTGTTTTGTATAGCACATGAATACATCCAGTACTGGGATGCACACCATGGCATTCATCTATAGGTTGTGCTCCACCCTCACCAGGGTGCATTCCAATGTCATGTGCAGTATTATCATTGCTTATCTATTTAAAACAAATAGTCACATTATTATGGTGGAAATTAATATTGAATAGATTGCACAAGTATTCAGTTTTAAATAAAATTTATTGAGTTTATTTACCTGCATGTTGGATGTAGTGGAAGATTGTGTTTGCCCAGTCGTGACTCTTAGGTGTTAAGCTAGAGCTCCATAGCCTTGTTGGAAGGCAATCTTCAAGTCCTCTTCCGTGGGAACTCTGTTGAAATCAGAGCCCTGCATTTTTGCATAAGATCATGAATTTTTCTTCTATGGTGTGATAAAACCAAAATTGTTTGAAATTTATTATTTGGATGCAATATTTCATTTATTGATACTACAATTCATGCAACTAATTTCAAATAACCACCAAAGCCAGGTTTGTGCTGCCCGTGTTTTTCTAGTCTTTCCTTTGTTGCCTTCAATGTGTCAGGCAGCCTATGAAAAATTTGAAATACGTTAGATTATGTAAAAAGAAAGAGTAATTAGTATATAATTACATTGTTGATAGTATCACATACCTTCCTTGGCTCGGTGGTGTCTTTCCTTTTTTATTTTCAGCCTTCTCCTTTCCATCTAACACCAAGTCCTTCCATTCCCTCTCTGGAATCATGGGGGGATGCTCACACTTTCTGTTCTTCTCTAAATGTGACCTATATTGGTCCCTCACATACTTTAGATAGGTACCAGCTTTCTTAAGGACCTTGGTTCGGTTGAATGTTTTATCACCGAACAACATAACCAAACGGTTAATGAGCTCATCTTTTAAATCTTGATTTTGGGCATTCCACCATGTACGTATCGTGGGCCCAAAGAGATCCAATGTAATATCACTTAGATGTTTATAAAAAACATCATTTCCTATAAAATGATCATGGGATCATTAGTCTATAAAGAGTGATCAATAATTAAATTTCAATTGGATTATATATAATAATAATTAAAACATTTTAAAATACATGGGACCTTCTCTATCTTTATGGGAACAAAATCTTCAGTCACCACTAATGTGACTGGTAATGTTCACGTACTAGTAATACGAGAAGATCTAGGAAATGCTGCTAAAACATCACCAGTACTAGTGGCCTCTGCATCCCCAGGTACATGTACTGACACATGTAGTGGCATGTGTTCACTGCCAGAGGGTGCACTACCGAATGCCTGCATGGTATGTGTTTCCAACATTTCAGTCAACAATATAGGCACAAATGATGGGGTTAGATGATGTGATGTATGTGTAGGAAGATCATGATTGACACTTGCAGTACCCTGATCATAACCAACAACATGATGAGGACACAAATAATCTTGTAAAAACAACACATATTTTAGTTCATGACATAAAAGAGTACAAAATATAAAACCATGAATGGAATTATGTTATAATTAAAGATCTCATGAAAAATTACTTGCAAGTTTTGTGCTCTCTAAGACAATATTTTAACCCTTTCTCTTATCTCATCTATTTGAGGCACCATGAATACCAACTTAAGGATTTCTTCATTGCATTTTTTTTGGGCCTTCCTCATCATATCCACAGGGTTTATAGAAAATGTGATGTCATCATTGCATAATAGTGACTGCACCTCCATATGGATGTTATCCTGTACTACTGGTGCCTTTCCCCGATTAGCCAACTGCGACAAGAATATTAAAAACATTATCGAAATTAACCCAATAAACTCATGAAAAAAACATAATAATAAAACATTATGCTCATATCTAATTTGTACAATTACAATGAGGTAAACTTGTTGGGCAGAAGTGCCTGAAGATGGATCATGATCTGTGCTCTAGGTTAGAGCCTTCCTCATATGATCAATGTCCCACTGTGACAAAAAATAAATATAAAAAATATTACTGAAATGAAACCAATAGACTTACGACAAAAAATATAATAATAAAATGGTATATTGGAGTCATTAATTGGAAGTTTGGTAAAATTGTATATAATACATACCACCCCCATAGTAATTGTGTTTGTATCTAAGAAATTCAAATTATAATTGATTAGAAACTCTTCCCCTACAGTTATTGATTTTATTGCACATACGAATACATGATTTCCCTCTCGCACCTCAAATATGAAATTGGGTTACTTATTTGTTGACCTAGGTCGTGTACTATTTATAAACCCTGTAATATTCCCTGATTCTTCTGGCCTTCCGTCAATGTACCTAACACTCCTTTATTTTGATCTTTATCTTTTAGCTGTTTAATTTTCTGATAGTGCATACCTATGCATACTTCATGTATATCAAATCAGCTACATCCAATCTTTGTAACTGTAACAGGGTCCAACATACTCCATCAATTCAGTAAATTTTTCATAACAGACCTTTAGGCCGTCCATGCAAAATAGGCCCAAACCATGTAATGACGATGGTGCTATGCGATCTATCCTCTCGTTGACACAAAGATAAATGTTTATTGGAGGAAGTTCCTTGGGTACCCATTGTTTCTATAGATGTTTGTACCTCAAGGGCACCTCGATGTCACCTATGCTCTCATCATCATAAGAACATGACCCCCTTCAGCAATACAAAATTCCATGCGTTTACGGAATTTTCTTCTAACCTTTTGACCTCTAGTTGATCTCCCCCTTTTAGACCTACTACATGTCTCACTTTCCTCTTATCTTCTTGAATTTTCCTCACTCGAGGAAGACAGATCTGAAAAATACCTATTTGGTGGTACCTGCACTCATAAGGATGTTGGATGAAGTTCTTTCATGGTGATGTGATCCCAAGGTGACATAATGATTAATCTATCATTTCATCGCTAGAATTTGATAGGTTATAATGTAATCAAGTCTTGATAGATTGCAAGTTACTGTTACTACCATCCAAATGTGTCCATCACAAATCAAATCTAATTAAATTTTTAACTCCCAAACTTTGTAACAAGTATTAAATGTGACTATGGTCCACCAGTTACACAACCAAGGCCTCAAATGTATTCTCTAATTGTAATCAAAGGACTTTTTCTCTTCATTCAAGTAAATAAACTTGAAGGGAAACACCACCAAGTGGTTTATTGGACACCTACATGACTAAAAATAGCAGAAAATTTACATTTAATTTCCAAATTTCTAAGTGGTTAATGGGGAGGGAGTGTGTACTAGGCCTGGTAAAGTCATCATAAGTTTATGTTTTGGCAATAAAAATTGTTTAAGTTATCTTAAATCTTCCTATGTCTAATTGCTATGAGACTTTTGGTATGTTTTAAGGTAGGATAAGTGGTCGCATCAATGTTCTAATTCTCTATGAAAAGGTTTCAACATCTTCAAATACTGAAAGTTAGTGCTCATAGTCATTTGAAACAACAACATTTTGATTATGTATGATGGTAGGATTTGATAACTTAAAATAATTGGCTACCCAACAAACTTAAATTTAAAAGAAAATTTTTTAGTTTAAGGGGTTAGCACTTTCTTTAATCTTTGAATATTGGTTTGATGCTTCAAACAATGCATTTATTATCCCACTTATATCATATTGTATTCCCATCCCATTGCAATTGTTGGAGGAGTTGATACCAAAATTTCATATCAAATACCACGTTCTTGAAGCAATTTTCTATGTTTTTACTATTTTTCTGAAGTTCTTTTGTGTTGTATGGATCCGTACAAGCTTGAAATGATCTGAGATCATTGGTGTAGATAAATATATGTGTTCCCTTTCATTTTCATTTGTTTTGAAGTGCTCAATCACTATTTTTTGTTAGAAAAAAATCAAATACAGGGATTGCCCTATTTTGACTATGTAAGGGTTTGAGGGCTAAATAGAAATTACATCCACCAATCCACCCTCTATCTTAGAACTCTAACTCGGTGGATTGGTGTGCATCATGGTATGATAGGGGTTCATTGCATTTAGGGTTCTGTTAAAGAAAAAAAATTGGCATTGAATTGATGCCCTAGGGCTGATAGGGGCAATTTTCATGTGAATTTGTGGTTGTTAAGTTAGGGTTTATCAATTTGATGGATATCTTGGTAGAGTCATGGTGACACTATTTGATGGTCCAATCTCTACTTCGAAACAAAAATATCTCTAACAACTCTAAGAGCTATAATGGGATTTCATTAAAGGAACCTTCATATGAAGGAATCTTCATATGAAGGATCTTCTAATGAAGGAGCTTTGAATTAAGGTCTTCATTTGAAGGTCCTTCATGCAAAGTTTCCTTTTATAAATCATTTTGGACATGAAATATTTAAAATAAAAAATACCTTCATTTGAAATTCTTGACATGGCATCATTTTTGAATGAAGGTTCTTCATTCAAAGGTCATGACGACCTCACCTTCAAATGAAGGTTCTTCATTCAACTAGTATTTTGTAATTTTGAATGTGTGATAATAATTTAGGGTTAAAAATAAATCCATTTGAGCCTTTTATAAATGAAAGGACATTAGATGGAATCGTATGCCTTGTCAAACTTTTAACTTAATAGTAAGGGCATCATGAGTAGTTTGTTGGGCCCATTGAACAATCTCCGATGCAAAGATTGAATTGTCTAGAATGTATCTACTATCAAGAAAGCCAATTTGTTTACCTATATGACTATATCTCAAGCAATAGGTTTAATTGTGATGGAAATGATATTGACAATGATTTTGTAATCTAGGTGTTGAGAAGCATAATTGGTCACCATCCTAGGAAAGATTCTTCATTATCACTTTTAGGTGTTAAAATTTAACAATACCTTGATTGATGAAAGAGCCCAAAGAGCCTTTCTCCATGGTATCCAAGTACACATAGTAGTGGTCTTCTCTTATACGGCTGGACATGATTTAAAGAGCTTAGCTAGGAATTATTCATTTAACCTAAGGTTTTCTCATAATGCCATCATTGGAAAAGTATGATCAAATTATTATATTATGAAGAATTGGTCTATGTGCCTCTAGTAATCACTATAAATTTTTGTAAGGATAAATTGACTAATTGCATAAGGTAGGAGAGAATCAACTTTGAGTTCTTCAAAGATTATATTCCTCTATTCATAATTTTTAAGCGTTGTGTGTGGAGGAGGTTATCACTACCAAGAAGGGAGGAGACCTTTCCTTGCATATGTTTGTGGTGGAGGTATTAAAGAAGAACTGTATGCCTCTATTTACATTCATTAGATCTAGCTTAGCCTAGCATATACTTGGGCTCCTTTGTCCCTATAAACTTCCATTTTTTTGAGTTTATGTTATGTAATCGTAATTCCATGCTATGTTGAAATATAAGAGGTGGATGAGGCCAAAAGGAAATAACCCTTTTTTAGTTGTACCTTCAATTTTTTTCTTATTGTTTTATGTTTTTAGCAACTTTGTGGACATAAGATTTGAGGTAGGTTGTACAACAAAGAATAACATATTCCCACCAACAACCAAGATGTGGGTAGATTATGGGAGTTTTTCCAAGACCTGAGGCTGGACGATAAAAATGTGAAAGACTAAGCTATTTATTTATTTTTGTCTTATCTTATACCATTTTACGAGAATGGGGTTGCCAATGTACGAGAATATATTTGGAAACTAGGCATGAAAATTGTAGGTTAAAGAGAATGGGGGAGCCAAAATTATAGTACTCATTGTCCCTTGGTCATCGATTTTCCTTGAGTTCCCTCAACCTCGTCCTCGGCACTGGTATTGACCTTGTTTTCACTCCTCTATACTCTTCCTCGGTCCTAGTATTGACCTTGTTTTCACTCCTCCAAACTCTTCGTCGGCGTTGGTATTGCCCTTGTTTTAACTCAAAAATCTTCCTTGACATTGGTATTGACCTTGTTTTCACTCCTCCATACTCTTCCTCGACGTTGGTATTGACCTTGTTTTCACTCCTCCATACTCTTCCTCGACGTTGGTATTGACCTTGTTTTCACTCCTCCAAACTCTTCGTTGGTGCTGGTATTGACCTTGTTTTCACTCCTCCAAACTCTTCCTCAGCGCTGGTATTGACCTTTCACTTCTCCAATTTGATGAGCTACAACCTGGTTTCGTTAGGTTTTAGAGTATGTTAATTAAATTTAAAATTATGGCACCAATTAGAGTAGTGAATGTAAAGCAAGCCAAGCCTATTATAGTCATGAGGGAAATAATAAAACTCTTGGGATACTTTGTAAAACCATTTTCCTTGGTTAAAGGGAGGCCATAAAATATACCTTTGGATTTTTTAACTCTTCAAATATGAGGATTTGCAAGGTTCTTAGCAAGATGAGTAATGGAAATGTGTGCAAATTTTTTTTTTAACACACATGGAATCTCCTTGCCAAAGAAATGGGCTTCATAATTTAATATGATAATTTTTCTTAGCTCTAGAAATGATATGTTTCCTTAAAGAGGAAGGAGAAACCTAAAAGGTAAAAGAGATGCTTAGGAATCTCAACACTTCCTTATGATCAACCCCCTTCTATCCATAGGAATTGAACCAATTGGGCTTGGCTAAGAAGGATTTCCTATAACATTGAGTTTTATGCCACTATATATTTGACCTTAAAGCTTTCCAAAAAATATCTAGGCATTGAATATCCTAAATAATGTCACATTTTTCCTCCAAGAGAGTGAGAAAGGAGTCATTATAAAAATGACCATTGAATAGTTGGGCTATAGAGTTAGGAAAATTAGCAGCTTTAATAAGGTTCCATGAAATAATATTAGCCAAAAGATATCCAAAGGCTTCCATAAAAAACACATATAAAGTAGGAGCTAAGGGGAAAAAATGAAAAATTGAATGAAAACATGCAAAATCCTCAAATTTATGTCCATTCATGGTAGTACAAGTATAACCATCATAACTTTTTTTTGAAAAAAGTAAAAAAAATTGAGGAACAAATCGTAGATGACATAACTAGTCCAATTCAATACCGGAGGTAGAAAGAGATTAATGAAATTACCACAAGTTTTAAGTAGAAATAAACTACCATTTTCAAGTACTAATGCTAGTATGAAATTGTGACTAGCTAAATGGAAAGAAAATTAGAAAATTGTAACCAACATTTAAGTGGAAATAATTAAAAGTAACCACACTTTTTGCATGGTTGAACCAGTTTAAAAATTCAGCCAAAGGTGATAGTAAGAAAATTAAAATGCACCTTTATGAAATATTTAGTCTAAGAGACAAATTTGGATGACAAAGTTAGTAAGATGTAGTGTCAAAAGTGGAAAATTAATCATGAAATAATGTCTAATAGAGCATACAAAATATATTGGAAAAGTCAAGAGAACTTATATATGCACATAAAAACACTCAAAATAATAATTATATCATACAGTTCATTTGAGAATATATTACAATATGGTTTTTACAAAGCCTTTCAAATATACCTTCCCATTTCAACTACTATCTTATAAGAATATAACTAATTATTTAATAAAAAATATAAACAAGTTAGTAAGGTGAATTTATTAATGTTAATTGTTGATGCAAGATTTTGCATGTAGCAGTAGTCTTATGGGAAACTTAGCTATTGGGGGACATAGTGCGCTAGCTAAGTGACCTCCGGGGTTTTATTGAAGCCGAATCTTCATTTAGTGGGGGAAGGCAAAAGGTTAGAAATATAGTGAAATATAAAATCTACACTACAGGAGATGTGCCAAAATCATAAACAAAATTACTAGAGCACAGTGTAGAATGCAAAGGCCCGAACCACCAAAATGTTGTTTATCAAGTAAATTTTCTCAAAAGCACTTTAAACGTAACAAATACCTTCTAATTTGCATAGCATAATCTAACATAACCTTAGCTAACACAGAGGAGTCGAGGAAACATGATCTGTATTCATTGAGCTATGAAAGATTACAAAAGCTGAAGAATAGGCATTCATACAATAAAAGAAGATAACAACACAGACTAACAATCTTTCTAAATGCATGAAAAAATAGAAACACCGAATTGATTTGGCACAGTTTGGAATCTTCAAATTTAATACAACTATTACAAAGGCTTCTTCCCAGTGCTCAAGAGTTTTTTGCAACTTAATCAACAACCTAATAAAGAGAAACATGGCCGCATTTATAGGCCAGTCCACTGCCTGAAACATATTTGGTGAAAGAAAGCCGCGAGCAAGGATCAACGCCCCAGATCACCTAGAGCTACCACGAAAAACATCGATCACCCAAGAACATGCCAACAAAGCCACCATAGGGAACATAAAACCATGCAGCAGTAGAACAGAACATGTGGCGCCCCAGAAGAAAACATGGTAGCAGGCGAGCACAAAAGGTGCAACGACAATTTCAAAGTAACCGGCGCAGTAGTGACTGCCATGTGTCACGTAGACGGAGCCCAAAAAAAAGAAAAAGGGATGCCTAGTGAAACTCTTCGAGTGGGAGCTACGTGGAGCATGTTGAGCGAAAGAAAGTACAAGGTAGGACGAGTTCGAAAAAAAGCTAGAGAAAGCCACGTGTTGCACAGATGGAGACTGGAAAGAGAGAGGCGATATGAAAAGAAAAAAATCTAAGAGGGAACCACATGGAGCATGCCAAAGGAAGTGAGCAATTGAAAGGTAATGCACAACCACAAAGATAAAAATAAAAAACCACAAAGGATTAGCATTTTTTTGTGAAACAGTTTGGCAACTCACAGGGGCATTTCGCTCGCAGAATGAAGAACCCCAAAAAATTTGGTTCAACATCCCAAAATTGCTCACAACCTCGAGAGGGCAGCCTGGAGATAGGTCCAGACTTCATTTGATGGTGTGAAGAGAGCTCACATATTTTCATGAGCCAATTTTAGATCAATGATTGCTTTGAAAGGAAATCCGTCAGATACTTTCATTTCTAATTCTAGCTGAAAAAAGAGCTGTGCCAACTGATGCACGATCTCCTCAATCTTCTCAGCGATCGAAGACTGATCAAAATATTGGAAGATAGAAAGGTCCTGCTTCTTCTCCTCGATCATATCAACAATGCGTTCCACACCGACTATCACCTGATGCATGAGGCTATTCAATAGTTGGCAGAATGCAGGGCTAGGTTGAACCAGGTTACCAGTGACATCCATGAATTTTGGCTATCATTGAACACAGTTTGCAAGAGAGGCTTTGCCTGCTTAGTCGCAACCTTTTGTCTCCTTTTCTGCATTCGTCTAGCTCGGGCGCTTTTGTTTGCCTCCACCTATGAGAATATTCCTGGGAAGGGATACCTAGGACACCAACAAAAGGGAACTCTTGAGGGATTGCTAGCGGGAAAGATAGTGTGCTCATCGCATCGGTGGTTTTGCTGGGCCTTATTATAATGGCTGAGGAGAATGGTGGAATGAATTGGCCGCTTGGAGGGGATGTTAGTGTGGTGTAGGGGAAAACTGGAGATGCACAAACTGAAGGGTTGGGCCTTGGGGATAAGAATTGTTGGCTCATGAGCCCAACACTTACGCCAAATTGTGTTCTGGGTAAGAGATGGAAAGTGGAGGATGAAAGTGGGAAACCTGGAGGGGTAAAACCTAACTGCCCGGGATATCCAGTGGCAGAGAAAATTGGTGCAAATGAAAAAGTAGGGGCAGACGAAGAAGAGACCAGAGACATGGTAGAGAGAGAAGAGGGAAGAACTGTTACTTGAGGCTCGTGAGGAGCTACAAACAATTCAACCACTTCCTCTGTCGGCCGCTCCTCTTCTCCATTGGATACTCTGGTTTGTTGTTGCTTTTCTTCAGAAGAATCCTCAACGTCAACAATGAACCACCTTCTACCACTAGTAGTCCTTACCCACTTCCTGATTGATTTAGAGGAGCTGGATGGCTTCAATGTTTGTGCATGTGAATCTTCCTACTGTGCAGGCTGTTTACCAACATCTTCCTTCTACGTTGGATTCTTGGTGATGTCAAGGGGGTTCTGAGTTACTTCCTCCCTCGGCTCCGTGGAAAAATCTTATGTTCTATAATATTGCTCAGGTGTAGAAGGGCTCTAAGACTTTTCTACATCTGGATGTGCGCTCTCCCAAATGTTGTCAAATTTTTCATCAAGGGCCATCTCTTCGTAAAGCGTGGTGGTTGCCTTAATCTTTTGTCAAAAAATCCAAAAGTTTTGAACCTTTTAAGGACACCATTTGAGCTTTTTCAATTGGGTGCACAGAGCCTGGTTGATCTTTTGATTTGGATTGGCCCTCCCAAATATGTAGTAGAAGTTCAGCCATGACAGTGGCATGTCATCCGTAGGAAAATGTTCAAGGCCTACATAGAACCTTAAATTCTCATCCTCAACATTTTTCTGGGGGTCTGAGAATGGCTGAGGCCGATGTGGGATTCTTATGCCAACCTCCGATAAATTATTTATGAGGTTGTATTGCCAGGTGTCATTTATCAACACTAACCCAAGATGACCCAACTTTGAAAGCAGAATCTTTGAAGTCCTTTTCTTGATTAGCGACACAAAACCAAACATAACTGACAATAGAAAATAGGAGGTTAAATGTTTTCACCCCAATATTCATTATCAATAGTACATAGCTGCCTCATTGCTTCTAGGGCTAGCACTCGGTTGGAAAGAAAATGGGGAGCCAGAAAGGCTCTCGGGAAAAACCTCGCATGCGAAGTATGGTGAAATCCACGCCAAAGAACCAATCACAGGGTGGTACAAGCTTTCTCGACAAGGACTTATGACAAGGCGACAGACGCGCTGTCATGTTCATCCCAGATCTATCCAAAAATGCATAGTAATCAATTTTTTTTGACATGATAGGAGTCCATGTCGAAACTGGCTTCCTTAGGCCGCTCTCGTCAAAAATAGCCAAAGACATAAATGTCAAAAAATAATCCGAATTCTGGTGTAATATCAAGTAGGCCAGGAAAGAGGAATACCTGAACATAGAACTGACCTAGAAATCTTCCAGCTACTGCCAAATCCCATCACTAATAACTTTCACAAAATCTAGAAGCAGAGCCACATTGTTCTTCTTCAACATAAAGCTGAGGCACATTTGGCACTTGAAAACTTTCTTGTTTGTATCTAGACCACACACCAGTGCCAACATAGAAGCGATGGAAGAAGACCCACCTTTCAGAGCCCTTAGACCAAAAGGAAATTTGGGTGGCGCTGAAGTATTTGTTGGTTGAGCAATTTTGGCACGGTAAAACTGTGATGCCATTCTAAGTTCTTCCCACTTCTCATGCATCCTGTTTACTTCAAAAATCTCAACATCCTGGGTCAAGGGGAGTGGGACACACAACATATGCTGAATAGCTTCAGGATTGATGATTACCTTAAAATTAGTGCCACTTACCACTCTAGTGTTCAAGTCAAAGCCTGTCGTGCATGCTGCCATGATTTTTGGGCAAGGATGTACCAGGGGAACCATGTACTGGGGAAGCCCATAGTCCCATAGACACTTGTTGAAAGGGTCTATTAAATTCTTCATTTTACCGCATGCGGCTTCCCTAAGGCTCTTAAGATTGTGGGATGCCTTAGGATCAAAGACATTATCCCAATCCTCCACAACCAAAGCCTGATCTCTATGAGGAATTGCGTTTAGTATTCTCTAGTCCACATGATTGGTGAAAGGACAACAAGGCTTTGTGGGGATGCTTGGAGTAGCATAAGACTCCTAGTCGTAGATTTGTACATAAGGCACCTTCTTCATTTTCTCGACTATACTCGCTGGGGCCAGGGCCTGTGTTGGATTCTCTGCAATCTCAACCATTTTCTCTATATTTGCAAGATTTTTTCGTAAACTTTCACAAATGGCTTAGCTTCTGAAAAACTCTTTCTCTCTTGCGAATACCTTAGCTATTTTATCCTTAATAACTCTTTGCAATAAATGTGCCTTGCATGTTTAACCTACTTTTTGATCTTCATGACAAATGGTCGAGAAGGGCACGTGCCAGCCATCCATACCTAGCTGCTATATGTGTCACCAACCTTTCATATGTGTGAAATGATCGCCAACCTACCAAATTTCTCTCTACATTTAAGAAACAGACTTTTGCATGTGACAGCGCCTGATTTTCTTGAACAACGAACCAAGACAACCTTGCAAAAACCCTTTCGCAAGCTTTATGCATTTAATGATTTTTTATTGAATGTACTTGGGCACGTCACCCAATAGCTCGTCTTTAAGATTTGCCTTGATTCAGATGGGACAACAACTCCTTATGCTGGCACCTGGCCAATTTCTAATGAATTCAACAACTTGAACATAGCAAGTTGCAACTGTACTTGCATATTCCCATCACTTCACACGCTGCAACACTGAAAACTAAGGCTTGGTGAAACACTTTGGATTAGTCATAATTATAGCTTGCCTCATTAGGTGAACCCCTACCAGTTTATAAATAGGGCCATTAGCAGCATTGCAAATCACAATATTTCCTAGCATTCTTAGCTTAGCAAGCTTTTCTTATCTTAACAGTTTTCATTTTTGAGCTAGGATAGTAATTAGCATGGAAACACCAATAAGGTTAGTCTGCAAAAAGACTCAAGCTACCTTCTTAGGAAAAATTAGGTGCAAGCGCTTAAAGCGCATGACAGGTGTGATAAACCTACTATATGTGAAGGCAATTAAGTGGGTTCTTGGCAAATATTGCGTAGAGTATGAGGAACAATACTGGGTAAACACTAGCATCTGCTCCCATTTTGTCACCTCGTTGCTAGATATCAGTGTCTCCAAACACAAGATCTTGAAGCTGACGAAGTGGGTGTTCCCTCGATGCTACCTCGGAGGACTAGAGAAGATAGTGTGTGTTGCTCAATTTGATTGTGGGGTTCCCTCAATCCACAACCTTCATCTGTTGCAGCTGCATGGAGGACCCATGCCAACTAGGCCTTTCCTCTTTAGTTTTGAGTTGGAGATGCATGAGGAGCATCGCACCAAGGTGTGTGACGGTTGCTACTTCCTCATGCGGGTGCATTACATAGAACCATTATGAAACCTCCAGTGGTATGAGGATTTCAAAAGAATGGTGTTCCCTGATCTCGCACCATCGGTTGCTGCAATTGTTGGTCCCTCCCATGCTTGATAATCTGAGAATGAAAACAGTCCCAAATTTATTTTTTTCTCTTTTTTCTAGCCTCCGCTCTTTAGCGGATATATGTATATCTCGATACAAGGCCCTTGGCCTCTATCTCATATAATGTAAATTTTCTTGCCAAAATATATAATATATGTCTTTCACAAATCTTGGCTCATTTACAATGTTTTATCAATTTCTTGCACTTACTATTATTATATCATAAAGCATTGAGAAGACCCAAAACTTTTAAAGCAGGAAAATAATTACATATTTACAATTTACATAGCCATTACATAGGCAGAATTATTTGAATTTCTTAAGATGTATTCCATTAACTGGAATACTTAAGGCATTACCTTCCATGTCTTCCAACTCAAAGGAGTTGAACTGCTTACACTGGACAATTTTGAAAGGCCCTTCCCAGAGACTGTCAAATTTCTCATGTTGACTGGGATTTGCTCCACGCTCCTTGAACTTGAGAACCAAGTCCCCACATTATAACTCTTGATCTGATGCTTTTTTATCAAACCATTTCTTTACCACCTGCTGGCGGCTGTTCATCACCTCAAGGGTGTGCTCTCTTTTTTCTTGAACCTCGAGTAGGTCATAAAACATTACCTCCATTGCTCTATTTTGTTTAATCTCTAGATATTTAAGCAACTGCAGGGTAGGAATTTCCATGGTGATAGGCAGCAATACCTACTTCCTGTACACCATCTCATAAGGAGATTTCTTTAGTATTTGCTTGGGCATGATTTGGTCTGCCCACAATGCTATCTAGAGGTTCTTATGCCACTCCCTCTGGTGTTCCAAGTCTATCCTCTTAATTAACCTAATGAGGTTTTTATTTGTAGACTTTGTGAGGCCATTTCCCTGGGGATAATAGTTGGAAGAGGTTTTCAGGAAAACTTCATACTTTAGTGCAAACTGGCTCATCTTCGAGCCAAGGAAAGCTTTAGAATTATCGAAGATGATTGTTTTTAGCGGGCCAAATCTGGCTACCAACTCCTCTAGGAAGTTAACAATCTCTACTTCCGTTGCGTTCTTCAATAACACTGCCTTTGCCCATCTGGTGAAGTAGTCTATTGCTATCAATATCCACCTGTGTCTAGTTGAGGAGAAAGGGTTAATCATTAAGACCCCATTGATCAAAAGGTTCTTCTACTACTATTGGCCTCAATGGCATGGCAACATTCTTTCTCTTTCCGACATAAAAATGGCATTCATTGCAAGACTTAATTAATGAAAATGCATCATTGAAAAGTGTTGGCCAAAAATAACCAGCACATATAATTTTTATTGTTGTAGTCCTTGTAGAAAAATATCCCCCAGCTGGGCCATTGTGGTATTGATCCAATATTCTCTTTTCATGTTCTTCATTTACACACCTTAGCAGGACCCCATTAAAATTTCTTTTAAATAGGACACCCTCCAAGAGAACATAATTGTTATTCTGTAAACAATAGAAACGCCTTTTAAAAGAAGGTAAATTGATCAGATACCTTCCTGTTTGCATGAAGATTATTCTATCCTCAAGCCAATCACCCTGAGAAATTTCTTTGTTTATTAACACAGGTTCCAAAGCTTCAAACTCTGTCACTGGTTCACTTTTTTCAGCAAGATACTCGCATAATCCCTTTCCTTTGACAGTCTTGATAGGTCTAACTTCAATATCATATTATAGGATCTTGGTGATCCAATTAGCTCTCTTCTTTGTGATTTATCCATCCATGATATACTCCCACACACTAGGATGTGGTACACAAACAATCACCTTATTATATGATATGAAGTGTCAGAACTTCTTAAGTCCTTTCACAATTGCAAAGGCCTGTTTTCTACAAAATTGTACTTCACCTCATACTCTTTTAAGGTTCATGAGTAGAAAGAAATAGGAGACTCCGTTTTGTCTTCATCATCTTTTTTCATAAGTACAGTGGCAATACTATTGCCACCACCAAAAACATACATAATAAAATCTTTTGATAAGTCTGGGTTGACCAATATAGGGGCAGAAGAAATAACCTCCTTTATAAGATCAAAAGATTTTCTTGCTTCCTCCATCCATTTAAAAGTCTGGTCCTTTTTTAAGCATCAAGGTAATAAGCTGAACGATTCCTACAAAATCTGCAATGAATCGGCTAATGAAGTTGACCTTACCCAAAAATGACTGCACACCCTTCTTGTTGTTAGGTAACGAGAGATCTCAGATTCCATCAGCTCTTTTAGGATCAATTGCAATACCCTCCTTCGAGATGACATACCCCAATAGCTTCCCCTGGGGAACTCCGAACACACATTTCTTCGGGTTGAAAGAAATCTTGAATTCCTGGCAATTCTGAAAGACAAGCTCCAAGTGATGAAAGTGATCATCAAAATTTTTTCAAAATACTATCAAATCATCTAGATAGATGATTATAATTTTATGGATCAAATCCTTAAAGGCAATATCCATGGCTCTCTGAAAGGTGGCTCCGGCATTCGAGAGTCCAAAATGCATCTTGGCATATGCATAAGTTCCCCACTTTGTGGTGCATGTTGTTTTGTGTTGGTCTTCTTCCCTTACCCGAATTTGGTTGTCGCCCGAAAAACCATTCAACATTGAAAACATTTCAGAGCCAGCTACGGTTTGTAGAATTACCTCCATTGAAGGCAAGGGGTAATGATCCTTTAAGGATGCTCTATTGAAGTTTCAGAAGTCTACACACAGTCATATGTCTCCATTCTTCTTTCGGACTGGTACTAGGTTTGAAACCCAAGTGTTGTGTTTGATCGGAAACACTATTCGAGATGTGACCAATTTATTCAACTCCTATGACATGAGAGATTCTATCTTTGGGTTTATAGGTCTCTATCTTTGATGAACTAGTTTCACCCCTTTTGACAACTCAATTATATGTTTGATGATCCCGAGATCATATCCTTTGAGATCATCATATGACCAGGCTACTACACTCGGATATTGTTCACAAAAATGCCTTAGTCTGTCCTTATTATGATGAGAAACTTCTTTCCGGACCTTGAGCTTTTTGTCTTCTCCGATATACAAATTGGTATAGTCACCCTTGTTAGCTATGAGCCTTCTCTTGTCTCTTGTCGCATCATCGAAATCAAACAGCCTCTCCAGAGTGACTAGGCCTCTCAGAAACTTGTTGGATTTCAGCTAGATAATTTGATCCCCATAAGCTTCGACAATCTTTGGTTGCAACTGATCAGTGAATTCTCTAGATGACTGGAGGAATGATGCAATATGAGCATCACTATTGAACACTTGCTAATCTTGATTATTTTTTGGAATAGCAGGCCTTACAATTACCCTCACCACATGCTTATTTTTAAATAACTCGGAGGCCAACTCAAACTGAGCTCCAATAGTTGCCATTTTGTTGGCTTCAGAGTTCTTCTCCCTCGGTATAGCCTGAATATTGAATGCCTCAAATTTGTCGATCAGATCCTAGACTCTATGTCAGCAAGATTGCATATGAATATTCTTTGCAATAGAAATTCCATGGATTGGGTTGACCACCAACTCTGAATCTCTGAACACACTTATCTTCTTTGCACCCATTTTTTCTGCAAGACTCAAACCATGGACAAGACCTTCATATTCTACTTCATTGTTCGAGCAAGCAAACTGGAAGCGATATGACCTCAAGGTCTTTTCCTCGGACGGGGATATCAAACAAATCCCCGCTCCAAATCCTACTCTACATCTTGCGCCATCGAAGTACAAAGTCCATAATTCTGAAGATTTTTCACCTCCAAGCTCTTTAGTAACTTTGGGCATAATCTGCCCCTCTTCATGTATAACATAGGTTTTGATGCTACTTGCATGGCAATTCCTAAAAGGGTCTGTATCAATAAATTCTTTCAAAAAAATTTCTTCATCCTCCATTTGGGAGCTAGTAGCCTCTTCTTCTTCTAGAAATTCCACATTGAACCTCTCTTCCTGAGTGATTGAAGTATGTGCTACTTCAAAGTTGAGAAGGGCCTCATCAGTAACATGTTCAGAATGCAAAGTTTCCGACAGTAGTTTCATCTTGGCTCCATGTTTGGTCCTTAAAATTAGGTGTGACCAGTCCAGTGCTAGATATCCTCTAACATTTGCTGTGAATTCTCAGAACAAACAAATCCCAAATAGGGGAGGAATATCAATGAGTACAATATCTTGGTTTATAGTGATACTAGGGCAGGCAAACAATGTCATAGGAAATCCTTTGATTACCTCGATGGTATCAACTTTATTTCCATCTAGCTGCATGACTCCCTTATTGAGAAGCTTATATTTTAAACCCAAAGCACCAAATACTTGCTTAGGCATGATAGTGGTGCTAGCACCAGAGTCGATCATACAATTGTGTAACAACTTGTCGCCGATAATAAGTGTTAGAAAGAAAGGCTTGGGTTTAGGCTTACTCTCTTTTTCGGACTCAAGTTTTTCTTCCAGTTGAATTGTTAGCACTTTATCCAAGTCTGACCTGGATGTATTTTCTTCATTGGACTGGCTAGGCACCTTTGCATCTTCCTCTCCTGACAATGCCTTCTGCAATAGGACTTTCTACTCTAGAATAGCCAAGAGATCCCACAAAGAAGCATTGGTAGATGACTTCTTCAGTTGTTCCACCACATTGAACTGCACTTGTGACTACTGAGCCACAGTTTCATGCTCCTTAGGTTTCGCAGTTGGTACAAGCCTCACAGATGGTATATCCGATTGTTTGGCAACAACATGGGTGATTGTAGGAGCCTTCGCCTTCAGAGGAAGTGGATTCAAAGAGCTAGGAATAACCACCTTAGACTGTGGTGGGATTGACAATAGGACAGCCAATGGGCTAGGCATCAACTGAGATAAAGCATTGGTAGGCAAGGCTATGAACTCTTTGGTGAATCTATGCTTTGAATGCATGTTGTAGTCAGATTACACTCAGGGCACTTTATCCATAGGGATGTCATTCGAAAATGCCGACTCCTCTCCCTCCATCCAAGAAAAGAGCGCTTGGTCTGGAACAATGTCTGACTCTTGCTGAATAGACATCCCTTGCATTTGAGCAGTGAGGACAACATTGTCCATCTGCTAAGAAGGATAAGACTAATTGGTGGAATCAGGTACATTACCTTGGCTATGTTGTTCCACAATTTTTTTTGAAAATTTCCCCGTGGACAATTTTGGGGCATGTGTGCATCATTGCAAGGAAAAAACCATGAATTGGCATCTTCGGTTAAGTTATTTTGCCCCATGACTAACTCTTTACCTGAACTGGGGTGTACAGTCGCTATTGGCAGGGTCACCGGAACAACTTGGTTATTCAGTTGTGCCTGAGTATTTCCACGTGATCTATCTTGCCATTGGTTTGATTGGTAGGGAGCTTTCCTGCTTTGATAATTTTGATAAGCCAACTTCTAATAGTTATATTGCTGCCACTTCATGGTAGTTAATTCATTAGTCATGGCCCGCATCTATTCTCTCATCTCATTCATCTCGGCCATCAGGGGGTTAGGCACTAGAGCTACACTCGGAGCTATTCTGGGATACAAGTACATAGACTGGGGTGGAGTTTTAGGTGCACTAGTGGTAAGAAGTTCAACTTCCACGGCATTACTCTCAGGGAAAAACGGCATGATAGGTCTTGGTGCAAACTTCCCAGCAACAATCAAGCTATTTTCTGCAGTGACAACCAAGGCATAAGTATTGGGTAGAGTTGCTCCACCAAGGGCCTGAATCATCATGGAGAAATCGACATTGATCAACTTTAGGTAGAACATGAATGCCAGATCTTGAGGTGGTCGGCTGCCAAAAGGTACTCTTTGCCAGGTTGAATGAAAACATGGATTGAAATCAGGCAGAGCTTCATGGGGAGTTCACTTTAGACTGGCCAGCTGATGATATAGTGATGATCTATCGCCAACATTTGAAAATCATTCATAGAATAGAGTTTCGAGCTAGTCCCAAGTAGCAATAGTATTAGCCTCAAGAGTTCTATACCGGCTTCGTTCCTTTCCTTGGAAGGAAGCGACAAGCAATCTGAGGGCTACATTTTCATTTGACACACCGTGTACCAGACATTCATCTGCCACATCTTGCAGGTGTTCCATTGGTGTCTTTGACTCATCCCCGGAATACTTAGGGATAGCTTTTAAACTGGAAGTAGGGATTGGGGTCTATACTGTAGGAGGCACATGTGCTACTAAGGGACTGCCAACGTCCTAGGCTACATAATTTCTAGTGGCCATAGGTGCAGGAGAAGCATGCGACTACAGAGGAGGAGACGAAGGAGGTGAAGGACTACCTCGGTGACCTGTTGGATGCACAAAAGCTAATGGTGGTATGAGCTGACTAGGGAATCGTGTAGTCCTTGGCCTAGTTACAGGCCGATGGCTCATACACACCTATGCAATATTTAGCGAACGTGCAAGTTCCGGTCCCACCGGGCGGGCTAGAAAAAGAACTGTTGATGCAATATTTTTCATGTAGCAGCAGTCTTATGGGAAACTTATCTATTGGGGGACATAGTGCAATAGCTAAGTGATTTGCGGGGTTTTATCAAAGCTGAATCTTCATTTAGTGGGGGGAGGTACAAGGTTAGAAAGATAGTGAAATATAAAATCTACACTGTAGGTGATGCGCCAAAATCATAGACAAAATTACCAAAGTACAATGCATAATGTAAAGGCCTGAACCACCAAAATGTTGTTTATCAAGTAAATTTTCTGAAAAACACTTTAAATGTAATAAATACCTTCTAATTTGCATAGCATAATCTAGCATAACCTTAGCCAACATAGAGGAGTCGAGGAAACATGATTTGTATTCATTGAGCTATGAAAGATTACAAAAGCTGAAGAATAGGCATTCATATAATAAAAGAAGATAACAACATAGACTAATAGTCTTACTAAATGCATGAAAAAATAGAAAGGCCGAATTGATTTAGCATTGTCTAGAGTCTTCAAATTTAATACAACTATTACAAAGGCTTCTTCCTAGTACTTGAGATTTTGTTGCAACTTAATCAACAACGTAATAAAGAGAAACATGGCCGCATTTATAGGTTAGTCCATTGCTTGAAACATATTTGGAGAAATAAAGCCACAAGCAAGGATCAACACCTTAGATCACCTCAAGCTGCCATGGAAAACATTGATCACCTAGGAACATTCCAGCAAAGCCACCACGGGGAATGGAAAACTACATAGCAGCAGAACAAAATGTGCAGTGCCCCAAAAGAAAACATGGTAGCAGGCGAGCACAAAAGGCACAACAACAATTTCAAGGTAACTGGCGCAGCAACAATTGCCATGTGTCACACAGATGGAGCCCGACAAAAAGATGAAGGGATGCCTAGCAAAAATCTTTGAGAGGGAGCCATGTGGAGCATGTCAAGCAGAAGAAAGTACAAGGCCCAGTTTGGAAAACAGCCAGAGAAAGCCACATGTTGCGCAGACGGAGACTAGCAAGAGCGAAGTGATATGAAAAGAAAATGCTCTGAGAGGGAGCCACATGGAGCACGCTGAAGGAAGTGAGCAATTAAAAGGTAAGGTGCAGCCGCAAAGATAAAAATAAAAAACTGCAAAGGCTTAGTAGTTTTTTGTGAAGCATTAATCTTAATATTCCAACACCCTACCTTAAGTTTTACTTTCCACACAACAAAACATGTTGATTGAAACAAACAAATATATCTAGGCTAAGCTAACATCATTTGATTTTTCTTTAAGTTCTCCCTCAAGAACATCATTGGCTCTAGTTATACACTGTGTGATCCTTTTTCTTACAATAATAACATTCATTTTTATTTTTTAATTATTATTACCTCATGAGTATAATACATTCTCATGTTGAGAATCAACTTTTAAATATTTTCCATTGTTCTTTTTTCTTCTCCTAATAGGGCCAAAATCACATCTTCTTTTTGTTTTTTTGCATCAATGTTTTGGATCACACTCTGTGATCCATCATCAGGATATGAGAGAGCATAAGGAGTAAAATGAATAGTTGTAGACCAAGAATTGAATAAAAAGGAAGAGGGAGGGGGCAAAGAAAGGTAGGCACAAGAACAAGGATGGAGAGAAATATGTAAAACAAAAAAAGATAAAGGAGTAAAGAATAAAACCAAAATCAAACGGAGGAGAAGCAAGCAAAAATAATACAAGAAAATTTAGAATTTTTAATAAATAAGGAAAAAATAACAAGCAAATAAATAAAAAAATTAAGTAAACATAAAGAGACAAACAAGAAAAAACTAAAATTGACAAAATCTAAAGAATGTAAAGCAAGCAAATTATAAATAAACAAGCGAATAAATAAAAATAAAAGAATGAAAATAAATATAACAAAATGAAATAAAAATAAGACAAAAGATAGAAAAAACAAGGAAAAATCAAAAAAGAAAAGCAAGCCAAAAATGAAACAAAATTACTAAAGAATAATAAATAAAGCACATAAACAAGAAATAAAAAACATATAAATATCATTATCTCTAAATAATATGATTATTTATATAATTTATGAATAACCAAGAATCTAAAAATAGACAAATAATCTATAAACATATAGATTATAAATTATATGTTAACATATAGATCATAAATTATATGTTACCACATAGATTATAAATTATATGTTAACATATAGATTATAAATTCTATGTTAACACAAAAATTATCATTAAATGAAAAATAATAAATTAAAAAAATATATATAAAAAATAAGAAAGAAACATAAAATTTAACCAAGGAGACTTGCAAAATTAAATTCGAAGCTTAATTTTAAATAAATGTATAAAATAGAAATACAAATAAAATGTAAATTATATGTAAATAAACATATAATTTAAAAAGACAACATAAAAAATTAATAAAAGTAACAAATAAAAATAAATAAATAAACAAAAATAATAAATAAGCATAAAAGAAGTAAAAAACATGAAAATAATAAATTAAGACAAAAAAACAAATAAGTAAAAGAGTATAATATAAATAAAGAAAAATTAATAAAAAATGTAAGTAAATAAACATATAATTATAAGGATAAACAAAAATTATAATAAAGAAAATGCAAATAAACGTATTGATAAAAAATAGTAAAAATTAAATGAACCAAAAAATAAAATATTAAAAATCAAAACTTTAAAAGAAAAATATTTTGTAAAAAACATAACAATAAAGTAAGCATAAACAAACAAAAATTTAATAGGAATAAAATTTAAAAATAAACAAAAATTATTATAGATAACAAGAAAATAAACATATAATTTTAACAATAAACAAAATAAATTAGAAGAAAATAAATTAAAATATATAATATATAAAGAGAAAATAACCAAATAAGAAATATGTTTTAAATTATAACAAATTTAAAAGAGAATAAATTATAAAGAGATTATAAGTATATAAATTATAATTTATAAGTAAACATAAAATTTATAAATTATATGTTTACATATAAATTATAAATAATTAATCAGAAAATAAATTGTACCAAAATATAAAATTACAAATAAGAATATATAAAAAATGTTAAAATTTAAAATAAATTAACAAGAAAATTGAAAAGAGATTAAAAACAAACAAAAAATTTAAAAGTAACAAATAACTAGCAATTGCACATTGGTGTGCAATGGGTACGCAGAAGAGGTGTGGAAGGTTAATTAGAGAAAAATTGGTCTATTTTTTATACATTTGTGTAGTACATGAGGTCAATTGGTAGGTTATTTAGCCAATGATATGTTTGTGCAAAAAACGTCTCAATGGAGAAATGATAAGTTCAAACCAACTATGCATCCACTTACAAAACCTCTGAATTAGGAAGATAATCTCCATTACTCGAATCATATTAATTTTGCAATAGGAAGAGAGGAAGAGGGAGAGATAGGGATATAAAGAGGGAGAGAAAGAGGGGGGAGATCAAGAGAGGGGTAATGAGATAGAGATAGAGAGGAAGATAGATATGTAGATGGAGATGGAGATGGAGATGGAGGAGGGGGATATGGAGAGAGAGAGAGAGAGAGATGGAGATATGATAGATAATAGAGAGAGAGAGAGATGAAAGAAGAAATATGGAGAGATAGAGATAAAGGGGAAAAGAGATAAATATAGAGTTCTAGGAAGAGTGAGAAGGAGAGAGAGACATGTCTAGAGATAGAGGGAGACAAATAGATAGATAGGGGGTAGGGAGGGAGTGAGTGAGGGAGATATGGGGAGAGATAGAGAGAGGGAGGAAGAGAAAGGGAGAGAGATAGGTAGAGGAGGGATATAGAGAAGAGGGGGAAGAGAGGGAGAGAGATAGGTAGAGAGGGAGAGGGAGAGAGAGAAGAAGAAGAGGGAGATAGATAGATCAATATATAGAAAGGGAAAGGGAGAGGGATAAATATAGATAGAGGGTGATATAGAGAGATAGAGAGGGATAGGGAAGGAGAAAGAGAGATAGGGAGATAGAGGTAGAGGTAGGGGTAGAGAAATATATGGATATGGAGAGAGATATGGGGAGAGAGGAAGAGATAGCTCAATAGATAGAGCGAAGAGAGGGAATAATATAGATAGAGGGAGATATAGATAGATAGAGAGGGATAGGGAGAGAGAGAGAGATAGATAGGGAGATGGAGGTAAAGATATAGGGATAGAAATAGATAGAGAGAGGAGTGAGAGATATACATAAATAGAGATAGAGATATAGAATGGGAGAGATGGAGTGAACAAAAGAGAGAGGTAGAGATAATGAGATATAGATAGAGAGGGGGGAGAGATAGGGAGATAGGGAGATAGGGATAGAGGGGTCAAGAGTGAGAGAAAGAGAGAAGGAGAGAGGTAGAGAGGGGAAATAGAGATTTTTTATGTGTACGAGTGAAACAGAGAGATATAGATGAAGATAGATATGTATATATAGAGAGAGAAGGGAAGACAAAGATAGAGAGAAATATGAGAGAGAAAGGAAGATAGAGATATAAATCTCTCTCTTCTCTTTCTCTTCTTATCTCTTTCTCTCTCTCTAGAAATATGTATATATCTACCTCTCTCTCTCTCTTCTAAGAGAGGAACATACAAGAGAGGGAAAAAAGGGGACCAAGGGATAGTGTTGGTTGTTTTTACTATAACCAGGTTTATCTTCTAATCTACCTATGGAATTTCCAATTCCAATTAGGGGCAGCTCGAAGGACCTAGACCAACTGACAAGGACTTTTACAAAGCCTCCTACACTTTGGGCTCTGTAAGACCCGGGAGGGTGATCCCTTAATGTGTTTACAACCTCTGCACCAATATTATAAACAACATTAATAACAATAGATAATCTCATTTAATAGCTCAACATAACATGATAATACCGAAATGAATTAGTTGTTCATCAATAATATCAACTATTTGGAGCATGAGATAACTACAATAAAACTTCACAGCTTAAGATAGTCATTGATTTTCAATTTGTAGCAAGCTCTAAGCAAAGACAAACAAATACTAAACCCCACAAATAAGCAAAACTTAGACCAGTGCCATATGCCATTGGAGGAGTCAAATTGATAAGAATCTAAGGATTCATGACAGATTTAACACATAACATATAACATCTCTAACAATATTGTCTTACAATACAATCAATTTTTATTCTAACCCAATCATCAAAACTCTTTACCAATTCTCTGATTTTCCTACTCAAATCATCTGGTAAGGCTTGAAAACCCTGCAGTGACTTTACAAAAAATTGAGTAGGCCTTAATGATTGGGGCCTATTATTTGTATCAAATCTAGAGCATTTATACATGATATCTAAATCATTAGACCTAAGGATCAGCTTCTCAACTAAGGGAAAAACTACTTCCTGATCCCTAGTAATGTTCTTTATTGCATCCAAAAATAAATAATACAAAAAATATACTGATGGAAATCTTCCATCAACCTTTTCATTTAAGTGCCTCAAAAATGTGTCAACAACTCCACTCTTCTTTACAAATTCTCCCTCTTCACTTTCCTTTAAAGGTTCTTGTAACTTTGTAATCTTATTTAGCAACTGCTTCTTAGTAGGATCCATAGAGTCTTCAATCTCTTCTTCAACTGGCTATAATGTAGGACTGAGAGAAGGAGTTTGGATGGGGGACCCCAGAGTAGAAAAAATTGAAGAAGTAGGAGGTACTGATCCTGATATGGAAGGAAATGTCATCATACCAAGAGCACTTGAGGACTCCCCAACTTTCCTATACTTTAATCTATCCACCTCAGTTTGCAGCTCAACATTCCTTTTCTGCACCCTGTTGTATTCTCCAATTATAATATTGTATTTCTTCATTAAGCTCTTCTTTTCAGTAGTCTTCTAGACCAATTTGGCCACATTCATAATTAGGTTTGTAGCCTCTGTAGTTGAATTTTCAGAGGCTCTCTTTATTATTAACCCTCCCCTTAGGTTTGGGCTAATGTCATTAACATTAGGCTTTCTACCCTGAGGTGCCAATGCCCAAATTTCTAGGGTCTCATACTCCTCACTAAAGGAAGAATCTTGCAATGCTGCCTTGACCTCTTCCTCATAATTTTGCATGGGATGCTTGGATTTTAAAATAACATTAAATGATACTACATTTGCTATATCCCATTCAGGAAAAATTAGCACACCCGCCTAAGTTACTAATTTCCTCCCCTCCTCAAGAGTGGTGCTCTTGAATTATTCCATCAATTCAGCCTTTACTTCATCATCATTCTCCTAGTTAGACCTACCAGGTTTCAACTCTCTTCTCCTTTTGTCTTTGTCCTAATATTCTTCTAGTCTCATTCTCCATACCAGTTGTAAGAAAATTGGAGTTTTAAAAAATGCATCATCATCTAAAAATGCCTTGCATGCCTCCATCCTAGCATCTTGCACACATTGTCCCTTCACATCCATATCAGACAGAACCAATTGAGTTGACTTGGGAGGGGAAGGAATACCAACCTGCATATCCTAATTTGTGACAATGGTTTCATCCATCAAAGTCTCTTGTGCCTCTTCAATTCTTTTCCTCTTAGGGCTTGGCTCTGATGGTGGTAATGCAATATAATGTTCTGTTGATGAGTCCAAATCAATGATCTTTATTCCTCCAGGTGCTCTGATCTTCGGACCTAGTTGTGTTGATGCCTTCATGATTTTTTTTCCTTTCTTATCTTCCTCCTCCTCATCACTACTGTCACTCCTCTTTCTCTTATAAAGAGGAAAATTCACTGTGGGTTGATATGTTGGCCTTGTTTTAGTAGGCATCACATTTGGCTTTTGTATGCCAAAGTCCAACTCCAAGTTGACCTTCTTTTTCATCAAAACACCCATGATATCCTTGAATTTTTCCATCAAGAAATCAATTTTCTTGTGGAATGGGGTGAATTCCATTAATGGATCATATTTGGGATCCATTTTATGCACAATGGAAAAAAAATTCTCATATGCTATCCATTTTTCCTTGTTCAATTCCTACATGTTCAAATCAAATTCATTCTTGATCAGATCCTTAGGAAAATTGAACTCATGTGGAAACTTGCCACCTTTTATCCGTTGTATAAAAAGGGAAAATAGTCCCTTAGGGTCATGTTGTCACCTGGGACCACACCTTAAATTAAAATCATCAAAAAACATCCCAAAGTGAACCTATCATCCCTTTGAGAACACAAAATTAGACACAATGGTATAATCAAGGAAAAGAGTCCCTTTTCCTTTCCTTGTTAGGTTGTCTTCATGAATATAACCTATTTGCCACATAACCTCACCAAACCCCACTCTTGCTAGCACATTCAATGGGAGGATATGTGGAGTTCCTCGGAAACCATACACCATTAAAATAGTGTTGACTGGGTACACGATAATGTCACCCTAGTTGTGACAAATGTTTAAATCTGGCTTCCTCCCCTTCGGTCTGAGAAAGTCATGTAAATCCTCGAGGATCCTAGGTACATTTACTATCAACCAAGCCCTGAGTCTGGAAGCGAAGAAATTTTCAAATTGCACAAAACTGTCACTCACCCTGTTGTATGATAAATTTGCAGTCCAAGCCTGCACCAATAATCTTTCTCCATTTACCTCCTGCCTCAACTCCATCTTCTCTGAGAAGAAGTTAGAATTATTGTACAAGAAAATGTACATCATCAGGGAATACCAAAAGAATGGAGTTCCTACATCCCCAATATGCAACTTTAACAACCCTTCATGTATCTTCTCTGCCAGAAAAGATGCAAAATCATAAACCATAGAGAAATTAGGGTGTTATATTTGCACCCCCATAAACATATAGACAATTGGCATTACTATGCTAGGGTTAAAACCCAAAATTTGGCACAATGAATAAAAGGTAGCCAAGAAATGGTTTGAAAAAAAACTTATCTTGAAAGTCTCTTGTCACTTGGACTGATATAAATCCTTGAACTACCTGCCCTTGCCAGATGAGGAGGAAGCAACTTCAACCTAAAAAGTGACTTTGACTTTGCATACTCCTGCTTCATCTCCTCAAGATTTATCTGAATCAAGAACGGACTACGTTCACTCAGGTAAAAAGAATTGAATTTCTTCCATGTTTATATTTAATAAAATCCCTCCATCATTATCTCTAATCACTCTTGTAATAGGGTCATAACGTTTCACCACCACCCTGAGAAAATCCACATCGGGCAACACATTTGGAACCACTAGCTTCCCCATGTCATCTCTCCAACCATTTGAGAAAGGGTGAGGCAAATTTTGCTATCCATACCATAGCCTAAACATCTCCAAACTAGTCATATGAACCCTAGCATCTGCAATGTTGGAATTCTTGCATACTAATCCTTCACCTAGGGTTCTTCCATGCATAAAAACCAAACCCCTCTTCCTATCATTCGTTGACAATGGGAATTAATCTAGGAAATCATCATACAAATTCCTCTATAAATAATCAACATGGCCAAAATGCTTCTCTGGCAGTGCCATCTCAAGTAAACTAGGGCTTCCTTAAAATTTCAAATCTTTCAAACAGACTAGGGGTATACATAAAACAAAATTACAGAAAAACCTTGCAATTTCTTACAATTCAACTAACCAATAGCCCTAAAACAACTATCAACAAGCTTTCCGACAAGCACACCACAATTCTTCTCAAAATCTCAATTAAATTTACCAAGAAGCACAAAAAACAACTCATGATGTTTATGCTTTGTAGAAGACAAAATCCTTGCTATGATAGCTTGTAACTTCGTCCTTGGCTCTGAAAATTATTTCACAAAGATGCTTGAATACTTTTTGAGAAAATAGAGTGAAATAAAATCACTATATGTCAATCAAATTGAGCCAGTAGACATCTCATCCGCCATTAAAGCTTACTTGCATGCCATGCCAACAACTCCATTCACATTTGATGCAAATTTGAATTCCAACTGTCGATCATTTACTTTTGTTAGATCATTGAATGACTGCCTTCAAAAAGTATGACATAATCTCCATCTCAGCACCAAGGGCCCACCACATTATGCATCACCAAAGAAATACACGTGGCACTCTCCTGTGATATCGTGATCAGTAAACACCTTGCATCTTCTGACCATGCGATGGTGGGAAACCATTGATCTCCACCATCGGCAATCGTGTTCACTCAAGAAAATCACTAATGTTGAACATAACTGTCAAGCAAATTTTTCATCAAGATTATAACATCTCCGTTGATTTTGAGTATGTGCATCTCGTAGCCACTTTAGTAACTTGTCGTATAACACATTAAAACCTGATAGATATATTAAAGCAATTTGATTATCTTTTTGGCATCACCAAATGAGACACATGGCACTCGCTCACGATATCACAATCAATTGAGACTCTATGGTGGGGTCATCATGGGATTGCGGGGAAGGGTTGAGATCAACCAACGGTTGATCGATGGTCATTTAAAATTGTTCCCTACAAAAATAAAACATTTATTAAATGGAAAAGGGGACACCACCTAGGCCAATGACAAACGATAGATTAAAGTTGTATTTAAACGTGGGGCACGGGCCAACCTAGACTTAGGGAATAATAAAGTCAGGCAAAATATCTAAAACTATTTATTAAAAGGGGCTCGACCTAGATGAAGCAATGGGGCATAAGTTGTTTTAAAACCCACTCCAAAAGGTAACGACCGAATAGATCCCACCCAAGGTGTAACATAGAACATTAGGATTTTCATGAAGGCCAAAAATTAAAAAACTCCAACCTTAGGTTTTTTCCCAAACAACATGATAGACTAGGACAAGGGCAAGACAAAATGGAATTTAAAGAGTAAAATTTTGAATTTGCATCAGATAGGAAGAGAGAAAGGGGAGAAGGGAAAGGAGAAGGAGGAGAAGTAGAGAGGATGAAGGGGAAGCAAAGGAACTAATAGGACAAGGAGAGGAAGGGGGGGGGGGTTTGAACTCAAGCAACAGAGGGAGATAAGGGAGAGGGACAAGAAAGGGGGAGGATAAAAACTAGAGGCAATAAGTTAGATTCTGGGATCTTAAGTTGGAAAGCAATGGGTGCTAAGACAAGCTCAAACTCCAATATTCATAATGATTAAGGTTCAGGGGATGATGGCTGATTTCAATAGCTTCTTTAAGATTTGTCCTGAAGAAATTGTCTTCTTTGGATAAGATTTGGGCACTTTCTAGACAGATGTGGTGCTTGGTTGAAGAGGAGTGGTTGGCTAGGGCTGACTTGGAGGTGCGTTCGTGTTTAATGTCGACACTATGCTCCTTGATTCTAGTGGTAAAGGAAATACCGATTTCCCCAATATATGGAATGCCACACGGAAAAACAATCTTATAGACTCTAGAGTCAAGAAATATGTACCTGGAGTCTTTGAGGGAAGGAATACATTTTCTCAAGGTAGAGAAGGGTTTAAAAGCACAATGGAGGCCTTTTTTAAGAAGGATCTTGGAGTTTTTTTGGAGATACCTTCAACATAATGAAGAGAAACATTAGGAAGGACTGAGGAATGTTTGGGGTCGGACCTAGAAAGGAAGCTAGATTTGGCTTGGAACTGGGGGTAGCTGAGAGGAAGTTAAACTAGGACTTAATTGATCAATTGCTCGGCTCAAGACCTGTTAGAACTGTAAGATTTTGAAATTTTGAGGGTTGTCCATACTCATAAGTTTCCTAAGGATCTCATACTACAAGTATAAATTTTTTCTTTACATAACATATTCACCCATGTTTAGGTCAATTTTTATCATATGGTCCCATAAAATTCACCTAACCCTGAGCATTTGAATGTATAAATTATATTGGAATTAGATGATGCAGGTCTCTCTGATCCATAGATAATTTTATACCAATGCATATCTTTTTCAGTATATCGGCAAGAGGTCGGGAATGTCATACCGATGAAATCTCATTTGAGGATATATATCAGGAAAATACAGTTCACAGTCTTTATCAGCAATATAATGAGCATCGGCGTGACAATATGAAGTCATATCGAGCTTACATATGTCTTACCTCTCAGAGCACGAGGAGATATATTGGCCAAACTAGAGTCATCGGAGTTAGGTTCCTGAAGTCAGCGCGAGACATTCATCCAGTCTTGTCATAAAACAAAGGAGGATTCTGTTAATGGGATAATGTTACCGGGAATAATTTGAGGAGTCCTTTTGACCTTCCATGATACACCGACAGGATTGGACTTGGCACCATGTATGGAGAGAATGATTATCAGAAGGACATGGTTCATGGTTTCGCTGATGAAGAAATTCATAGCTGAGACAAACTTTAGGGAGGAGAGATAAGAAGGTCACAACGAGTGCAGTTCCATCGGTAAGAAAATTGTTGTCTCAGTGATCAAAATTTATGAAGGAAATATCTCGGCAAGATACACATCTCTAGAGTAAGATGAGGATTGTTTGCCCGACTTGCTAAATTCACAGCGATAGGTTGCTTTGGTGGGATTTGTGGCGATATAATTAAGACCGAAAGGGTACAACTATCAGGAAGACTTAAGGTGTTGGGGAAACTATGAGATGTCTTAGCGGGTGTTTAATGAATGTTGGTGAAGGCTCGAACAAAAGGATCGCCCGAGATTTGAAAATGTCTGGCCAAAAAATTACATGATGTGACTGTGAGAGTTTTGAAAAAACTAGTTGCACTCGTGTTTTAGCTAAAACATTAATGGCTCCATGAAGCATAAGTAATTTCAGGAATCAAGATAAATTCAATTGAAAACATCATTGTAGAATTGACAACAAAAGAAGTAGAGGAGCGAGCGAAGGATCAGGGTATTCTCTCAGTTCAAAATCTCGGGCAAAAAACAATAAGTTCTTCATACCTTAAATTTTCAATTTTGAAGAATGGAAGCCACTAGTTCAGGAAAATCAAAGGGTAGAAAGCATGGGGAAAGTGGTCAATCAAAAGGGAAAAAGTAGAAAACTAAAATTCAGCTAGAGGGTACTGAGCATAAGCTGAATCAAGATCTTATCGACCAACTACCTGGCTCTGGACCCAAAGCTAGATGCTCTGCACAACTTAGGGAAGAAGTGGATAAACTAGATGATAAATGTAAGCTCATAGGAGATATTTGGACTCCAATAAGAGGTTATGAACTGTTTATCTTTCATTACTATTGAAGGAATCACTTTGAACCAATATGTAACCCGTGGAAGCTTAATCTGGGAAAGGTAGTTTTCCCTAATTTTTTTGTCGATGCTGAACTAGTGAAAATGTTGGCCACTCATTATAATTCAAGACTTAAATCTATCTATGAGCCATCTGGGAAACCATTGATACACATATCAGAGGATGCAATAGGTAAAGTCTTTAAATTGGAAGGGACATGCAATGAAAATATTATATGTGAAGAGCTGGAAAAAGAATTCAGAAGGATGTACACAATTTACAAGGGTTGGAGATTGCCCTTGCACAAAATTAGACATGGTGGTAAACCAATTCCGCTAGAAGATAGTGAAGGACCCCCATTCCATGTAGATCTTTTTGAGCTTTATATGAAATACACTTATTTCTCGGTGGGTCAAGTATTGGGAATGGACGTCCCTGAGTATATGGCAATTGTGCCCATGGTAATTTCAACAAATATTCAGTATCACAACTCTAGACCTTTTGATTATGCCTCATATATTTTAAAGGGCTCAATTCTGGGTTGATGGCAATAAAAGGTGGAGCCTCTATCTTACACCTCAGGCATTACTCACTGTTGATGCACATAGTGTTGTACTTCAGACAAGAACTAGGGTTGTCACCTCAAGAGATGAGAATTTCATAGTTTGATAAGGAAGGCATGGCATTACCTATTCAATTGTGGACTACTATTTGGGACAACAGGTCTGCTAGCTCTAGTTTTGTATACTTTGAAGAAAATTTTGTGAAACCATTGTACAAGTTTTATAATCATCCATGTGCTTATTCTTTGTCTGATGAGATAAGGAGGTTTCTTAGGCCCAAATATTTCAATGGACCAATTAGCCACAATTGGGGGGATTGGTATTGTTTGGAGAATGCTACCATGATTAGGGTTTATGGATTTGAAGATGCCCCATTCATTTTTCCTAAAATAGTTCCCGATAGGATTGCATACTTGGAAATTGTTAGGCAAATGGATTTTTCTAGTGTTATGAATTTGAGTTCTTTCGAAAAAAAAGATTTTATGCCCAGTACACTATGCTTCAGTGATTTTACTATATTAGAAAAGGAAGGGTATAGTCTGATTCTGGATAAGTTACTACAATATAACATGAAAAGAGGACCACTGAGAAAGAATTTTGATCCATAAGGGTATATCAATTATGCTAATAAAAGGATAAACTTTGGAGGGTATCACCATGTGCCCTACCAATTTGATGATATGATTAGGAACTTGGAGGCAAAGGAAGCTAAAATGGTGGTTGAAAAACATAACCAGGAGTTGCAAGATATAGAGTTGTTGTCTTTTGGAGAAGAGACATCTGAGGCTAATGTACCACAACATTTACCTAACAATATGTCAAGGTTGAGAACTCAAGATTACGCCTATCCTGCCAGGAATTTGAATATTGCAGAAAGTGTAGATATAGGTGCAAGGCATTTAGAATATAAGTCCTTTGTAGCAGATGATGAATTTATAAGATCTCCATAATTTAAGACATTCCTATGTAGACAAAAGGGAAAAGAGATAAGAGAACTAGTTGACAATGTCACACCAGGTAATGAAGAACAGTTGTTGAGTAATTTAAAAACTGATGTGGAAAGAGAGATGGTAGGTATGACCCCTGAAAAGGGAAGGGAAATGCTAGAAAGTGTCAGTGTCATGATTTTTCTAGGATTAGATCTCAATTCTGGACTAGTCTTTGATGGTTTCCTGAAAAACAGTAATGCTACACACAAGCTCAACTAGAAAAAGGTGACAAAGGTCTATGCAGGATCAAAGTGCAATCTAGATGAAGAGTCATTAATGATTTGGGCCTTGTATCCACCTCACAGGAAATCAGTTGTCATTGATATTGAGAAGGCATTTGGGTAGGTTATGAACCTAAAAGTTGGGGAGGTTGATCCTATGGTGACAACAAAGATTGGGATCAACGTAGAAAAACTAAACAAAGCTCAAATACAGGAGTTGATCAAGGAAAAGGAAATATACAAAATTGACCCTGAAAGAATGCTGAGAGAAAATGAGCGCCTAAAAGATTTATTAGGAGTTACAATAGGGTCAACCAAGTTGCTTACTCATGGTGAAAGTTCACAAACAAAAGATCATTTGAAGGGTCGAGTGAATATTCTCAAGGTAAGTATGACACACTTGTTGCACTGATTAAGAAGAGAAGCTAGTCTAACAACCTGGTTGAATAAGCATTGGGGAACACACTCACAAAACTTTTATGCATTACAAGAACACAAAAGAAAGTATGGTAGGATGCTAGAGAAGCTCCAGGAAATGAACCAAAGGGATGCTCCTGATAAAGCTGCAATTGAGGCTGCAAATCATCTTATGAATAAGCATAAAAAATTCTTTGAAGAATTGTGAGGGGATGAGCAGGGATTAATCGATGCCACCAAAAAGGGATTGATTGCATTCTTTGATGATAGAGGGAGATTAAAAGAAATGAATAGGTGGAAAGATGAAAGTGAGTCAGTACTGTAGGAGATTCTGAAGATGGCTACCGAGAAAGATATAACATTAGATGAAGCATGCGAACGAAATGAGAAGATGGTGAAAATGGAGATCATGATCCAAAATGCATTGGGAGATGTAGATACACATGGGCACTAAGACTACTTGGATCACTTATCAAAATTTCACTTATGGATTAACATAGCCTAATTACTTTTTAATTTTATTGTTGTATCAAACACAAGACATTTCTGAAAGGACATGTCCTTTCATACGATTGATGTATAAATATCCATTTTTGGTGGAAATGAATAAGAGGGTAGTAGTAGAATAGAAGATAGATAGCAAGAAACATAATATTTCAGAATGTTTATATCCAAAAGGACCATGTTGCATGTATAATATTTTGAAGGAGATAATGAAAGACTTCTGATTCGGTGGTTCCATTATGGTATTAGTTGTTTGTTGAATTTCTGCAATTGTTTGATTGTCTCCAACCTAATGTTTCTTGATTATTTAAGTTGAAATATCAAGTATATATTCAATTTATCAGTGCACATTTGTTGTATCTGTGTGATATGATTAATTGGGTTCTTTAAAGAAGAATTAAATTCCTTTAAGTCAATTACAGTAATCTGGGAATATTAGGTAGATCAGGAAGGGGAGAAAACTAAACTCCTTCAAAATAGGGGTAGTTGTGGGTTTTTTGGTTTTATTTGTATACTATATACTAGTTCCTCTAGGATAAATAAGTCACTCTAGAAAATTAAGATATTTGATTATCTACCTAATATTGTTTTATGTTTTTGAAATGGAAGAGATCTACAACTCTATAGAAATTGCTATATGCTAATGGTCAAATTATTAGACTATTTAGATCATTTTAATTGACTACTACATAATAGTTTATGTGTTGAAAGAATTGTTTCCATTCTTTGTAGTTTTTACATTGGAATACAAATCACATTTAATTTCATGCCAATATACTTCTTTCATAAAGATATTTTTTTTATTTTTCCTTGCTATTTTCATCTTAAAATTTAAATAAATGTATTATATAATATAGAATTATTTTCAAATTG
The DNA here is from genome assembly GCA_007115665.2 of Sequoiadendron giganteum. NCBI lineage: Eukaryota > Viridiplantae > Streptophyta > Pinopsida > Cupressales > Cupressaceae > Sequoiadendron > Sequoiadendron giganteum. The sequence goes on from CM021101.1 coordinate 261,235,129, forward strand.
GGACAAAAAGGATTCTGAGAGATATATTTAATCATAAATTTTACAATCATAAATATCATTTAATTTGTATGTTTTAACTTCAATAATTTTACTTAAAATAAAAATAACTTAAGGTTATATATACATATAGTTAAATTGGCAAAGGTGTTTGTCCATTTTATTTTTTACATCTGTTAACTGAAAATATTCTAATATTACACATACACTTTATTAGTATTATATTTTTTCACTATCATATTGTCATTGTGAATAGATTTCTATAAACAAAATCACATCACTTAAGTCTGCTCAGTTCGCAAAGGTAGAGCCACCTAGGTTTGGCAGCACTTGAAGAGAAGAAGGTTCAAATGATTTGGCCTTGTTTGTTACCCTAAAATGTATCAAGAGATTGGAAACCTATTGAGGTATTATTACCTATGTTTTTGAGAGCTAACAACCTCCAAACCTCAAAATCCACAAAAATATTCCACTTGTACGGCCAAATTCTTGCCAAACCCAAAAACCCTTGTTTTAGATAAAAATCATGAGGGTTTATGGAATCTCCTACTTCCACAACCTCCCAAACCTTAAAACCAACTCAGACACAACCCACTAGGTCTATAAATGGGTAAAAATTCATAAAATCAGATCACCCATACATATTTTTTTGAAACCTAGGCTTGAACCTCTCATTTCACATGCTTTTCTTCACAAAACTCTTGAGGACAACAACTATACCTTCTTTATTTCTCATCATAATCCATATTCATGCATCCTACAATTACAACAGTATCCATGGGGACTCTTACACAAGCTACAATAATCACAAAAAGTGTAAGAGCCCCTTTATATCATGTTTGGACTACAAAACCCTCAAAAACAGGGTAGCTAGGCTGTATGCAAAGAAATGAAGCTTTCTAACTCAAATCAATTATTTAAGCCCTCAAATCAGATTCAAATCAAATATAACACATATATTCATGACATGGCATTCTTTTCACATCAAAATATGGTTGTATGTGACCGTACAGTGCTGCAAAACAGGAAAAATACAGAAATTTTGAAGAAAAACACAGATTTTGGAATGTCAAGAGCTTGTATTTTAAATCCTCAACCATCAACAACCTTTAAAATGATCACTTTATGAGGTGTAGGTTCTCTTACACCACTACCCTATCCAAAATTTTCTCACATTACACAAAGCCACAATGTTCGTCCAAGATAAGCTAATCAAATCCTACCTTATGTGTCCTAGTAATCAAATTGGAGATGATCCTAAAAAATGACATTGAGAGGGGTGATTGGTCTAAAAAATCTAAACGAATTTGCAATTATTTCACTACTACGATCAATGTGTCATCTTTCATGAAATTTCTCAAAACACTATTCATTATGATCATATTGAAATTTCTAGGAGAGCTACAATAGTTGTAACATCATGAATTAATTATGTAATGGCATAAAAATTAAAAAATAATGAATTAATTATTTAACCACATAATTCAAAATAATTTTATCAAGAAATTAATATCAAATAGATAATACAATTGCATAACTCATTCATTTCAATGTCATTGATCTTCTTCTTCATCCAACTCTTTGTCTGTATCATCCAATCCATATTCAACATTGTAAGGATTGGTCATATCATCATCATCGTCATTGATATCAGTTTTGATAATGTCATCATCCACATGGATATCATCTTCATGAACATTAAATCCTACATCATCATGATCTAGTTCCTCCTCTTCGACATCTTCATCAGGCACATCATCAACTAACTATTGATCCTGATCATCATCTACATCATCATGATCTAGTTACTCCTCTTCGACATCTTCGTCAGGAACATCATCAACTAACTATTGATCCTAATCATCATCTACATCATCTTCTATTTCTTCGGTATCTTCTTCTTCCACCACATTATAATTTACCGACCTTCCTCTTGGATCATGTCTAACAACATATGACCAACCCGGTTTACCTGGAACCTTTGAGTACTTGCTCACATTGGCTTGGAAGAACATATGGCTCATTTCCAACTTGCTCAAAATACCTTGTATTAACCATTATAAATCCATTATCATGTTCAATAAAAGTTATCTTGGGATCATTTTCATTCAATTGTACCATGTACCATAGGACGACAGACATAACTAATTTGAAGGACTTAAAGTCACACTCAATTATATCATCCAAAATCCCATAGTATTGATTTTCTGAGACTTCTAGATGTATGCCACTTCTATATGAAACATTAGCCACCTGAAAGACTGCAGTTATGCCAAAATCAAAAATTTTCTTCATGTCATCCAACTTTTTGATTTGAAATTTATGACCATTGCACCACATAGCCTTGTGGTGTTTCACCTACAATATTTCAAACATGTAAAAATTATTGCAATATCGTCAGTTGATAAACATATTTATTCTTGGCTGAATGTATGTAAAGAAAAAAATATCAACATATATACATCAATATAATTGAAAATAATGAAATAATATGGGTGATTAATATATTTATACGTACCTTTTTATCTCTTAAACCATATGCTAAGTCAATTTACCTTAGTGTAACATTGGAATCTTCATTACGATGAGCTTCTTTAACCAATGAAGCCACACCTTCCCATGTTAATGCGCGACCAAATTGTTGACATCGTTCAATCCATACGATCATCCAATCAATATTTTTTGCGACGTACAAATGTAGTGCATCCCACTCTTGACCAACTATATCAAAAAAACTTTGAAATTCACAAATGATGTATAGTTAGTTAATTACCACGGTATACGACCTTAATTTATAATTGATGTATATTGAAGATTAATAATTAAATAAGTACAATATACATAAAAACCAAATGTAAAATGTATTCTAATTAATCTCCATGACCATCTTATAATTATCTATCACTTTCCTCAATCTACCTTTCCCCATCAAGTACTCCACTTTGAATTTGTTAATGGAGTTGGGATCCCAAATGTGGTCTACATGGATCTTTGCTGAAAACTTAGGAAGATATTTAGTAATGTACACCATGGTCTGGTATACCATATATCCCTCCACCATAGAACCCTCAAGATGTGCTCTTTGTCTAACCAAAGCCTTCAAAAATTTCAAGTTCCTCTCAACCATCCACATTGACCTTGTGTGTACAAGTCCACACAATTCAATCTCCTCAACTTGGTGTATGAGGTAATGTTTTTGTACATTGAAAAATGTAGAAGGTAGACACTTTTTCATTTCACACATTAGATGAGGAATTTTTCTCTTCCAATAATTTATATCTTCTTTATGGATTGCTTTAGATGGCAACCATCTACAAGTGATTCAAGGCACAAATATATTAATGATATTAAACAAAAATATACAGTGAATTGAACAAATATCGCTACTTACCTCATGTATTTTCCAAGATCATATATAACTTTCTTGACATTGTTGTCGAAGTTGTTTGGGAGAGATAGAGGTAGAATGTACTGCAACAATTATAAAATGATCTTTTCATTATTTTTCCAAAAGTAGTAAACATAATACACTGAAAAGTACATGCAATATACAAATATATATATAATATACTAGAATAATTACCTTAATGAAGGTATGCCAATCATGCATTTTCATCCCTGACCCAAATTCACCTTTCTTTGTTATGATATTGTTTATGTTCACAACAAATCCTGTGGGAAATTGAATTTTTCGTATGGCTTCATTTATAGCATTGCTTTGCTGCTCTGTTAATAACCAAGGAAGGGCACTTATATTAATTTGGTCTCCATCACTATTTAATTGAATTAAATTTTTCATTGCATGATTGGCTTCCTGAATGTCACTACAAATTTTGAAATTTTTTTCTTTGTCATGCCTTCCATCCAATATTTTCCATAACGTTTATGTCACATTCTTTCCGATATGCATTGTATCAAACAAATGCATAATTTGTAGCTACTCATAGTAGGGAAACCTACTAAATTGTCTGGGATAACTTTTCAGTCCCTATGGAAGCCAACCATTAATTCCTTGATGACCTTCATGAAGCATATAAGTTAAACAAACTAACAATGACAATCATTGTCAATTACAACATGAGTAAACACAATACAATATAAAAATATAAATTCAAACCATATCATATATGATAGATAAACAATTTGATCTGATGTATAATCTTGACAATTAATTCTATTATATTCCAACTTCCATAGGCGAGGTGTCATTCTTCGTGGTTTTGATGTATTCTCTTCTTTCCCATTGAAAATATGTTTTTCAGTAGTTTGATACTTATGATTTCTGTGGAGGAAGTGCCTATACTCATCAAACACTTGATTTCCTAAACTTGTTGAACAACGAGATTTCATCTTTGGACCACAAATTGGATATGCAAAATTTCCCTTTGTTTGAAGACCTACAAATCATGTATAATTGGATTAAATGTCATTTTTTATAATTATATATAATGAATAGATTATTTAAAAAACATGCATGATATCTACTTCATAAAATTAAATATCATTAAATTCATGCATTCGAACATTATAACATACCAAAAAAATGTGTTAGCCCTAGGGCATCATGAATTGTCCATACAAGCATTGCATGGCATTGAAATTGTCTTTGTCATATTGGTCTAGATACATCATACATAGTGACGCCATTCCATAACTTTATTAACACATTGATAAGAGGCTCGATATATACATTCATATATTTAACTTGGTACTTACCTAGTTGAATGAACATCAACATTACATAATTATTATAACCATTTTACTACAATATATATAAATAAATGTACGTGACTATTAAATGAAAAAAATATGTCATTATGCAACAAATAAGACAAATGAGATGCTACTACATTAAAGAAAATTGATGTAAACAAATACATGGAACAATTATTGCTAACATTATGTGCTCCCTCTTTATTGACATCCATGGAGGAATGTTATTGTTGATAAAAAAAATAGGCCACACCGAGTAAATAGATCTCAGCTCTCCAAATGGATTGACACCATCTGCTGCCAATGAAAGCCTGAGATTACGAGGTTCTTCTTTAAAGTGTGGCCATTTTTCCTCCATGTCCCTAAATGCAAAACCATCCATAGGCATTCGAATAATGTCATCTCCACTTCTATTTCGTGCATGGTAATCCATAAATTGTGCTAAGCTTTCTCACCTAAATAATTTTTGCATACATGGAATAATGGGAATATAATGAAGAACCTTGCGAGACACCTTTTTTGTTAGTTGATCTGTTCGATATCTACTGATATGACATTCTGGGAATTTTGTTGCAAATTCATGTTGTTTATGATATATAATATGATCATTGGGACATGCATCTATTGCTTGATACTCCATTCCAATATTTTTCATAATTCCAGATAAATCTTAGTATAAGTGAGGTAAAATATTTGATGGTGGTAACAAAAATTCACCAATCAATCTACAACAAAAAATAATTTTTTAATATAAAGAATATTAATGGCACACATTTCATCCTTTATTTACTAGTGATGAACTAACAACAATTAAAATAGATGAAAAAAGATGACATATATGACATACCTTAACATCTTTGAGATTTCTATGTTGGATAAACCATTCATAACCTTCAAGTTCACCAACAACAATAAATCAAAGATAATATTTTTTTGGGAGCCTTCATAAAGGGGCTCGTATGCCTTCTCAAGTATAGGTAAATCATGAACATCATCAAAGTCATCTCGATCAACATGATCAGCTATGCCACTAAATGTGTCATGGATCAATGTATTTGTACCATCATCTTCAACTGTGTTTTCTGGCGCATGATCATCTTCTTCCATAGGATCATTAACTTCATCTTTGATATTCACAACTCCATGTTCCTCCGCTTGCAAAAACACATTCTTTGGGTCCTGATAATCAATATCATGTGCCCTAGGGTGCCGCACATTTATAATAATGATAGACATAAATAAACCATGATCATGATCAAGTGATTTTTTTTATCTATAAAAAATGTTAAAACAATATAAACATTTACAAATTCAATCAATATAAACACATATAATGAACAACTTACCAATGGATGATAATCATGCCCCCCTTCAATGTGACCATGTTGCCTACAATGTTTCTCAACTATTGTGATTCAAAGTCTTCTCGTCTTTAAGCCCTTGCAATTATTGTAAGGACAATAACATTTCCCATCACCCTTTCTTTTCAATCTATCCCACAATCTATCAAGTGACTCTTCATTTTGTTCTGGATGAATATTATCTGACATGATTTTTCTTTACCAAGATTGAATATTTAAATATTCAAAAAATATCAAACTCACACTCCAATAATTTTTAATCATAGACATGTAACAAAATCTAAGAATTATGATATTTTACACCAAAAAAATTTGGCATGCAACCACCCCTACAAAAGAGAAGATAGTCTGAAGTTAATGACCCCAAAAAACACTTTAAAATGCTAATTTTAGAAATTATTAAATTCTAATTTTACTATGATTTCCAACTGTTAGACTCCTAGAATCAGAATATTGAACTTGCATAGCAAAATATGGAAATGAAATTATGAAAATGCACAAGTCTAAAAATGAAATCTGATGAGATGTTGCTTTAAAATATGGTTTTCAAACTTGGAAGTACAAATTTGACTTCACAAATCAATTCTGGAAATAAAATAGTATGGCATAATAAAGAGTTTCATTTGAAGTGGACCACCCTACTATATGCCTTGATAAATTTAAAAGATCTATGAATTTTATCTATAATATAGCCTGTATAGTCATCAGTCTTATTCACATCCCTGATTTGGATATCAATAGGCAACACCATTAGATGGCCTCCTTGAAAGTTCAATCCATTAAGGGAATAATGAAAGGGTCTTCCTTAATGATTACATCCATCTGGCAAAAAATAGTGTATGGCTGAATAAGGATGATATATTTTTGAAAGACTAAAATGATTGTTGAGACCAATCCTAACATGTTTATGTTGAATACAATACATACAAACAATATTGTATAGACCTTGACTTCCACACTCTTAACAAAATTGTTTTGTAAGGAAAACACTTCATTTTCCTAGTTTTGTAGGTTAAGCTAAATCTTGTTCTCACAAGCAATTTCAAATGTCTCGTACACTTCCATCTACTTATGAAGCAAGCCTCTATCTAAATTAACTTCACCATTACAATAGTGTTTCAAAATATCGTAGGGCCATCCTCTGGTTTTATATGTCAAATATATTGCCATTTGTATTGAATTTTCTTCCATCCATGTAATTCATGTCTTTGGTTACAATGTTTATTCAAGAATCAATATACAACTTCCTCCCTCCTATTGACATAGAATCAGTATGGAATACTATCTTGACTTTTAAGGTAAATATTAAAAATTGGTTAGAGCTTATACTATGCAAAGGAGAATAATAATAAACCATAACCTTATCAACAATTGAAATAGATAAGGGGTCACTCTATTCCACACATATTCACATAGACAATGAACATGATATTTGGGGTTCCTACTCTTACTATTTTTTTGTTTATTTATATAATAAGGTTACACTACAATATTTTTTTTCTCTTTTTATCTACTCTAACTCCTATTTCTCTTGATACATTCAATCATACTATTATTGTGCTTCTTGTAAGAACATTATATCATGGCTAAATGAAAACAATGTTCAATGCCATGAGGCCCAAATGATATTTAGGCATTGGTCTTGAAATGTCATCAAACTGAGACTAGTCATTGTTATATAGTATCAAAGTTTCATTGATACTATTGGTCAGTATGATTTCTCATGTGAACTGATTAAAGATTGATAACCTATATATTCATAGGGTCTAATCATTATGTTTGACAATGTATTGGCTAGTTTACTGTCCAATGCTATTTGCAAAATAAAATATAGTAAAACATAAAACACTGATCTTTTCTATCTACTCCGCTATAAATAATAAAGACTGTAGAAATTTCCTTCCAATTTGAGTGTTGGAACTCTTTATTATTTACAATGGAGTAGATAGAAAATATCAATGTTTAATATTTTAATATATTTTATTTTTCATCATATTTGATCAACAAATATAGTTTGATGATTATTATTTGACTAGTGCTACAATATTAGTATCTCAGGTTATTATATATGCAGATATAAACTACATTTATATGATGCTTGATGTTATACCCGTGTCCACTAGTTATCACCATAACTGTTATTATTATGTATATGCAATATAGGGATACTATAGAGGTAAGGAGCAATGAGAAAAGAGAAAATATTTAAGGAAATGGACTTCAAAGAAAGGAACGACACATAGAAATCATATCATTTGCATGATAGTTATAGCTTGCTAGATGTTTGTCAACATCTAAAAAGTTTAAGTGAACTGAGAAAAATAGAGAGGCCTTGACCTTCATTTTTTCATTTTTTAGTTTGTTGCTCTAAATATCTCACAATATTTACAAATTTCTTGCTTTCTTTCTTTCTTGTTCAAATAAAAAATAGATACATTTGTATAGACTCAAGATGAATTCAAGAACTTCAGGTAACAGATATACCATAACTTCTTTTATAAGACACTAGCATCTAAGGTCTAAAATCTATTTTTGAAACTTGGCAAAGGGAAAACTACATCTTTATGAAGTAGTCTTCAAAAATATCATAGCTAAATGGCTCTAACTATCCACTATCAAACATTCCCAATTCTTTGTTCAACCCTCTAGGCCTAAATCTTGACAACTATTTCACTCTATAGCTATCCCTATGCCTTTGATATTATCTAGTTATGGCTCCTAAATCTATTGAAAATTGATCATTAGGGTTAAAATTGAAACCTTGCAAATATAATCTTTGTCCAAATCCATCAAGAATTTTCCATTAGTTATAAACAATTCCCTTTTAAAGAATTTGTGAAGTCAGGTCTAAAATCTAGAAATGAAATTCTTAAAATGCACAAGACTAAAAATGAAATATGATGAGATGTTGCATTAAAATATGATTTTCAAACTTGGAAGTACAAATCTGACTTCACAAATGAATTCTGGAAAAAGGAAATGACTACCCTCAACCTGGAGATATCTTCTTGAGTTTTTTATGATTTTCCCCAATAAAATTGTCAAGCAAAACATTGTCGCAATAAATAGTCGAGCTCATTTTTATTTATGTCGACCATAATTTAACTTTGCAAGTCCATCATAATTTCGATGAAAGATCTTCATCGAAACGTCGATGAAAAATAAGGTTCGTCAAAATTCCAATGAACGTCGGGAATAAAATTTAAAAAAAATTAAAATTTCGCACAAGTGCCTGACGATACATCTGATTATATAGATTTTGTCATAATTTTATATCAGATTTTGAAATCAAATGAGTTAGTGATAAGATCAGGCCACGGTGGTGTAGGAGGAGGGTCGTCAGGCACTACTTCTGGTAAAGGTGGATTATAATTTTAAATGTTTTCTTCATCACATGACTAGCGAGCAAGAGAATGGTTGTGATTCCTACACTTACTATCTCCTTTATTCCTTTTTATTATTTTTTCAAGTTGCATCTGAGAAGGAGTAGGTTGGTCGTCGATAGGTTTCTTTTCATTCCTAGGAGGAGGAATGGGAGGAACCATAGGTGGGTCATCTAGTTTCTCCTTGGCTTTATACACTTGTTTGATGAGAGGAGGTAGGATAAAATTATTGTCATGATCTATAGGCCTCTTGGATGATGTGGAGGAGGTTTTAGGTGTTGTTTGATTAGGCATGTTAGATTCGGGTTGCAACATAGCTTCATCAAGGATGGGCGTTTCACAGGTAGAAGGAGGCATGTTGCAAAGAGAGAATTCAAATATTTTCTTTGCTTTAAACTTCTGATAGGAAATGAAAAATAAATCTCTTCTAGGAGTGATGGGTTCCATGGGCTCAGGCCAAAAGGCTTCTAAAGAAAAGTTTCCTTTGGAAGATAAAGGATTGAAGCCATTATGGTGGATGGTGAATATTTCATTTTCAATAAGAAACTTCAAACATTTGTGAATAATATATGGGACTTCTTTCATTGAATGAAGCCACGAGTGGCCTAGTCGCAAACAAAATCGGTTTGATTGCGGGATGATAAAGAAGGTAACATCTAATGGCTTAGGGCCTATCTATAATGGGAGAGAGATCAATCCAATTGTAGGGCATGCAAAACCATTATGAATTTTGATCCATGCAGTAGGTCTATCATAAACATCTTGAGAAATATCAGGTAGTACCAATAATTCTTTTGTGATCACATTCTCACCATAGGTGGGATCTATGAGTTCCCATTAGTGGGCTTATCATAGATTCTATTGGCTATGTAGAGAGGACCATCAAGAATATTTTTGAGTAAATCTTGAGGTGAAAAAGTATATCAAAAGATGTTTTGGTTTGGCACTTATGAGGGATAATGTCAATCATGCCTACCATTTCATTTATAGGCTTGACATGGGTCACATGTGGAAGAGCATCAAAAGTTTTGTCATGTGTATCAATGCTCATAACATCATTTTGTGAAGTTTCACTAGCTTTGAAAAATGAAACATTGTTTTTAGGCATAGGATTGGTAAAAATCTATAAATTTTGGTTTGGGGGTGCAACAAACTTATTGCCTTTATCATTAATACTAGCAACAGATAGATGACCCGAATCAATGAGGTCTTGCACAAGGTGCTTGAGAAGTTTACGTTATTCGGTGTCATGTCCATTTTGTCGATGAAAATAGCAATAAGCATAAGAGTTATAGGATGGAGGTAATGGCTTATTAGGATTGGGTACGTGGACAAGAGGTAAGGAAATCATTTTTTTTTTGGAGCAACTGAGTCATGGTATTATGGAGGGTATTAGGTAAAGGCGTGAAGGTTAATTTAGGATCTCCATAATTGAAAGGCCCTGTGGTATTAACAACTGCTATTTGATTATTGGCAAGAGGAGGTTGGGAAGGAGGGTTAAATTGAAAAAACCCTTTATTTGGATTTCAAAATGGCTAAGAGTTGGTTTGGTTGGTAACATCGAACTTCTCAACTCAACTAGAAGTTGATCGTGTATCACAAATACTAGTTGAATTGTGATATTCACAGAGCTCTTGGCATAAGTGCATGAAGGAAGAGAACTTCATTAGGGTGAGCTTGTATTGAAGGGGTGTTATCAATTTTTCACTAAACATATTTTTTAGATGTGTATTGGGTATCTTGACATCAATTAAGGAATAAAACACTTGATAACGGTAGATAAATTATGTTATCTTTTCATTAGTGTCTTGCTTACATCTCATCAAATCGGCTAAGGTCTTTTTAGGAGCCATGTGCACTTGGAAGTGGTTGATAAAGGCATCAATAAGTTCATTGAATGAACTAATTGAATTATTTGGTAAGGAAGAAAACCAATCCAAGGAAACATCTTTAAGGGTCCTAGGAAATAGATTGGCTAACAATTTTTCATCAAGAGAAAAATCACTACACAAAGCAGTATAAGTATTAACATGATTAGAATGATCACCCTTCCCTCTATACTTCTCAAATTTAGGTATTTATATTCCTTGTGGCACTGGGGTATCCAGGATCTCTAAGGATAAGGGATTTCTATGAACATAGTGGATGGGTGAACCATGTTGGTTTTTATTGATGGTGGAAATCTGTTGTTGCATGGATGAAATGGTGTGAAAAAGTTGTGTGATAAGACCTAATCGGTATAAGTTTTATTAGGTGGAAAGGAAAGTGGTGATGGGGTGAATGTAGTGGAAGGGAAAGTGAATGGGATGATAATGGGGGTATGGTGGAAGAGGCTAAGGGATGTGATGCCACATAAGAATTAGGCATATTAGTAGGAATAACAAGGGGAGATATCACATTGCTAATTTTTTGTACTATTGTTGTCACATTAGGAGAGGCATAATAGGGGTGGTTTTTTGAGAGACCCTAGGTGTGGAAGAGGTATGTTTTTGGTATATCTCCACTATTTTATTCACAACACCTAGGCCATCATCACTGTCAAGCATACAGTGAATGTTCTCTATGGTGGGGATGGTAGTGGCAGATATGTTCTCAAGGCTTACTTCATGTTGGAGGTTTGCTAGGTCTACATGAATGTGAAATAGCTTTTCATGTGGTAGGTCATCATATTTATTGTCAACATGTGTGTTTCCTAGATGCAGAGAGTGACCAAGGGTGGTTTCTAGGCCTAGTGCACTATTGTTGATACTAGGAGTAGAAGCCCTAAAGATCCCAAGATCCACAACATGAGTATTGTCATGAGATGCCATAAGTCTAGAGCTTCGTCTCACTATAGTATTAGCAAGAGAACACCAAATGATCATGCAATTTTTTTTTAAGGTGGGGTGGATGCGAATGCAATGTAAGCAAAGGAGACTAAAATTCTTATAACCAAAATTTTGGAAAATAAAACAAAAATGTAGAATGAGAAAATAGAAGTGCAGAAAGTGCTTTGAAAATGATAGAAATTACAGTGTGGATGGTGCAAGGGGACTAGGTCGCCCAGTGTGGTTAATTAGTCCCAATAGTGATATTTTTGACAATTTTCATAATTCTTTACTAGTTTCTATGATTTGTATGCTTTCTTGATGTAGGAACAGAAAGAAAATGCAAAAAAATTTGTACTCTTTCAATGAAAATGCAATGAAAAGTGCAAGCTAACATGAAATTTTCACGAATGCACTTTTTTTTAAAAAGCCCTAGAATGCAAACAATGCAAAACCCTAATGCAATACAAGCTTTTCCCTAGGATGAAATGAAAAAATAATAAGTGGAAAGAAGTGCTCTAAGGATAGGTTCACTAGAATGAATGACCAAAAATATAGGCTAGAAGGGAAAGAGGATTCACCAATTAGGCCCCTAGGGTTTTTCACCTAGGAGCTTGGATGGAAGAATGACTCTCTTTCACATTAATGATATGCTTTTCGTGATTTCATTCAAAGATAGGGGTTGTGTTGTGTGTGATAAAGTGTGTCTAAGTGTTGAAATATAATGAAACAAACTAACTATGAATTATGAACTAAATGTAAATGTAAAATATATGCAAAGTAAACTAAATGACCTAAATGCATGCAAACTAGAAATAAATTGGAAGAGACAAAAATGGTGCACCTGGAAACTGAAAGTTGCAGAAGAGGAGCTTTGGAATATTCTAGAATCTACTGTAAATGCTCACTGAGACACTTACGCCAGAATGGGTGACCTAGTCCTCTTCTTAGGAATTTTTTTTTGAAACGGGTTTCTAGTAAAAGGGTATCCAAAAATACATAGAATACTTTTTAGGCGTAGTACAAGGAAAAAGTCACCAATGATGGTGACCTAGTCCTCCTATAGCTTTCAGGAGTTTTGAGGTTGGAATCTGTAGGTGGCCAATTGTACTTCTATTTCTGATAGAGACCCGTGTCCAAATCTTCAGAAAATGACCTGCAAGTTGTCTTTAAGCTCCTTCTAGGGTTTGTTGACTTGGGTTGATGTAGATGGAATGATGACACTTTATAAATACTTTTCTCCTTGACTAATGTGCATACACACCTACAAAGCACACATGCAAAGAGAAGAAACAAGTTAGGGCTAGAGAATAGGGGTTTTCCTTAGTCAAACCTCATGATGGTAATCAAACCCAAATGAAATAGAATAAAAGGGAAAGATGATTGAATGAAAAGAAAATCTAAACACTCACCAAACCCTTGTTGAAGATGTCTAAAAACTTGCAAGAACTAGTTTCAATGGAGGTTTCTTGAATGCTTAGTGTAACACTAAGTTAAAATACAAGACAAAGGTTAAGCAATTCTAATGTACTAAACATAAATCTAACCTACCCTAACAACAAAGAATAATGGAATTAAAAAGCATATATAAACAAAAAGATCTCACCGAACATCTGTATATTTCCATGAATAACCTCGATTGCACTTGTCCATTTTTCCATTGTATAATAATTCCCCTTTGATTTCTTAAGTATGCAAGTATGGCCTATTGATTAATGATTTAGCAAAATATCAAAGATTCTTAAAGTCGGTTCCTAAAAGTATAAAGATTTCAGGAGGAGGAATAATGATGAAGGCTAGGTCAATTAATAGAAAACTGATTTTCGAATGATCGGCTCAGATTCAAAAGCTAGATTGATGATTGAGATTAATGAATGCCATGCGATAGGGATTTAATGTCAGTAGTAATGCAAGTGAAAAATCATAACTGATGGAGATTAAGATTAAATAATAATTTAATCTTTAGTCAAGACTATTCGAAATTTAGATGAATAATGATTGCATGTAAAAGATAAAGAAGAAACATTGTGTTCGAACACACAAATGAATGAATGAATTAAATAATGTTATTTAATTAATAATAGTTTGCATGAAAAAGAATCAAAACTTAGATAACTGACCGATTAAACTAGAAGGTTTGTTTGTTAGAAATAAGTAGATATTAAATAAGGAGATAACTGACTGATTTAATTAAATCTCGACTTAAGTAGTAAATGAATAATTGGATAACTAAGAAATTATCTAATCAAGAGGAATATGCCAAGAATAATTATTTTTATGAATTAAATGTTTATTTAATTCAACATTCAAAATTTCAGGATTAAATTAAATAAATAAAGATTTATATAATTGACTAGAGGAAAGTTTAGAGAATAATTAAATAATTTGAATTGAATATTTAATTATAGTTAGAAATGTGATGAGGGTAAATTAAATAATAATTTATTTAATTTTATAAAGAGAATTAATTAATTAGCGATGTAATTAAATAAATAACATCTATTTAATTAATTAAGATTGAAATAAAGGTACTAATGAATTAACTAAATAATTAAAGTTATTTAATTAATAGAGGATAGGTGACTTTACAAAATAATTAAATAATTTACATTATTTAATCATGACCATGAAGATGAGAATCTATGTCAAAAATGGTGTCACTGACCTAGACCAATTTTTGGTGTCTACTATTTTCCCCTCTTTGATACAATGTCGTTTCGGCTTTGTGTCAAAGAAAATCAGTTAAAACATGCCCCTATTGTGCCTCAATGTGAAATAGGTTAGGGTATGCCCCCTGGAGAAAAATGACAAATTTTGAATTTTTTTTGAAAAAATTGGAAGTTTTCTTAATTAGGTAATTTGATAGTCAGAAGTTTGATGGTGGTGAAAGAAATCAATTTTGAAGTAGTTTGGTATGAGAAATGGATGTCAAAAGTTGGAAAATAGTGCATCTAGTATAGAAGGTTTGGAAAGAAACCATCCAAAACCCTAGGTATAAATAGGATTTGGGGTGGAAAAACAAATCATTTGCACTCCTAGACTTTGAGAAACCCTGATTTTGCTCCAGAGCTCATAGCAAAAATGTCTCATGTTTCATACACAAAGCACCACAGTTATCACATTCGGACCTTCAGACGCCTGGTTGACATAGGACCCTCAGTATGTACCCCTGAACCACCTTCTAAATTTTTAATTTTCATGCATTTTTAGGCATTTAAAGTTTACTTTTCATATGCATCACTTTAGGATCAAGACATATGCATTCCTACGCGACACATGTGCTCGCGGATCAACGCATATGTGCAAACACGTCTAGGTCCAATTAGGGCATTTAGTTAAATCAACCTATTTGACTTAGTGTGCACCACATGTGTATGATTGCATCACATTTGTGAATAATAATATCTCATGTAGAATAGTGCAACACCTGTTGAGTAGTGCAACATAATTTCATGATAGGTAGGTGAGTAATAATGCACCACATTTGTGAAAATGGGATGCATTTGCATGATACGTAGGTGTGCTTGTTTGTTTGACACATTTGTATTAGAACAACACATCTGCATTTTAAAATGATGCATTTGAGGTTTTGCAATGCATGTGCAAGTTACAATGATGCATTTGAAATTGTTCACCGCATTTTGATATTAAAGCGATGCATTTGCCTATCAAAATTTTGAAATTTTGTTATGTAAAACTGAATGTTCTATATTTTTGACACAAAGTATTGTTATGCATTTGTAGGCTATTTTGGATCCAATATACACTCAGGAGTCAAGGCTGGCCACTTATGAGTTGCAAGACTAGTTATAGAGTATCGAGACATGGTTGATATGGAGTCTGGGTTTACATCATGTTTGCACTATGCCCACTATTCAAGCTAATCGAGGTATGTTGACAACTCTTTCTGAGCAATGACACTCAAAGACCTCCTCTTTTCACCTGCCTACTAGAGAGGCTACAGTTACTTTAGAGGATGTTTATAGGATTTTGAGATTACCGATTAGGGGTGAGAGAGTCATGTATGATACCCAAAGAGGTTATAGCGAGCTCACTTGATTTTAAGTATATGATGACATTAGACAACTCAGTATCAAGCATTATGAGATTAGATGGCATGTCCTTGTGGAGAGATATGAACAGATTGATTGTATATTGTGTGCATTGATTGCGGGGATTGTTCTTCTTGACTATCGAGGTCATGGGTTTCTAGTTGGGTGTGGTGAGATGCTAGTTGGGATGTTAGAGCGACAGGTTGTGTATGCATGGGGCCCTTGTTTATTAGTGATGTTATATTTTCATTTACATGACATAGCTTATAGAGATGCACAATCAATGAGCTGTGGTACTACTTTACTAATGATCTAGGCGTGGGAACATATTGCTATGTTTTGTCCTCCAGTGACAACAAATTTAGATGGCAGATCCCCATATGTTTTCCATTATGTGAGGACTATTAGCCAGAACCATGTTGGTGACATAGGTTATTGGAGACATGCCATTGACACACTTGTATAGTTTATATGGAGACCTTATATTTATTTTTCTTGGTGGAGAGATGAGGACAAATATTTACCATTTTATAGATAGACACAGTACTTGATTGGGAGGACTATGTCTAGTGTAGATATTATTGAGAGACATCTTCTAGATCGAGTCCTGAGATAGTTTGGGGAGGTCCAAGATGAGCCACAAGGGTGAGTTGAGTTTGCTTAGTCTTCTAGAGAAGTTCCATTGTGGGGGCCTATGATTCTTGTTGCGACAATAGAGGTAGAAATTTAGGCCTTACAACCTATTCAATGGGGTTGGAGGGGTGGGGTTGCAGATCAGGGACCATTGCATCATATGATGCTTGGTGGGTAGAGCACATACCTATTCCCTATATAGATCCAAATCAGCCAGCTCCAGTAGAGCAACATGGTATAGGACCATGAGGTCGGTGTGGTGGTAGGGGTGGTGGTAGAGGTGGGAGAGGTCGCATAGGTGATGGAGGTGGAGGTGATGATGGAAAAGGTGTAGGTGGGAGAGGTGGTCAATGGGGTCGACAAGGGAGGAGAGGTGGGAGAGGACATGGATTTTCACTTGTTTGTGAGGAGGGTGAGGGAGAGGATGTGTCGATGTTAGACTTTGGTGGAAGGGAGACAAAGATAGGTGTAGAGCATGCATCTAAGGAGACCATTGGGGAGGAACATACAAAGGAGGAGGCCAGTGGGGAGGAGATGGAGATAGATGCCCTTGGTATGTTGGCTGATTATCGAGATGAGGGGGAAGAGGAGGAGATGGGCGGAAGGAGAGGGATCTTTGAGACAAGATAGTGGAGGTGTAGGATGTCGAGGTGGGAGGAGGAGGGTCCTAGTGATCAGAGGTTGGTAGAGTTATAGGCCCGAGTAGAGGTCTTCAAGGAGAGGGTGAGGGTAGTGGCTGTAGAGAGAGATTATATGTAGATGAAGAGAGATAGTACATACTTGGATAGAGATCAGAAGTGTCTAGGAGGAAAGAGACAGAGGGGAGGTTTTTAGAGTTGAGGACCCCATGCACTGGACCGGCTACAACCTTTGCTCAGGAGTTGGTCAAATCTAGTGATAGGGAGAGATACTAGAGGGATATATATGAGGTAGTTGTACCTCCTAAGAGATGAGCTCCCAGTTATTCATAGGCACACAATGAGAGTTCTCATAGCAGGTCACACAACCATTCACATAGTACAAATGATGTGATGGTACCACCTAGGACAAGACCATATGGCATGCCTCCCTCTGCACATCAAGTACCTCATCATCAGTCACCCCCTCACTCCTCAGAAACCACATGGGAGCAGTGGGAGCACATCTCAGTGACATGTTTATATTTGTAGACATTGTGTTATGATCATAGAGCCTACGAGCTCCATTTAGATTGATACATTTTGACATTGTACTATGACACTTATTTTTTTGAGTGATATATATATCATTTTTGGTGGTGATTATATGATTTGCAGTTGTTCTATATGATTATGCAGTGTTCTATATGATCATACAGTGTTCTATATGATTGTGCATGTACACGTTATGGATTATGATGTTTTATTTTCCTATGATGATGTGTTTATTCTATGTGATGATGAATGCATGGTATTGATAAATTTCATGTATGAATTCTATAATGAGATGCCATGTGATTTGATTATGTATAGTTCCATGTGGATATTTATAAAATGTACAACTATTAATGGTCAATGCATGTATGCCATGGTTACCTAGATGCAATGGATATGTATATATTTTTTTGTTTTTTGAAATGTAGCATAGATGTATGATTTACTATGTACATATATATGACAATGACTAAATGATTACTTAATTTTTTTGTGGTTTCATAGGACTTCATCAGTATGCAAGATAGAAGAAATATTAACGCGAGATAAGCTAGATGTTAGTATTAGAAATGGTTGTTATAAGAATGTAGAATTTTCAATATTTTTCCAAATACATATTAAGCCTTGCATTAAATCATCATTGGGTAGTACATGACACAAATGGATGATAAAAACTAGGATATGAGATAGAACAAGGTGTAAAAAACATCCTCTTGCTAAAACAGATAGTCGCAAACAAGGAGTGTCCTGACTCATACTAAGGGCCAAATTACCCCAGTCTTTTTGTCAAGAAAAACCACAGACAACAATCAAAGAAAAATACAGTCATGAGAAATCATTGCTCCTCTAAATCCTTCATGGGATGTCCTCGAGAAAGATAGTAACTTGACTTGAAAACCAAATCAAAAGACAGTCGATAGAAAACAATCAAAGAAAAAGAGTCCTGAGACATCCTTACTTCTCTAAATCCTTCATGGCACATCCTCAAGAAAGCTAGTAACGATACTTAAAGACAAAGCCAAATGAAAAGATAAGACAAAACAATCCATAAAGTCAAAAGCCAGTAAGAATATTTTCCAAACTTTGATTTTTTGTTGTTTGTTTGATAAGATGATTGTTTGATAAGGCCTAATTTTAGGGATGACACATACCATAAAAGACGTTGAGTCTGGTTTTGATTTTTGTGACTATTTGTGTAAGGCATGATGGAGCCTGGTCTCAGAAAGATGCATACCGTATAAGATATTGAGTCTAATGTCGTTGATGTGACAAGCTGTATAAGGCTATGATGATTGTTGGCTTGTTTTTCTTGTTGATGTGTGACTTGTCTTGATGTTTTGACAGTTGTTTGTGTGTGATGATAGTGTATGACTTATGTTGACATGACATACCTTAAAAGTCTGACCTAGTGTGGCCTTGGGGGCTCATTGATTAATGGCCTTGCCTACGTTATACACATAGAGACCTCGTAGTTCATCTAGACTTTGAATGACAAAACTGACTAAAAAATATTTACTTAACCTAATGTTATCTGATGTGTGTGATAGTGAATGTAATAGAACCTAATGGATTGACCTAGTGCAACATTGGGGGCTCATTGAATGATGGCCTTGCCTATGTTATACATGCAAAGACCTCATAGTTCGACATGACCAAAGAATGAGTCATGATTGTATGTGTGTGATATGTGACAAACCTAGAAAAACGGACCTAATGCGTTGGGGGTGGATCAAGTGATGGCCTTGACTACATCCAGTTGCAGAGGCAACGCAGTTCGACTATTTCCACGACTGACTTGACACAACTGACTTTGACTTTGTTTTTGGGAGTTTTGACATGTTTTGATTGATTGTTTTTTTGTCTTTTGAGGTATTATAATGTTTTTGGGTTTTTTCTTTCAGGACATTTAATGTCGCTAGAACAACAAGTGCAAGGTGCATATGACGTAGGTCGAGTATTTTCCCCTAGTTGGGTATAAGACCAATATGATGGAATGGGGATGTGGAGTGGACTTGATGTCAATCGTTCCAAATTATGGAAAGGACAACCATTTATTATGGGTGTAATGATATAAAAATTAGATTGGAATAATGGTAGATGAAGGAGCGAAGTCAACTACACATGGCACCTGTTTGCTAGGTTTTCACCATGGTACCTATCCAAAGCACCACCGAAGTGGTTTTCACTATTGGACGAATAATTTCTCTTTACTATTTTATTGATTTTTTCCCTTTTTTTTGGTGTTACAAAGATGCCTGTTTGCCAAGTTCTCATCAAGGTAACAATTTTTTTTTGTTTTTCTATTTTTTTTGTATTTTTTATGATTAAGACAAGGCTCTCAAAAACTATGCATAGAACCTATACAAATGAAGGCTATTGATAGGCGATGATAGTGGTTCTCCTTGATGGGTAGAGAGTTGGTATGCTCCTGATCCAAAGGCTTTTGTAACAATGTAAGGTCCTAAACAGTTTGGTTCAAACTTGCCTGGTTTTTCTCTTTCTTCTTGGGATTTTCCATTAAGACTAGGTCACCAATGTCAAAGTGTCAATTCAAAAATTTCCTGTTATAGCTACGACGAAGACGGTTTTGATATGCTTGAAGATGATCTAGTGCATTTTGTCTTTGTTTGTCCAAGAATTCTAACTCATGCAATCTTGACACATGGTACTCTTCATCATCAATATGCACTTTTAAAGATACCCTTAGGGACTGAATTTTGACCTCAATAGGTAAGATGGCTTTAGATCCGAAGACCAAGGATTATGGAGTGGCACCGGTGGGAGCGAAGATGCTTGTGCAGTAAGCCCATAGAGTAGGATTAAGGTGTAAATTTTAGTCACGACCAATGTCATTGACAATATTTCTGAGGATTGTGATGATTGTTTTGTTAGATGCCTTAGCTTGGCCATTACCTTGTGGATAATATGGAGTGGAAAATTGATGTTGGATATGAAATTCTTCATAAAGATGGAAAAATTCTTGGTTTTTAAATGGGCGACCATTATCCGCGATGATGGATTGAGGAACACCATATCGAAAAATGATGTAATTAAGGATAAGTTTGAAAATTTGTGTGTCGGTAATGTAGTTCATAGGAATAGCCTCGATCCACTTGGTGAAGTATTCAGTTGTGGTTATGATGAAATTATGGACATTGGAGAATGTAGGATGCATCTTACCTATAAGATCAATCCACCATTGGGCAAAGGACAATGGTGAAGTTATCGGATGTAGCTCCTATGTTGGCACATGTATCAAGTCTCCGTGTACCTGGCACTGTCGACATTTCTTGACAAAGACATATGAGTCCTTTTCCATGGTAGGCCAATAATAGCCTAGTCTCATAATCTTCTTGGATAAGGTAGGACCACTAGAATGGGATCCACATATACCCTCATGTACCACATGTAAGGTTTCTTGTGCTTCTTCCACATCAAGACATCTCAACAAGGTATTGTCTAAGGCATGTTTATAAAGGGTATCTCCGATGATGGTCTATTTGGAAGAATTACATATAAATGTCCTACGTTGGTTGTTTGAAAGGTCTAAGGGTAGGATTTGGGAATGAAGGTAGTCATATATTTCTTTGTAGCATGGGGAAGTGGGACCAACAATCTCACACACCATTGCAAAATCTAGGACGTCAAAGGTAGGGACCAAAAAGTTGTTCTACCAAAAACTCGAATTTAGGCATGTTGCTAGGTATATCCAATAGTGAACCAACAATTTCCATAACATTTGCTACCTTGTTCTAAATTTGAGGTATTTGATGAAAGCTTATGTTAGAAAAATATTGCCTAAAAATTTCTTCCATGCACTTGTATCGGGCAATTTTCTCATCTGTAGTTCATATTCATCATTGGCTTGTTGAACTACTAGATTGGAGTCTCCATAAACTTGTAAATATTTGATCTTCCATTTGATTTCCATTCATAATCTGATCACAAGGGACTCATATTATGCTATGTTGTTTGTGCATGGAAAATCATTTATGAATGACTAAGGAATTGTGTCCCCTTGTGGTGTGACAAACATTATGCCTGCTCCTGAACCATGATTCGTGTGTGACCCATCAAAATATAAATTCCATGTGGTTATTTTGTCAACGATAAAGATAAAATCATCGAGAAAATATACTACTAATGGATGATCTACCTTGATTGGTGCATTTTCCAATTGATCAACAATAACTTGCCCTTTTATAGCTTTTCTTTATACATACTAGATGTCATATTAACTAAGTATCATTACCCATTTAGCCAATCAACCTATTAGTGTTGCTTTACTTAGGAGATCTTTCAAAGGATCTATCTTTGTGACCAACATGGTTTGGTGGTTTAGCATGTAGTGCCTAAGTTTTTGGGTAGCAAAAAATACTGGAAGACAAGCATGTTCTATGTGACTGTAGTTTAGCTCATATCCCACCAAAGTATGGCTGATATAGTGCACTGCTCTTTCATGACCTTCATCATCATTTTGTGCAAGTAAGGCTCCTAATGTTGATCGGGTTGCTGAAATTTAGAGTATGAGAGGTCACGTATCTCTAGGTGGCATTAACACTGGTGGTGTAAGCAGGTAATCCTTGATCTTTTGAAAAGCTTCTTGGCATTTTTTTGTCCATACGAAGGGTACCCCTTTTCTGAGTAGATATTGGAATGGATGTATCTTATCTGCTAATTGCACTATGAATCTTCTGATAGACTACAATCTTCCTTATATAATTCTTAGTTAACTTATGTTGGATGGTGGAGGCATGTCCATTATAGCTTTCACTTTTGTTGGGTCCACTTCAATGCCTCATCTAGAAATGATGTACCCTAGAATTTTTCCTGATTGTATGCCAAAGACACATTTTTTTGGAATTAGCCTTACTTTGTACTTTTCTAGTCTTTAAAATATCCTATCTAGGACTTGCAAATGATCAACTCTTGTCAATGATTTGGATATTAGATCATCCAAATAGTCTTCCATGAGAGTATTTACAAGGTCATGGAATATAGTTTTCATGGCATGTTGGTATGTAGCTCCAACATTTTTGATCCCAAAAGGCATGACGTTCCAACAAAATGTTCCCCATGGACATGTAAAAGTTGTCTTGTGTCAGTCTTTAGGTGTGATTTTTATTTGATTATATCTGGAGAAACCATCCATGAGGGATAGAATCTCATACCCCACTATCATGTCAATTTCTAGCAAAGGGAGGTCATCCTTAGGACATGCCTTGTTTATATCTCTGAAGTCTATGCAAATGTGGATTCCCTCAGATGGTTTTGTTACAGGCACAAGATTAGAAATCTATTTGACATAGTTTATTGATCTGATAAAGCCGACATCCAATAGTTCCTTAAGTTCAAATTTGACTAGTAAAACAATTTATGGATGCATTTTCCTTAACTTTTGCTTAATGGGCTTAACACTTGGTTATAATGGTAAATGATGTAATATAAGTTCAAGATCTAGTCCAGGCATGTCATAATATGACCATGCAAATTTGATCTATCTTTTTGTGAAGAAGTCATGAAACTTCGGTTGCTCTATATTTATCAAAGATGTTGCAAAGTAAATTACCTGAGGATTATCTTCAGTGTTTATGTTGATCTCGATAGATTCCTCCACTAATATTGGTGACTTTTCCTTAGCAACTGGAAGAATTTTCAACCCTCCATCCTTGGGTTCCTTTGAGAGGTTTTCACCCTTAGATGCGTCCTTTATTTTTACTATTTCATTGTCCAAAGGAGCCATTCGATTTTCACCTAGGGACTTGTCATTTTCATGGTTTTTCCTTTTATTTTCACTTTTGCGACTGGAGGGATGAACAAACTCCCCAAAATATGCCATGTTATCCAAGTCTATGGAAAATCCAACCTTGTGGTCACCACTAGGTATGTCATCTTGTAGTCCCATGAACTCGGCTATTGCTTCGTCGTTCTCAAATATGTCTAAGATGTAGGTGCCTTGTTGATCCCAATCGGTAAGCTGGGAATAAATGAGGGGCATGCCATCATCAGAGTTATCAAAGGTGGAGGCTGAAAAGGTGAGGATAGATTGGTTGACATGGTCATAGAAGTTTTGGACTAAATCCTTTTTGTTCTTTTTCCTGGGGACAGGTAGACTCTGAGGTGGGACCACTATAAGGGCTAAGTCATCAGAAGGTGGTTCGTTAGGTTGCCAAGAGACTAGATCAAGGGTTTCCCAATAGTAAATATTGAGCCATTCTTCTTTTTTCAAGGACGCTTGAGGATGGGAATCAGATGGATTTGGCAAGGGTTTAAGCATTTGGTCACATTACCCAAATAACTTATCTAGGTCCATTATGTTGGTAGAGGAAAGGGAATCCCATTCATATTTGTTTGAGTTAGGGGAGTCATAGTGGAATGGGTCAGATGGTTTGTGGGATGTCTCAATATCGTCATAAGCACTTACTTCCTCTTGTGATGGTAACGAGGTACTAGGAACGGCAATCCTAATCAATTGAAATCCTATCCCTAGGCCTTTTGGTCATTGAGAGATAATGATTGGTTCAATCCTTCCATTCTGATGTAGTCCTAACCCACTATGTCTATCACATCCTTTCCTTTACATTATCATAAAGCCTTTTCCATATTGATCTTTAGATATTTGAATAGACGGTGGAGGGTTTTCATTGTCTTCATTATATAACCAATAGGTCACATCTTCTTGATCTATAGCTTCTTTACTTAAGTATCCCCACTTTGTGAAATTCATTGTAGGAGGGACATGTATTGTGACAATAGATTGTCTCCTATCTATTGTTGGTAAACCATATGACTTAGGAGGAACCAACTAATTGACACAATAGGATGATTTCATGTGATATTCTCCACAACCCTTATCTTGGATCTCGACCTTAGGAGTGGATGATGGTATTTGGGATGCATATGATTTGGAAAGAGTTGATGGATTGTCATACAGGGAGAAGGTGGAGGATGAAGCCTCTTGATTTATAGGCACCTATCATTGTGGAATTTTATGTAGGCTAGTGCAATATTGGAAAGGATCTGGATCACAATCGATTGTGATCTTGGTGCTATTGTATGAGAATTTGAGACATTGATGGTAAGTGGAAGGTACGGCTTTCATAGCATGTATCCAAGGTCTACCTAGTAACAAATTATAGGGAAGGACGAGATCAAATACTTTGGAAACTAGTGTCCATAACTACAAATCCAATTCTGATAGGGAGTGTTACAAATCCTTTGGATGATCTTTCCTCATCATCATATTCCTTAATGACTATACTCTTAGTGTTGTCCACACATTCATCTAAGAAACCTAATGCCTTAACCAATTTCAAGGTGCAAAGGCTCAACCCTGCTCCTATGTCTACCAAGACTTGTCTGACTTTCATTTGATGGACAAGAACTTCAAGGTGTAATGGGTCGTTATGGTTGGTCTTCTTAGTTGAATAATCCTTCTGAGAGAAGGTAGCATGATGGGAACTAGTTAAGTTTCCTACCATCTCTTCGAAATGATTGACATCTAAGTTGGTGGGGATAGTTGTGCTTTGCAAGGATTTTTCTAGAATGGCTCAATGATCAGGTGATATGGTCAACAACTCCAAGATGGATATTTGTGTTGGGGTCTTGCCCAATTGGTCAAGTAAATTATACTTAGGCTTGGAAGACTATGGTTGTTGTTCTGATGAAGGACCTGGAATGGTTATCTTAGTTCGATGTGTATTGACAACACTTTCAAGAATCTTCTTTATGGTAATGGTGTGGATATTTTTATCGGCAACTCAGATATGATTTATGATCTTACCTTGGTTGTAGTCATACTTGGTATTTGAATAATTGGTCAAGGTATTAGTCTTAGTTCCCGAACTAGAGGCCTTTATTTTCCCATGGTCATGTAATGGATCTGTGAAGACCTTGTTGTCACTGTGTGGCATTCTTTTTGCCATTGACTTCTATGGTTCCATTTTCAACAAAATCTTGGATAATGGTCTTCAATTGTCAGCATTGTTGTAGGCTATGTCCCTTAGTTTGATGGTAATCGCAAAAGGTGTTGTCATCCCACCATGAGGGTTTAAAATGTCCAGCATCATATTGTTTTGGCTCTTGAGGTTGTATGAGTTTATGTTTATTTAGTTCTTTGAAGACTATCTCAATTAGTTCTCCTAAGGTGGTAAACTCACATTTTGGAAACCTCCTCTATGGTCGTTGTTGTTGTGTATTTTGGACAAAGTTTGTAGTTTGATCAACATTGTTGGATATATCATGAGAGGGGTTGTGTCCTCTAAAAGTAATGACCAGTCCTAAGTGTAGGGTCTTAGCATCAAAAATACCGTCATTAGTTACATTTTTGTTTTTGGACCAAAATTTGTTCCTATTGGTTGGGGCATTTTGGTGTTGAACAATTGGATTCGTACCTGGCATCTTAATTTCCCCTCTGTCAATGAGGGCTTTCTCAAGTATAATTCCTTTTTTCACTAAGTCTATAAAAGAGGTACAACAATGTACTCTTAAGTCACTTCTCAGTTTTGGATTAATATTTTCAAGAAATATTGTGACTTTTTGTTTCTCTAGTATCTCAATAGGACATCAGCTAGCTAAACTCCTCCATCTTTGGAAAAGGTGATGAAGTTTTCTCCATCTTCTTGTGTTGTGTGACACAAGGTAGCTATTGTGATTTCATTATCAATGTTAAAAGAAAATTGTTCCACAATTTTTTCAGCCAATTCACCCCATGATTTTATTCTGTATGGAAGTTTAGAGAACCATTTCAATGCTATCCCAACAAGGGTTCATGGAAAAAGTATCATAAGGTACGTGGGGTCATATGAAATGTCCATGCATGTTGTGGAAAATTTTCTTATATGTTCTAGAGGATTTCCCTTCCCATTATACTTATAATATATCCATGTGGGAAGGGTGTCATGTATAGTGCTTTGTCAAAGGGACATGGAAATAAATCTTATGCTGAAATGGTTTATTTTCTTGACATTGACATGATGTCCATTTTCTATTGGAGGGCCTGCATTTGAGTTTGCAAAAAATATACCTCTTTCAAAGACGTGTTAGTTACATTGTTAGGATCCATGTAAGTGTTCTGAAATACAATATTTTGTGACAGATTCTGATTTGGTGTAGGTATATTCCTTTTTGTATCATGCCTATTTGCAGAATGGCTATATTGGTGTTGTCTATGGTATAGCTTGTGTCGTGTTTATGCCAATTTTGGCCCTTTTACTTTTGGTATTTGTGCCAAAGGGGTTTGATGATGATGCTCTTGCAGTAAAATTTAATCCTTCTGTTATACCAAATGGTGTTGTGTGTATTGTTGTGGCAGTTTGAGTAGGTATGCCAGATGGTATTGCTGCAGTAATTTGAGGAATAGAGACACTTGATGTCATGGTTTTTTTCCCTTGAGTAGATGAAGTTTTCAAAGTGTGGATGTCAAATCCTAGAGGTAATATGGCACCTTCGACTAATAACTTTGCTAGATACCTTTGATGATCATTTTCCAAACACTCATCTATAAAAGATGCAAATTTAGGATCTTGGACAATGGCATTTATGTCTTCTACAAAATCTATCCATGTGTCTCTAGTGACAAATTTTTTGAGCAAGGCTTTGTGAGGTCTTTGTGTCCCTGATGGTATGTTCGAGAAGGGATTGATGAATTCCTATGGATCATCCATTTCTCTACATTTCTTTTTAGACCTTATTTTGACCATGAAAGATGTTGCTCAGAATGGGGGGATGAAAAACTACGTGTAAGAATGATATATACTATTCTATGTTTTTGAGATTTTTGGATATAATGAATGAATGGTGCTATTTTTTGGTATTTTTTGGAAAATAAGGAATGTCTAAAATGATGTTATGCTAGGATGACAGTGTCTAAGTATGCAAAAATATAAGCAAACTTCTAAGGTAATCAATTCTAGATGATTCTAAAAGGAGGTTACCTACCACCTATATTTTAACCAAGGCTACAATTTAAATTTGTCAAGGAACTTGTGTAGGACTAGGACCAAAAGATGAGGTGAAATCCCAAACTAGACTGATGAGCTGGAAGGAATCACACGTAGGAAACAAGCTATGTTGACAGGTGACTAGGCTCAATGGAAATTTTTGTTTGAAGTATGAGTTTTCCCAAAACGTGGAAAGTTATCCTATTCTAAGATATGCAAGGTGATTTTCCTAAAAGTTTGAACTATTCTTGAGTAGTAAATACTCCTAAGATGAAACTAAGTTTTGTAACTAGATTCCTATCACTAAAACTAAATGACACCTAAAGGATGGAATTGTGAAAAGTATGAGCAAAATTTATGGTTTCTGTCCAAGGATAACTGTAAAAATCAGAGACTGGTATGACTGTTTGGTTTCAGATTGTCACAGTGAATTCTGGTTTTTTGTTCTCAGGAAATACGGTTCAGGTTTACAGATACATCATAGTATTTAATAGATGCAGTTCTCAAGGTCGTATGTGGTTTTCTAGTAAACTATGTCTCAAGTTTATGACAGGAAAATGTGACTCAATCTAACAGATGTGGCTAATAGTTAAAAAAATGCGACTCATTATGACATATGTGACTCACTATGATAGATGCGACTCACTATGAAAAATTTGACTAACTATTAAACAAATGTGACTCAGTTTGATAGTTATGGTTTTCTAATTAACATATATAACTCAGTTTGACAGTTTCATTTTTCTAGTTAATTGGGGTTTTGACTGACTCTTTTCATGATCAAATTTGGAAAATATTGATAATCAAAAAACAAAGTTTTTTTGGTTTGATAATCATGAATGTGTGTAATTCTAGAAAACATGTACAATCCTAAGGCTGGCAATGATAATACTTGCTGAATTCTCAGTTGGGTTTCCCAAGCTATGCTTATTCAAAGCGGATGACTAGAAGCTTGACCACACTAGCTCCCCCTTACACTGCACACACTTCTCAGGTCAGCCAAGCTTCAATTCCCATGACTCTCCCATGGAAAAAAAATCATCTCTACTAAGAACCATATGAACATGAGACGGCTTCAGAGGTCTGATCTCTTGCACCAACAAATAGGGGTTTTTGGTTAATCTATAAACAATTTGTCTTTTTAGTATGGACACCCGTTTAGAAGGCCACACAAGAGGCAAGATTAGCTTTGATAAGGAGGCTTCCTATCTTGTAGAGGTTATGCTCTACAGGTTTTGATGCACCATGAGGGTACTGAGGGAATCAATATCACTTGCTTATCCATAGGAGCTCCTGTAATGCTGAGTTTTCCTCAATATTATAATTTGTATACTGGTTGAGAGTAGCTTGGATTTATCTCATCACTAGTTATGAGTCACTTTGGGGTGAGTACTTTTTCCCACCAAAGTAGGCCTAAATTCTAGAGTCAATAATAGTTTCTCTTGCACCCAGGATTGCACGAATGCACAAGGGGAGAGAATAATTTTGTTATCAAATCTGGTTCTAATATAACAATTGTGCAAACACACCAAACAAAAAAGACAGTGATTAATTTTAATCCCAAATGAATATTTTCTAATCTACTCAAACAATTTGTTTCAAAATTATCTTTGATTTAGGTCTAGCAAAACAAATCATTTAGTAGTTTTCAAAATTTTCTTTGACAAAGGTTCTGCAAGACAAATGATTAGTAGTTTAAATTTTATCTATCTTCATCAATTGTCTTGCAAAAGGGTTTGAATGATTTTATTCTACGAAACGTCCTAAAAAAACTATGTTACCTCATTAAAAACACACACTGCAAACTCAAAATTATTCATAATAAAGCTAAAAAATAAAAAATAAAAAAAAGAATTTCAGAAAACTATTTACCAGTCAAATGCATCGTAGAAAAACATAGATGTGTCGCAAAAAGTCATATGCGGCTCAGGATATTAGTTGTGTTGTTTTGGGCTGCAAATGCATCTTGTCGTACCTGTACCTACAAATTCCAAAATTTCTTCAATTTTTTTTTGAAGATCGTGTCTTCACGTCGAGTTCACCAATGTAACACTAAGGAAAAACAAAAGAAAAAGGTTAATCAATTCTAATGAAATAAACTTAAATATAACCTATGCTAACAACAAAGAACAATGGAATTTAAAAGTATATATAAATAGAAAGATCTCACCGAACATCTGTATATTTTCATGAATAACCTCAATTGCACTTCTCCATTTTGTCGTTGTATAATAATTGCCCTCATATTTCTTAAGCATGTAAGTATGGCCTATTGATTGATGATTTAGCAAAATATCAAAGATTCTTAAAGTCGCTTCTTAAAAATATAAAGATTTTGAGAGGAGGAATAGTGACGAAGGTTAGGTCAATTTATAGAAAATTGTTTTTTGAATGAATGGCTCAGATTCAAAAGATAGATCGACAATTGAGATTAATGAATGCCATGAGATAGAGATCTAGTTTCAGTAATAATGCAAGTGAAAAATATAACTGATGGAGATTAAGATTAAATAATAATTTAATCTTTAGTTGAGACTGTTCAAAATTTAGAAGAATAATGATTGCATGTAAAAGATAAAGAAGAAACGTTGTGTTTGAATGCACGAATGAATGAATGAATTAAATAAATTTATTTAATTAATAATAGTTTGCATGCAAAAGAATCAGAACTTAGATAATTGACCAATTAAACCAGAAGGTTTGTTTGTCAGAAATAAGCAGATATTAAATCAAGAGATAACTGACTGATTTAATTAAATCTCGACTTAAGTAGTAAATGAATAATTAGATAACTAAGTGATTATCTAATCAAGAGAAATATGCCAAGAATAATTATTTTTATGAATTAAATGTTTATTTAATTCAACATTCAAAATTTCAGGATTAAATTAAATAAATAAAGATTTATTTAATTGACTCGAGAAAAGATTACAGAATAGTTAAATAATTCAAACTAAATATTTAATTATAGTCAGAAATATGAGGGTAAATTAAATAATAATTTATTTAATTTTAGAAAGATGATTAATTGATTAGTGACGTAATTAAATAAATAACATTTATTTAATTTATCAAGATTGAAATAAAGGTACTAATGAATTAACTAAATAATTAAAGTTATTTAATTAATAGAGGATAGGTGACTTTAGAAAATAATTAAATAATTAACATTATTTAATCATGACCATGAAGATGAGAATCTATGTTGAAAATGGTGTTGTAGGCCTAGACCAATTTTTGGTGTCTACACTTAGTGCTTGAATGCTTGCTTGAGAAGATTGAGTGCTTGAGTGCTTGTGAAGATGAAATGATGTTAGGGGGGGTGAATGAGGATGAAATCCCTTATTTATACATGTTATGCCCTGATTTCCCAAAAATAACACATGATAGGCCAACCTTAGGCTTTTGGAGATAAATTCCTATTAGAATTTTGTTTAAATTTTAAATTTTATACCAAAAGGGACTAGGTCGCCCAAGGTGGCAACCTATTCCACTTGGATAAATTCAAGTGGTGGTCGGGAATTAAGTGGTGTTTAATGATTTTTAGTAGGCTTGTCTCTCGAAACACATTTAAGTTGGCCCTAAAATTACATTAAGG
The DNA here is from genome assembly GCA_007115665.2 of Sequoiadendron giganteum. Taxonomy (NCBI): domain Eukaryota; kingdom Viridiplantae; phylum Streptophyta; class Pinopsida; order Cupressales; family Cupressaceae; genus Sequoiadendron; species Sequoiadendron giganteum. Next base: position 261,266,786 of record CM021101.1, read on the forward strand.
GACCAATTTAACATAAGGGTGAATTTGTTGATGACAAGCCTAGGAAAATGTGAAAATGTTTTACAACACCTTCGCACAAGGCTTGGAAATATGTGAAAACGGGTTGTTTAGGTGAATTGTGTTGAAAGGGTCTTAAAAAAGTGTGAAGATGTGTTACAATACCTCACAACACGTTTGTAAAACATCATTAGGTTATTGTTGATTTGCAAGTGTTCAGGTATAATGTGAATGTGTTGGCCACATTACAACATTAGATCAAAGCAAAACAAGGTCAAAATCCAAGGGAAAAGACCCAAATGAATGAAAAAGTGTCAAGGCTACACTTTTTGGTGACACACCTTGTAAGGGTATAATTCTTGATTATAGTCTCATGAACTTGTTGGAAAATAATCCATATTGAGTTTCATCACAAAATACCTTACCTGTCCTTGAAACTAAAACTTCACAATATATGTATTATTTAAATCCATCAAAAAAGATAAAATAAAAGAAAAAAGAAAATAGTTTTTTTTCTCATGAAAAGAAAAATTAGTATTTTATGGAATTAGTTGATGTTGGAACTAATTTTGGCCTCCTAATGGTTCATTATATTCTATTTTAATTTCAACTTCTACCTCACTAATACTTTCCTCAACCTCCTTAGCTCCCCCCAATTCGACAACTTCCTCTTCCACTTCCCAATCTCCACACTTAGCTATTATGGTGTAAAATTTTACCCTAGTGCAATTTCCCATAGCGTACCCTTACTTTAGCCTTATAAAACTAATAATGCTAAATCCTATCGCTCTAAGCCTTTTGTTAATCCTTAGCTTATTATTTTATGTTGGTGAAGGGAATTTTGACTAGGATGCTTCTTCACCCTACAGACATCTGCATGCCACACGAATGTCCCTAATGGATTCCCTAGTCGATGGATGTTGGGGCATTACACTTCCTATCACCCATGAAGTGTAAAGCCCCTATAACTATAGACCCACCCAAAAATGGCTCTTTTCCTCCAAACATCCATTTTGAACCTCTAATTATTATACCATTTAACTCACTTCTCATTCTACTCTTCATTATTGTAATTCTACTCACTTATTCTCATTTCTTCTTCTTAACTCTGACTCTATCACTCTTCCATTCTCTATACACCATCATTCTTGTAGGTTTCAAGCTCTACATCACTCGTGCACAATTGTCTTATGCTCAAGGAGCTCTCATCCTTCCTCTTGACTTCTTCAAGATTTTAGAAGGGAGGGTAACACTTTGTTATTTCATTACATTATCAATCTTATAGTTAACATATTGTTGTATTTTCTTTCTATACGTCTTGTCTACTTTATTTATCACTGAAAGGAAGAATTTTGTTGGGGTAATTCTCTGCTTGAGAGATAAAACTACAAAACTCAACACTCTAATTCAAGGACAAACCCTAGAAATCTCAACATCAAGTATGTAAAGGAGAAAGAGATCTTGCAATAGGTCTATCTGAGGTGTTGATTGTAAACTAATGAGGGATTCACCACCAAGTTAGGAATTGGAAATACAAATGCAATGCAAGGTAAAATGCTTAACCCTATTATGATGCAATCTTTCACTAAATGACCTACAAAATTCTGTAAAATAGAATTGAAAACCACAAGATGAAATGTGTGCACATAGGAATATGAAGATGTTTGGATGGAGCTTTGAAATGATGAAAATAATGACTTTAATGATGAATAACACTCATATGCCAAACTAGGCGAATCAATTCCAAATTTGGGTTTTTGTGCAGAAACAAGAATCTGGCAAATGGGTATCTGAAACTGTACAAACCTAAAAATTGACCTAAACTGGGACTCGTACACCAAAACTAGCGTATCAGTCTAGTTAGGGTTTTCTAAACTTTAAAGTCTGAATCTAGTCTTCAAGGTCTTCTTTGCACTTCCTGATTGATTCTCGGATCCACAACCCTGATTTGCAACATGTAGAAGTCTTCCAAGTATCTCCAATGCAAGGTGACAAGTTTAAAAACTTTGGACACTTTGACAAATTTCTCCAAACATGCTCTTCAATGTGCCTTCAATCTAAATATGAAAATCACACACTAAAGAGAGGGAAAAATGTTGTTTTATTAGTGGAAAGGGGTTTTCCTTGGTCAAACCCTATTTTGGTAATCAAACCTTGAAATGAAATGAAATAAGAATGGAGAATGATGAATGAACAAAATAAGAAGTTGCAACTCACCAAAATCTAGCAATGAAGTGCTAAAAACATGTATGAGATGGCTCCAATGGATTTAGATCTTGACTCTTTCTTGAATAGGATAGATCTTGAATCGAGCACTTGCTTGAATCATAAAGCGCTATATCATAATTGTTAGCTAAAAAAAAACATCATGCATGAAGATTTTGACGTGATGCTTGATGCTTGAATAACACTCTAAAATACTTGATAATATTCCCTTGAATGCTCTTGAATGGTCTTGTGAACTCAAATTTTCTATTATGAATGCTCTCACAAAAGTATTAGGTCACTTGATTGCTTGTTAGGTTGAAAATGGGTGAAATAACCTTGTATTTATACTCAATTATGCACGAATTTATGAAATTACAACACTACAAGCTGACATCAGATCTAGGATGATAAAATCCCACCAAGAATTTGAATTAATTTTAATTTTGAGCCACACGAGACTCATACACCCAAGGTGGTGTATGAGTCCCATTAGACATAATTTATGGGACCAATTTCAAAAATTCTTAGAAAGGTGTGAAACAAAGATCAGGACCCAAAACCCTAGGTGGGACTCATACGCTCAAGGTGGTGTATAAGTCCTAGACCACCAAATCTGGGACACACAAACTCAAAAAACCTGAATTATGATTGGATGTTGATTTGTGTCGAGATCATCCTAAAAAAGATGCATTAAATGAGGCTTGTGGATGCAAAATAGGGCCAATTAAAGCATAAAGAAGCCCAATTATTAATGAAAACCTTAGAAAAGTGTGAAAATGTGTTACAACACTTTACAACATCTAAAATAAGGTAAGATTTGGTTTATTTAATTCGCAGGGGCCTGAGACCTAATGTGATTGTGTTAAACACATTACAACACTAAGTCAAGGCAACATTAAGCTCAATTGATAAGGAGGGCCCAAACAAGTGTGAAAATGTCATTGATGACATTTTTTGACACTAAATTTATTCTCCACTTTAGTGAGATGATGAACTTGCTTCAAAGTCACACTAAAGTAGACCAACATGCATCAAGAGGGGTCCAAATGAACCAATGCTAGTAAGATAGGATGACAACAATCAAGAGGGGTGATCAAGACCCTACGATCAAGATCCCATGAAAAACCAACATAGGCATGAAAGAACACACAAAAAAAATGATATAAAGAGAATCATTAAGGTACAAGCATATAATGCCAAAGACAAAGAGAAGGAAAATCAAAACAAAATAAATGGGATCAACCTTCAACCATTTGTCCATCATGATGTGGATCAGATCTAGACTATTTGTCTAAAAATGCACGCTCACTCTGAGGCAACAAAACTTTAGGACGTCCACTAGGTGAGGATCCAAAAGAGGTAACACACACACACATCACTGGTATGTGCTAAAACCCATGTGTGAGTGGCTATGGGAAATTCATGCCTTGGTCGAGCTTCCATCAAAACCATACAAATTTTATACCTCCTGATAACTTTGATATGATTCCATGCAAAAAATACCTTTGATCTTCATGAGGCAAGAAAAACTTTGTATGCTTGGAGCTCATGAAAAATGAATTTCAAGCTTCATGGGGCAAGCAAAGCTTTGTATGCTTGGAAATCATGAACAAACAAGATGGACCCATAGGCATGCAAGGTGTATTATGCAAGGTGGCCATATAACTAAAAATGAAAATGCAAAAATAATGTAAAGAGTATTCAAAGGAGTCTTTCTTAGTTCATACAAGGTCTTTAACTTAGGGAACATTTTTCCAAATGTCTCCAAGAGAGGACCTATCAAAGAATAAAATATTCACAACTTAGGGGATGTAGTGTGTCACATGAAGCCACTATGAGGAACGTAATATGCTAAGAGAGATCACACTCTTGAGGGACATCACACCCAATGCCATCCACAAAGTGAAAGACACAACACATAAAGTAAGAAGACTACACCATGAACCATGAAAAATAAAAATGCAAAAGAATAATGCCAATGTATGCCCCCACTTTAAAGAAATTGCTAAACATCAAACTATGAGAAATTAATTTAAAGTACCAAATGATAAATGTTAACAATAAAGAAGACATGAGAGCTAACTTGGAAAGCCCTATGTCAAGTCATATGTTTCCAAATGAAGCTATGTCATGCAAAAGAAAATAGAGGGGTTGCCACCAAAATAAAACTCTAAGCACATGAGGGATCTATGGATTTAGGTCAGTATTTTCTTGCTACAATGTTTTTAGAGAGCTCAAAACTGTCATCATTCCCCAAATACACATAAAACTAGAAGAATGACACAAAGAGAGTAAAAAGAAATAAAACTCCTTTCGGTTCAACATGGAAGAGACATGGATGTATCAAAGCCTTGTGTAATCCCCAAAAGGAAAACACAAGACAAAGAAAATAAAAGCTAAAATAAAAGGTAAAAAGAGTTATGACATAGAGAAGAGTGAAGTTACAAATAGAGGAATATCACAAAGAGAGAGATATACACCAAGAAAAAAATCATGGGGATCACATCACACACATGAAATCACACAAAAGAAAAATAAATAATGCAAAGGACTAGTAAGGAAGATTTGAGTCAACCTATTAATAGATCATTTGCATCCCAATAATGTTCATCATATATAGAAGATGGAAAATTAGCCAAAGGGACAATAGCAAGTGCCAAACTAGGGTCATTACCAAGTTTAACACTCTTCATTGGAGAATTATCATTTAAGCTCAAAGAAGAGGAAAAGAATGTATTCAATTAATTATGCACCTCCTCGTCAATTTTACTAATCTCCTCGTCATCATCTAAATTAATCACAACAAGAGGTCGAATGATAATGTCCAAAGAAGGGTTCAACTCCTTCTGTGGTTGTATTTTAGGATCGTTTTGTTTTGGGGAGAGGGTAGAATCATCATGCATTGCTTTACTTGAGTTAGGATCTTGATTTTCTTTGTTTATTTCTTCATTTAACATGCAAGCAAGGTCATATCATCTACGCATATGCTCTCTAGCACCTCTATTTCTTTTAGTTCAATTTTCAAGCTGTATTTGTGTAGGAGCGGGTTAATCAATTGTAGGTTTATTTTCTTCTCCAAGGGGAGTCTTGTGCATCTTGAAGACATGCCCCATTCGGAATAGGGACCCTCTCTTTTCTTTTTGGCTTGTCGGGTCCTTTTTTCTTTGCCTCGTTTTGTGTGCCCTTTTTTGCATCCTTGATGGTCAACACATTCTCAAAAGTCACATTTTAGGGTTGACCTAATTTTTCCCCTCTGAAAAGTGCTAAGACTTGAGTCCTTTCGAGTTTTATTTGACAGTTGGCCTTTCTAACATCTGTGGCGTCTTCCGGGCCAGACCCTCGAGTTTCCCTTTGTGGGTTTCCATGTCAGCTTCACCCTTCTCTGCAGCCAATAGTCGACGTCTTCCTAGCCTCCGAATCTTAGTGCTTTGATGGCTATCTGTACTATTTGTTGAACCAATTGGCGCTGCTCGTGTGTCTTTCTGGACCCCGGATTTTGGATTATTGTCTCTGGAATTTTGTTGGTGTTTCGTCATTCTGCGTGGCCGTGGCTCGATGTCTTTCCGGCCACCGAAACCCGGACCTCCCACCACCACCCAGGAAATTTGAATCCACCTACCTTACCTGTCACTGTATCGAGCATTTACTGAGATATTAATGGCGCTGAGGGTTATTTAAGCAAGTTCCAACTTGTCATTTTCACATGACAGGAAGGAATTCGAAGAGCTCCCTGACCCAATCATTCTCTGCCTCTGCACCCGAGCTCCAACTTCATCGTTCCTTGTGAATTCAGCACAAAACATCTTCGGGGAGTCGAGGTAGGTTCATTGCTCGCACCTCCTTTCCTTCTTTTGAAACCATTGGTTGAAACTTAAATGTAAAAATCCAAAATGAATTTGAAAATTGGTAAGAAAGTGCCCCCTGCCAAAAACCCATAAATTAAAAAATTAAAAATCGTGAGATTGGTAGCAAAAAATCAAGACCGAAGTTTCACCTCCTCGTCGCTATTCTTCAGAATAGGTGACCACCTCCTTTGGGCCTAGACCTCTCTGTGGTCGCGTGCAAGTTAAAACTTAGAGAAAATGACTGGTGAACAAACTCACCTCGGCTTCCAGCCTCTGGATTTCCCCTCCCAGGTTTCTGTTGTGCCTCTGCCATTCCAAACAACTTTCTTCCTACGTCCTTCTAGACCTCAAACCCTAGAGGCATGAATTCCATTACAAACTGCAACCAAAACTAGACTATGGGGTTGTCATCAGACCCCACACCGCTGTCCCTATTTCGCTGTTTCAAACGGTTGTCATCACACATCTTTCTGGCTCCAGGGCCCCAGTCTTCCCTCCGCTTTGCATATTTTGAATAGGAAAATCAACGTCTAGACTTCGTCCGGACCTCGACATCCGAAATTTCATCCCCAAAATTTTGTGTTGCTTTCATTGTCCCGAACGAGCAAGCCTATCCATCTTCCTGGCCACTGGACCTTGAACAGCCATCCGCCGCTAGGTTTTTACCAATTGATCAAATCTGCATCGGGTATAACCTTTTGGACTTCCGTCCCCAAAATTCCGTTCATGTTTCATCATTTTGCATGGCTATCTTGAAGCAGATTTCCAACCCCGGCAACCTAGACTCCAGAACCTGAGCCCCAGAATGTTGTTTTCCCTACACACTTTTACACAACCAACCCTGAACAACTTTCCTGCAGCTAAAGCCTAAATGCAAGAATGATGGCTCATACAACCTCCAAATAAAAAATGGACTTTGACCCACATGCTAAAATTGGGCCTTCCTTCATACAAACCCAACACTGGGAAAGGTCCTTGGGAGTGCCTTGCCTTGTTTGCCCCTCCAGGAGGCATTCTGCCAGAGGAAATCTGACCGTTGGAACTCGGGTCACCTGTTTGCCTTCTAATGATGTTTTTATCAAGTGTTAGAATTTTCTCAGATAAATGTTGTGGATCTAACCTTGATTTGTAGGGATTTGTTTGAGGCCGCTTTTTCGTGCTAATGTTGCTAACTCCCATATCTTTGTGCAGGATTTATGGAATCTGGTGCAGAGGCCTCTGGGACGGCCAAGGACAAAGGGAAAAGAATCGCCAAAGCCCCCCAAGGCAAGGAAGACAAAGATCAAATGAAGTATCAATTCCAAGGGGCACCTTTGCATTCCAAGGTGACAACCAGTTGGAAAAACATCACAGACACCAATATCGGGCAAGTCGATATTGATGAATTTACGTGAAGGGTAAAGGTAGACCCAAAGACAGACAATGCAAAGTTGATAAGAAGCAATGGACTTGCCAAAGCTGCAGGTTTCCTGCCCACTTTGTTGGACCCTAAGTTGATAATGATGTGTTGGGAGGCATACCAAATTGAAACTAGAACCATCATGATAGGGATGTCAACATCCTAGCTGATATGTCCCCTATCAGGATAAGTACCACCTTCCACATCCTTTCTTTTGACAGCATGGAGGCCCCAACCATAGAGGAGTGTAAAGCATTATGGGATCAGGATCCCGCAAAGTGCAAGAAACTGATCAACCAATATTGGTTGAAAGACAAGCAGGCTAGTGCTGCCAAAGTTCCCTAAGAGCTCTACCGCAATGACTTCTTCAAAGAATATCATGACTTGGTCACCCTAATGAGCAGAGTAATGGGTCTTCTTGTTGTGGCCTTCTTCCAAGAATGGATGTTGTACTTTGTTGAACAAATTCTCCATGGAAGTGACGTTGCATTCTATTGGGGAGAGATAACCAGCAATTGTTTTCATGAGCAATTCATCAATGTGAAAAATACCTCCAAATTCTACATGACATCCTACCTGGTCTACTCGCTTGCCGATCGATGACATTATCATATATTTTCTGCAATGCCCAATGAGGCACTGGGAAGAGAGCTCAAGCCCTATGACAGATACCCATAGCTGCAATAGATGAATTTCAAAAGGGACTACTGTAGGGTAAACGATGCTTTTACTGCATATATCATTCAGTCTCTGGGAGGTGATTTTGAGATAAGTGTCTCTCACAGTGCTAGGGGCCTTCTCAAGCACTACACCTTCCTATTTATACAATTCCCCAAGTTCACCTACATTCATGCCCAAGGATTTACAAAAAGGCCGAATACCCTACTGAGTAGAGTAATGGGCCTTCTTGTTGTGGCCTTCTTCCAAGAATGGATGTTGTACTTTGTTGAACAAATTCTTCATGGGAGTAATGCTGCATTCTATTAGGGGGAGATAATCAACAATTTCTTTCACGAGCAATTCGTCAATGTGAAAAAGACCTCCAAATTCTACATGACATCCTACTTGGTCTACTCGCTTGCCGATTGGCGACATTATCATGGATTGCTTGCAATGCCCAATGAGGCACCAGGAAGAGAGCTCAAGCCCCACGATAGATACCCACAGTTGCAATACAGGAATTTCAAAAGGGACTACTGTAGGGTAAATGATGCTTTTACTACATATATCATTCTATCTCTGGGAGGTGATTTTGAGAGAAGAGTCTCTCACAGTGCTAGGGCCCTTCTCAAGCACTACACCTTCTTTTTTATACAATTCCCCAAGTTCACCTACATTTGTGCCCAAGCATTCATAGAAAGGTCGAATAAGATGCCCCAGTACCCTGATGACTGGATTATACTATTAAACCTAACATGGCAATTGTGACATATACACCATATTTTGAGTAGTAAACATTTGGCAGGAAACCCCTATCCCCTCCGACTTGGCCAGGGGTTGTATCAAATTCATACTTCCCAATGTGCGGGCAACTCAGAAAAGGAGCTGGCCAAATATCACTTCAGGTAGCATACAGTTAGGCCACAGATGGACCCATACAGTCACATTAGAAAGGCACTTGGACCAGAGTACACCCACCTCCACCAAGTTGAGGATTTTTGGGCTAATTGCAAAGATTACTTTGAAGTGCGGATACGACATTATATGCGTATGACTGCCTACTTCATGAAAATAGTAAAGTTGTGTCCAATTCCAGATCAGCTAGAAGAAGATGAAAGAACAGTGATCGACCCAAGGTATAGTGCCATCATAAATCTACCACTTCTTTTGATTGATTGGGATGAGTCAGAGGTTGATGACCTCGACGTTCTTACCAAGCTTGTTGAGGCTCGTACAAATGAATGGATCAACAGGCAGGTTGCTCGACTTAAGCAACAAGTAGTCGCCTTGACATTCAAGGGACTCAAAAATGAGCCAAGTAGTTCTGATGGTGGGATGGTTGCGAATACGACTGGAGAAACGTCCAAATCCCCACCATTTTTCAAGTTGTAAAAGAGAAAGGAGGTTGACGAGCTGCAACTTAACCCAAAGGTGTACGCCAGAAAGGCCTTGGAGGGTGAGCTTCCTAAGAAACATAGAAGAACGGGCAACATTACTGAGATGCTTGTAATACCAAAGGATCCACTCCATGAGGGTGAGGAGATGGAGCCTGACCCACCAAGGTCTCCATCTGCTTCATTTGTTGCTTCAATCATTGTGACTATTGCCACCATTCCACCCGCTTCACTTGCAATAGCTGCTTCCTCTCCACCTATAGTGGACACTTTTGTCCACCTCACCTCCACCTCTCCGATCATGCAGGTCATATCGGTGGATTCAATCTCTACCACCACCTCACCAATCTCATCATCCTCCATGTCTCCTTCCCTTCCACCCACTTCATCTACTGTTGTGATGCCTTCCCTCACTCTCCTAGAGTCCTTCATCAAATATATGCAAAATGTGTCATCCAAACTTTCAGGAATGCTTGCAAATCCAATGGTGCAAGCTGCAATAGCCCAAGCAATGGTTAATGCCCCAGCTCTCTCTCCTCCTATAGAACCACCAAGGATAGAGGCAACAATGAAAATCTCGGATGAGCTCGAGCGATGACAACAGGAGGCAGCTGTGAGGCCAGAAGATGAGGAATTTGTGTATCATGACAACCCCATCTATGAACATTGGGTTATTGATGAGGTGGCCTAGGAGTCCTCTAGTGAGGGCAGTGAGGATCAAGGAACAAACATAATCCAAGAGATGGCTGATCCAGAGCTTGACACAAAGTGGAACAAGCAACTTAAGGAGATCGAAGACAAAGAAGCTAAAGGATAGCTTACCATTGAATAAAGAGTTTTTCCAGGAACTAAAGGTGTAGGTCTCCTATAGAAGGACATGGTCAAACCCTAGAGCATGAGGAAGAGGCATCCTTCCATGAAGATGAACAAGAGGATAAACCTGAGGAAGATGAGCATGACTAGGAAGAAGAAGAAAAGGGTGTTGAAAGGGAAGACCACCCTAAAGAGTAGTTGCTCACTAAATATCCTACCAAATGCATAACTCTCGTAGAAGATTTTGATGAGGAGAAGGAGGATGCAAGGGCTGAGTAGGAGACCCTTAATGTCAGGTCCATTGAGCTTAGGGTGGAGGATAGCAAAGGTCAACAGGAATCACCTAGGGTAGGACCTCAGATGCCTGACTAGTTAGAAAGGCAGCTCGAAAAGAGAACTCCCACCCTAAAGGATCTGAAAGAAAGACTAGAGGCAATACTAGCTAGAGCTTAGATTAGCACCAAGAAGGAGAAGAAGACAAAAATCAGATCGAAGGTAATTATGGATGCCTCTGGATCTAGGGAAATGCAGATAGCTACGCCAATGGTTGGAGATAAAGGGATAAGCTATAACATCTCCACCATTGACTTGGTAGTAGCCACCAGGGAACGAAAGGTCGACCACCTCTAGGAATCAGTCGCCACACTGGTGCACCTTATCTAGTAGGATAAGGTTTCAAAGGAAGAGCTCAAGACACAGGTGGCTGATCTGATGGCCTACATTTAGCAATGGTCATCTCTTGATGAACAACCTACCACGTCATTGGCCTCGCCGTAGTTGTTGTCCTAGGAACAGATCAACAAGCTAGAAAGGAGAAGGAACTTGGATAAGACCACGAAAAATTGGTTCTGGTAGGTCTTAGACATTGGAAATACAGGCATAAATTTTGTTGTCCAAACAGAAAATAAGTTCTTGGAAGTATAGACATCTCTTGAAGGCACGAGGTGAATCTGTGAAGAATTCCCAAAGAAGTATAGGGTTGCCTATCCAAAAATCGAGGCTATCCTCACACTGCCAAGTGAGGTATGGGAAAAGGACCTTTCCTTCAAGGATGATGACCATTGGTTGATGGATGTATGGAAGTGGGACTTTGATCACCGAAAGGGGAAGTTGGAACAAATCTTAGAAAGAATAATTTGAGATATCGAATGGGCTAATGAGGCTAGAGGAGATTGTGCTAAATATCTCAAGTTGATAACAGGGTACGAGATACCTATTGTTAAGATCAATCTGAAAAGCATAAAGCCACACTTCTAAAGAAGGATGGAGAAGGAAATGTCAGCCGAGGTTACCACAGATTTTATGAGCTATGCTGCTCGAGCCTTCGTCCACTCTGAGATTTTCAAGGACAATGCTACCAAGTATGACGAAGACTGGGAATATCTCATTAACAATTCCAAGGAATGGAGTTATAAAGTGTTAAGATCTGACATCATTGAGGTTGACAAGCTTCAGCCGATGATCTTGAGATTTATGAAGTATGCAGTTTTGAAGAAACATGAAGGCAACCTTGCCATTGATGAGGAATTTTTGAAAGAATAGCTACAACAAAGGGAAATCAAAAAAATGACAAAACCGCTACAGTGTTGTCACTAGAGGAAAAAACAAGGGAAAAGAAAAAATATATTTTTAACATGTAATACATTTGGGGGTAGGTGAGACCTTGTTGTAAAGTGAATCTTGGCCACTCATTTTTCTTTTTGAAAACTATAAATAGGGGTCTCCTCCTCTCATTTTGAGAGAGTTGAGTTGTTGTAAAGGCATGCTACAGAAATTTTAATAGAAATACATTGACTTGGTGCATTTATGGATTTCTTGTCTTTGGTTGTGAAGATCCCTATTGTGTGTATGCTTTTTTTGTACATACTTTTAGTCATTTGTTGCTGGTAGGTGACTATGCAAAGCTAGTCTTGACCATGATCTTATAGCTGCTCTTTAAACTATCTTTATTCACATCTATATGGCGAATGAATGATGAAATATCTACAGTCCTTAGAAGATAGCATAGATTTCATGATACTGTGAAACTTTTGGTTAAGTGAAATTATGTTTTGAGAAAAATGTCCATAGTAGGAACCTCCATGATCACTATTCATCGATAGTTGTAGGTCCAATAACTCTTCCTCTCCCTTGCCCCTTTTTCCTTTTTTTTAGAAATAACCTATGCTAAGGTTCATTGCACATTGTAAAACCAAATTCAATGACAAGACGAAGTTCAAGACGGTTGTTTGACCCTACAGCAAAAGTGTAGTAATTTCCTATCCAAAGAACTATGTTCGTAGATCTAATTCTCCTACAGCTTTGACTCACATAAGACCGCCTTGTGATTCTAGAAAATAACATCATACATCAACTGATATATTACAAGCATCGTCATGACCTGACATCTGAGAGACCTTGGGATAGTGTTCTACAGTTTGATTGTGGAAGATTGTCCTTCAAGAGAGGTAATGCACCTACGCATTGCCTATGTTATGAAGTGCATAAAAAAACCATCAACAGGGAGGAGCAGAAGGAACCATGGGAGGTTTTTCAACCACTTTCTCTTTGACTTTGTAAACTTGTTTTATTCTAGGATGCGTGAGGGGATTGTTTTCATTATCTCTTGGTCTTTTGTAGGAAGTAGGTAAAGGTTTTGTCTTAGGTTGGTCTTGGTTATTTGGAATGTCTTTAGGTTCAATCATGGTTTTATCAATGACAGTAGGCTTTGTGGTAGGTTGAGGCATGTTGTAGAGGGATAATTCTACTATTTTATTTTCCTTGAAATTTTGATAAGATTTGAAAAATAATTCTCATGGTTTGATAGGTTTTATAGGTTCTAGCCAAAAGAAGTCTAATGAAAAGTTTCCATGGGAAGACAAGGGTTTAAAGCCACTATTATGCACAATAAATATTCCATCATCAAAGGGAAACTTTGAGCATTTATGGACAACTGATAGGACAATATTCATGGAGAAACTCCATGGATAGCCTAGCTTCACAAGAAACTGGTTTGAATGCGGGATGATGGAGAATGAGATATCTAATGTTTTTGGTCCTATTTGTAAAGGTAAGGTGATTGATGCCATCGTAGGGCAAGCGAAACCGTTATGCGTCTTGATCCATGCTTTCGGTTTGTCATATATATCTTGATAGAGTTCATGCAGAAGTAAAAATTCCTCTATGATCACATTCGCTCCACAGATAGGATCTATTAATATCCCATTAGTGGGATTATCATAAATGTAGCCGACTATGTAAAGAGGACCATGAATTGCATGTTTAAGTATATCTTGTGAGGAGAAATCAATCTCAAGAGGCTTTTTAGTTGATCCCTTACGATGTTGAGTTTCAACCAATGCAACCATACCATCGATAGGATTTTGTTCTTCTTGATCATTATCCATAGGAATTTGTTTAATTGTATCTATATTCTCATCATCTGTGTCAAAATTCATCACATCAATTTTTGTAGTTTCACTAGCTTTGACAAATGAAATATTAAGTTTCAGGATGGGATTGGTAAATATTTGCAAGTTTTTCTTAATGAAAACTTTGGACACTTTGATAAATCTCTCCAAAATTTCTCTTCAATGTGCCTTCAATCTAAATCTACAAATCACACACTAAAGAGAGGGAATTTTTTTGTTTTGTTAGTGGAAAGGGGTTTGCCTTGGTTAAACCCTGTTTTGGTAGTCAAACCTTGAGAAAAAATGAAATAGGAATGGGGAATGATTAATGAAAAAAATAATATATTGCAACTTGTTGGCATATGAATTCTAGTGTTGTTATTGATGGCAACCTAAAGTCATTTATCCAATCCACAGTCTAGTATTGGTTCATACCGGCAGAGCAGAATGAAGAACAGGGCATCCAATTAAACATAAGTCTGACGATCAATGTTCTTTATTTAATTATTAGTTTTTGTTGTGCATCTTATGGAACATAGTTGGGTATCTAGAATACCTTATTCTAGAGTCTTTTGGCAATGCATTCACTAGTGTACGATCTAGGAGATCTGGTGCACTAATTTTCTGATTATTTGTGCTAAAAGACCACCTTGGAAAAATTAGTTGTTGCAGATGTTTAAGAAGAAATTGGTTAAATGTTTTTGTGTCTGAATATGTTTATTTGGGTCCTCACTATGCTTTGACTGACTATGGGTGGTGCACATAAAGAATTAGTGGCTTATTTAGCTGATAGTTAAAAATTACTTTATGTTTTATGTAAGCCGACATATGAATGATCAAATATTTGATAGCGGATATATACATGAGATCGATAGTATCATTTTAGAAGATTGAATGTGTATTATGTGAAGTATATAAGTGTGTGGTGAGAAATTCAACAGGATAGTAGTCTGAATTCATATGTGCATGGATTTGTGTTGTGAATTGCAGAGGAGAGCAAAGCAAAGAGCAGAATCAGACATCTAAGGTCTAGAATCTGATCCACGAGCCTAACCAAAACTGTAACTTGGCATAAGTAGATGCCACTAATTCAATTCAACCCTTCAAATGGTTTTAATCTGAAATTTTGTAAGGCAGTGTGCCTTTATATTGAGTAGTGAGCTCTAGGCAGTGTGCCTGAATGCAAGTGCATTCTCTTTTGTAAACCTTATACTTGAGTACTCAAATTGTGGATTAACCTCCTTCATAGTTTTTCCCCTAACAAGGTTTCCACGTAAAAATCCTTGTGTTATGGTGGTGTGGATGATTACTTTGTGTTTTTGCATATTTCTTTGGTTTAATGCTGAAATGGTTTAAATATCAGATTAATAAAGTTCATATTTATAGAACACTAATTCACCCCCCCCTCTCAGTGTTCCCTTGAGTCCAATAATTGGTATAAGAGAATCTAGTTCCTCTAAAAATATTTAGTAGCTGGAGGTGGATCTTCGAATTTGATAGACTCTAGTAGTCTTTACCAGCAGCTTATGGTGGCACTTGATGATGTTGATCAGTCTAAAGTAGAAGTCCAAGAATTAAAAGAAAATATTAGGGATGCTGAGAAATTCATTCAGACCTTGAAGGATCAAATTGTTAAATCCAGGGAAAAGAGGGAGGATCTTTGTGATCAGATCAAGCAAAAAGAAAGCAAAAAAATGGAAGATGCTCACTTGAATCAAACCTTGAAGGAAATAACTGAAGAATGTGAAAAGCTTTCTAGAGATAATGCTACCCTAAAGCATGAGATGGAATCTATGGTGATGAAGCTAACTAAGGAGATTGAAGAAAGAAATAAGAATGAGGAGAGTCTTGCCCAATCCTTAAAATAAATATTTGATGAATGCAAAAGAAAAAATGGAAAATTTATTCAGTTAGAAACTGATTGCAACAATCCAGAAACAATGAAGAAGAACTTGAAAAACAACTTATTATTCTCAAAGATGAACTTGCTACTGCAAATGAATACACAAAGAATTTTAAAATTAGTTATGTTAAGATTGATGAGTTGACTCAAGGATAGAAGAATGCTAAAGACAATAGAGGTCTTGGATATGAGAAAGGAGAAAGTTTCAGATTTGGACAAAGAAATTTTGGAATAGGAAATCAGATGAACAAAGATGGAAGGTATTCGGTAAGACAACCTAATGCTCAAAAGTTTAATGGATACTATTTTTCTTTCAATAAACTCATTCATATGGCTTCTTGGTGTAGAATTAAAATGAAATTAGGTAATCCATCATTCTCTAGTCAGTGCTTCAATTGCAAAAAGTTTGGTCATAAATCAATTGAATGTAGAACTATGTCAAACTACTCTGTCAATAGAAGGAATTTTGTATGTTATACCTATGGAAGAATTGGGAATATTGCTAATCAATGTTTATCAAGAATAAATAAATGGAATGATTAGTTTGGATAAGGAACTACTATGTGTTACAATTGCAATAGATATGGTCACATTGCAAGATTCTGCAGGAACAAAAATGTGGGTAAAAGAGGTCTGGTATACAAGGACATAAATATATAGAAAAATGATAAAGAAAAGGGAAAAATGATTGTGATTGAAATAAGAGAATAGATGAATAAGACATGGGTAAGGAAGAATGAATCTGATAATGGCTCTGCACAAGAACTTGCTTCCCATAATTCCTCTGAAAATTGATATCAGGCCATTGGCCCAGTGGAGTTTTTTCAAGAAAATCCATTTTCCCCTATTTGTAAGATGGTACTGGATTGCAAGAAGTTTGTAAAAAGGTGTATTAATGATCTACAGAGGCTTTGGAAAACACTCTCAAGGAAACTTAAAGAAATCATAGGTCTGTAGAAAATAATTTCTCTTGCTGCCTAAGAAAACAGAGTATCTGGAAAACCTAGGGCAAAGGCATTTATTACAAACATGTGAACTATAAAAGATGAGTTGTAACTCTCATTTGTCACTTTGCATTGAATAAGAGAAGGAGGAAAGCAGTTTACAACAAAATCCTAAAGGAGCGAAGTAAATTCGGCGGCGAATCTCGAAATTTATCAAGTATTTCAGTTGTTTTGGAATTTCCATATATTTTGGTGTGTGGTTGTACGAAAGGGAAAAATGAAACAAATTAAATGGTCAATCAATTTAGATGAATACAAAAGTGAAAATATTAGAGTCATAAGAAATCTATTGTCACCTGACAAATTGAAATGGGTAAAAGAAGCCAAACACAAGAACTTGGACATTTGGAATGAGTTTCCCTATTTCGAGAACGCGAAACTCATTAAATTCATTTTGAGCAGATTGAATGATGACATTTTTATTCTAGACAAACCCTACATCATCTCGAAAGAAGTAAATGAAAATCTAACTGGATTATGCAAAGTTGGGGATATACTAAAAATTAAATCCATTCGGAATAAAAAATTCAAAACCCTAACCGAAGTTATTGGAGATCAAAGGGCACTGATAATCTCGACAATCGAAAACCCTGTGAAAATGTACATTGCACATGGCATATCATAAAAAATATTTTTAGGAAAAAAGAAGGATCAACTTCGGCTAGTGCAGTCTACATCTCACACAAGATGATAATGGAAGGTCAGGATTTCAACCTATGTGGACTGTTAAAGGATTAATTGATAGAAAATGTGCAATTAATGAAGGAGACAAATTACCCTTTCAGGTTTGGTACTCTGGTCATATGTCTGGTAATGTATTTTTTGAATTTTTTACCGATGGATAACAATGTGGTGTGGAAAGTAAATGAACTGGTGTGCAAACAAATATACACACACTCTAAGAATTTGGCTAACTGTGATCAAGAATTTGAAAGTTTCTTTAAGAGTTTGCTAGGAAAGTTCAGTATAGTTGGTGTTTCTCTTCCAGTAAGATGGAGAGAAAGAAGAAAAGATAAAATGAATTTGTTGTTTGTACTCCCCAGGAATGCAAGATTCTGAAAATTGAAGGAAAAGGAAAGGAATGGGAAATTGTGGATATACCAAATGAGGAATCTAATGAAGAAATAGAGGACATACAAGGAAAAGAGCAGGATTCAGCTAGATTAGAACAAGAAAATGAAATAACAGAAGCAAGTGAAGAAGAAGATGACTTGACAAAGGAGAAGCTAAAACAACTTATTCACAAGGAAGGTGGAATGCAGTAAATTGCTTAGTTATGGTCTATCAGACCATCATATGATCAGTATATGATTCTAAGTGTTTTGAGTGCTCATATTGTACACAATCGGATCAAATTGGAGAATTTGTAGAATATCTTACCTGAAGAAATTATTGAATGCATTAAGGAAACTTTGGACTCTGAACTTCATAGAAAAGAAGAAGGAGAAGTAATCTCTCATTTGAAGGGACAGTTTAGGCTATCTCTCACCAAGTTGAAAAAGAGGATGAATGAGCTGAGGAAATGCATAAGTGTGGAAAATAGCATCTACAACTATTGCATTTGTTGGCCTCATGCAGTTGGGAAATACAAAGACAAGTTGGAGAAAATTGAAACAAAATTGAATGGGATTGGAAAAAGCCTTGATATGGTTCAAGATCAAGATGGTAAAATCAAGAAGAGAATTCAAGAACTATAGTCTAAGCACACAAAATTTTAGTTCACTAAAAACACACTTGTGGACACTTTTTGGAAAGTGAAGGAACTAACTAAATATAGATTGGAACAGATGGTTGAGATATTGAGGAAAGGTGAAAAGTTAGAAGATGTGATCACAATTCTAGAATCCCTCACTGAGATTGTTAATAGAACATCTAAAATAATAGTATGATCATAATCATTGAGATTTCTATAGATGCTTGGAAGAAATTCCTCCCAGAGATGAAGGAGAATCATAAGATAATTTTCTAAGTTGCAGTTTTTTCAAAGTTTTGAAAACAATTTTGAATTTTTGGTTATATTTGAAAAAGAGGGAGAGAAAGCAACACATGTTTTTTTGATTGTTGGAATAGCTTTTTCATTGATGTCAAAGGGGGAGAGAAAGCAGTGAAAAATTCCTCATCAATCTAAGGGGGAGCTATGTTTTGGAATTTTGAAGTTTGGCACCGTACTCATATTGATTTTGACACTTAATTTTCACTAAGTGTTTCCATCAATGCCAAAGGGGGAGATTGTTGGAATATGGCTTCTAGTGTTGTCATTGATGGCAACCTAAAGTCATTTATCTAGTACACAGTCTATTATTGGTTCATATCGGCAAAACATAATGAAGAACAAGACATCCGGTTAAACCTAAGTCTGAGCACACAAATTTTTAGTTCACTAAAAACACACTTGTGGACACTTTTTGGAAAGTGAAGGACCTAACCTAATGCAAATTGGAACAAAAGTGTTGCAAACATGTATGAGATGGATCCAATGGATGTAGATATTGAACTCAACACTTTCTTGAATCATAAAACCCTACATCACAATTGTTATCTCAAAAATAAACATGATGCATGAAGACTTTGAAATGATGTTTGATGCTAGAATAATGCTCTAAAATGCTTGATAATCTTCCCTTGAATGCTCTTTAATTCTCTTGTAAATAATTGATTACTCATGTGAAATCAAAATTTCTATTATGAATGCTCTCACAAAAGTCTTAGGTCACTTGATTGCTTGTTAGGTTGAAAATGAGTGAAAGAACCTTGTATTTATATTGAATTATGCAAGAATTCCTGAAATTACAAAACTACAAGCCAACATTAGATCTAGGAAGATAAAATCCCACCAATAATTTGAATTAATTTTAATGTTGGGCCACATGAGAATCATATTCCCAAGGTGGCATATGAGTCCCATTAGGCATAATTTATGGGACCAATTTCAAAATAGCTTAGAAAGTTGTGAAACTAGGATCGAGACCAAAAATCCCAAGTAGGACACATATTCCCAAGGTGGCGTATGAGTCCTAGACCACCAAATATGGGCCACACAACCTAAAAACACCTGAATTATGATTGGATGTTGATTTGTGTCAGGATCATCCTCAAAAATATGCATTCAATGAGGCTTGTGGATGCAAAATAGGGCTGATTAGAGCATAAAGAAGCCCAATCATTAATGAAAAGCTTAGAAAATTGTGGAAGTTTCTTAAAACATCTAAAATAAGTTAGGATTAGTTTTATTTAATTAACAAGGGCTCGAGACCTAATGTGGATGTGTTAAACACATTACAACACTAAGTCAAGGAAACACTAAGCTCAATTTATAAGGACGACCCAAACAAGTGTGAAAATGTCATCGATGGAATTTTTCGACACTACAATCACTATTCCTCTATTGTTATCTATTTGGATTCTCATGGAGGTGGAAACACCAAAGTGGGGGTCTGACTGAGGAAAACCCTGAAAAGAAGCCCTAACATTTTCTCATTTATGTGTGTAGGTTTTCATTTTTGTGGATATTATGGGAGATTGGACCTACTGTGAGGTTGATATTTATTTCTTTCTAATTGTCATTTCACTTCTAGTTAATTCATCTTTGATTTAAAAGTATTCTTCTTGTTGTACTTTTTTACCTTCTTATTTGCAACATTTTGTTAGTTTTTGTTAAATTGTCGGATTCTACTTTTGGGTTTTTAGCAAGCCCTAAGAATTTTTTGTCACAAAATTTACTCTCTACCCATATGAGATACTAACATGTCCCTGAGATGAAAACACACCATGTTATCATCTACTTCCCATGTTGTCATCCTCTAGCCAAGATGAATTTGGTATGTTTCTTGAGACCTCTATAGTCTGTTCTTTTGATTTTTGAAGTCCTCCATTTTGAAAACATAAAAACTAGATTAGGTTTTCATTCATTTTCCATCTTTTATTTTGACCTTTTTCACTAAGGTGACTGAGGGTAATTCACTTCCTTTAGACCCTGTTTGTCTTGGTACTTGGGAGTAGAAAATCCCCTCCTTTACATTTTGGTGAACCTAATGTGAACTGTCCTTCCCTCTTTGTCCTTATTTATAAAAAAATTCTCATGTGTTAAGATGTGTGGTTGATAGTGCATTGTGAAAATATTTATGAGCTTCATGACCTAGTCAAATACCTCCAACCATGTTAGGAGTTGTCAAAATTTAGACATAGGATCTAGGAGGTTTAGTCCTCACTATATCGATTCATCCTTCAAGGAGTTAACTATAAGATTTTCTGCTAGGTATACTCCCCCTATCATTGAAGCTAGAACTCATTTTCCTACCCCTCCTACCTCACCTTTGACCTCTTCCTCCTCTTTGGAATATAAATTTTCTCGTAGGGTCTATGTGGAGCAATTTTACTCCATAGAGCTGAGACTCGCAGAGCTTGCAAGATTCTTGGTAGGAAATAATTATTTTTCCCATGTGGCTCCTGTAGTTGAAAATTTGAAAAAAAAAATTAACTAAATATTGAAGAGGTCTAGAGCTTCTTTGTGGTATTTTTGATATTGTAGAGACCCATGTTCCCCTCAACACCTCTACCTTGGGTGCTACTCAAGATGTGGGAGTTTGGATCGCTAGAAAATAACTAGATAATATCAATTCCCAAGGTGCATGATTGATGCAAGTCCCTTTACTAAAACTAACACCATACTTGAGTAGAGTGGAACTACCAAAGTGAATAAGGTACCTTTAGGATTTAGTTATTCCACACTTAAAGCTTAGGGAATCCCTACTTTTGGTGTTGATGCCAGTACCTTTATTAGTGCTGGTGCCTCTTTTGGTGCTGGTTTTGGTTCCTCTAGTGGCACTGGTGCTAAGGGTTTTTTTGGTGTAGGTAGTGGTGGTAATGCTGGTAGTTTAGTTGGTCATACCTCATCTACTGATCTAGTTCTCAATGCTATTTTATAGAACATGGGACACATGTAGAATCAAGTTGTGAATTTGGCTAACTCCTCTTCCCAGCCTATGTTTCAACCTTTTAGCCATCGTAGTCCTCTTTCTATTTCCATTTTGAATACCCCTATCCTTCAAGGAGTGGAGATTCTAAAACTTGAAAAGTATAATAGCTGTGGGGATCTGTGGATGCATGCCTCATCCTTCAATGCCCTATGTACTAATTTCTTCCATAATGATGTACTTTTGGCCAAGATATTCCCTCATTCTCTCAAGGATGACACTTTGAAATGGTATTATGCTCTACCTGATAATTCTATTTTCTCCTTCGATCAACTAGTTTAGCAGTTTCTCTAATAGTTTCAAGTAAACATCAGGCCAAAGATTGTTTTCAATGATCTTATTTGATGTTAGTAGGGAGCCCATGAGAAGTTAACTAATTTTATAGCTCGGTATCAAGCTATATTTGCTTCATACTATAAGAGATGGTATAGAATGCTCTAATACCATGTAAGAGTTGAAGATTAGCTCAATACCTAAGACCACCTGCAAAAACAATAAAAACCTTCTACAAGAGAGTATGCAAGAATATGAGCTTTCTTGTTATTAAGACCTATCAAATGATGGGGTATGAAGTATGATAAAGTATGACAAAAATGAGTATAATGACCTTCCTTATATAGGCAAGGTTGAGATGTAGTATGTAATATGATGTTGACATGTGTCATAATCCTATGGAATGTGACAACTAACTAACTACCTAGGAGAATGTGAAGTCTTAGATAGGGCTTCTAAAAGGAATCTTATTTCCTAAACATGTGAAGGGAGATTGCCCCATTATTACTAATTAACTAGTGAATGCAACCTAGGAATTAATTTAAATGCCTAAGTAAAATTATTTAAATGTAATTAGATAATTAATTACACCAACACCCCCCATAAGTGCGACTTAGGAAGAAGATTATTTTGCAAATGATGCAAATGAAGATTCAATGATGTAATGATGGGTCCCAACTACATGGCCATTTTAGGTACCCATGTACAACTAATAATGCAACTAATCTCTTATAAAATTGGCTTATCCGTCCAAGTATTTATGGAAATATGGCGAAGACCAACAACAACAACTTCCAATTTAAATATGTGACTGTGTCCATGTTTGGATGGGTCCTGCAAATTTAGTTAAAGTTAACTAGTATCAAATGTCTTAGCTCTTGATATGACTTCTTATCCTTTTTTGTATTATGGGTCAATTGGATCTTTGTATGGATATTTAGATTATTATCTTATTATTTGTTATTATATAATTCCAGATGTATTTTCCCTTCATATAACTTTTTATCCTTTTTTTCTACTATGGGTCAATTTGATCTTAGTATGGATATTGAGATTATTATCTTATTACTTGTTATTATATAATTACAAAAATATTTGTCCTACTTATTATTCTTTTTTCCTATTATGGGTCAATTTGATCTTAGTATCATGAATATTGAGATTATTCTCTTATTATTTTTTATTATATAATTATTATTGTTTTCCTTTTAGTGTGATAATGAATGTGGTAGATTGTGAGTGATCTTGAATATTTCTAATTATAGTAAAATAAATATTATTCAAGGTAATATGATATTAATTAAAAAATATTTTTTATTTAAAATTATAGAAATTTGTAAATTATTTATTACAAGTCTTGTAATATTTTAACTTATTCACTTTAAATGATAATATATTAATTATAAGATTACAAATTTTATATAAAATTATAAAATTATTTTTTCTTTAAAAAATGAATTCATTATCTAAATCACATTTCTAAAGAAATATTAAAAAATTATTATTTTAAATTTATAAAATTTATAATTATTATATAGAAAACATATAATAAATACAAATGTTTGTATTCATAAAAATATTACTCTTTAATTTATAAGAAGCCAAACTTATATTTGTAGAGATAAGAAATATTTAAATTATTGATAACCACCCATATAGTAACTGTTAGGAAATTGTAAGAATATAACATTTAAAAATAAGTGAGGAAGGATGGAGGAATCTCTTACTAATAACTAATGCTAGAAAAAATCATCTTGATAGAACATAATGGGTACATCTTTCTCATCTCGGAGGTCGTTCATACCCTAAAAACAAGCAAGCAGGATGGGATGATTATCAAATTGGATGTAAGCAATGCATATGATAAGGTGAGATGGAATTTTCTTATAGAAGTAATGAAGAGGTTAGGTTTCTCCAGCCATTGGTGCAACCTGATTTTCCAATTCATCTCTTCAGTCAGGTTTTCAATTGCGGTCAATGGTTCTCTCCATGGTTTCTTTAAGGCAACCAATGGCCTCAGGAAAGGTGACCCGATTTCATCTTTCCCTTTTGTTATTATGGTTGAATATTTTAGCGTGAGAATTAAAAAAAGGTGTCTACAACGGGAATGGCACAAGATACAATTGGCTCTAAATACAGAACCCATCACCCACACTCATTTTGCGGATGGCACCATCCTCCTTGGTTTGGAAAACTTGGAGGAAGCTAGATGCATAAATGATGCATTAAAGGAATATGAGGTTTAGTCAAGGCAAAAAATAAACAAGGGGAAATCAAGTGTATTTCTTCAACACGAGACACCAATTGCAATAGGCCATTACATCAACTTTGGGAATCAAAAAAGGAAATCTCCCATCAAAATTTCTTGTAGTGAAAATCTTCGAAGGATCATGCAAGGATAAACATTGGGGAGAGGTAGTCGAAAGATACAGGAATAAGGCCATGGCCTAGAAAAATAATTGGCTCACATTGGAAGGAAGATTAAAACAATTACAAAAGCAGTTCTATCGGCAATACCAATCTATGCAATGTCATGCCTGGAAGCTTTAGTGAAAATTGAAAACGTGTTAGAAGGAATCCTAAAAAAATTCTTGTGGGAAGGATCAAAATTAGTTAAAATGATTTGGTTAATTGGTTGGGAAATGGTATCCAATCCAAAGGAGGATGGTGGGGTGGGGCTGTGAAAAATTCATTTACAAAACATGGATCTAGGAGCTAAGCTTATATGGAAGATGTACTAGAATCCCGGTAAGATATGGTGTCAAATTCTGCAAAACAAGTATTTGGATAGTACTGATCCCTCTCAGATCTTAACTACTACAAGCATTGATGGTGGTTCTACGGTATGGAGATTCATGTCTAGGTGTAGACCCCTAATTATGAACCACCTTTCATGGATGTTAGGGAATGAGAGGAAGGCTCTATTCTGGATAGACTCATGGAACGGTCACAAAATTCTGTTAGAGATTTCTGAGTTGGATCAACACCTGGAGAGATTGCAGCTAGAATTTGGCACCAAGGTGCCAGACTATATAATGATAGAAGGTAACACATTAGCTGGCAACTACAGCTGGATTAACTTGACAACACTTCCACTTCCATAGATTTTGGCTGCAAATCTATGTAAGGAAATAAACAATAGATCGATCAAGCTATTTAATAGAGAGGATTCCATAATTTGGTGTGGAGCGGCATCAGGAGACTACTCAAAAAAGTTGGGATATCATTTATAGATAAGAAAACGTAAAGATAAAACTTGGATGGCATGACTATGTTGGAAAAAAGAAGTCCTACCAAAAGATGGGGCTTTCTTATGGACAACTCTACACAAGTGTTGCTTAACCAAAGAAAGACTGCAAAGGTTGGGAATTGCAGGCCCAACAAGGTGCAACCTTTGCAAGCAGGTGAAAGAGAGTGTGGATCATTTGCTCCTATCCTACCCTATAGTTGTGTCATGTTGGGATTGGTTATAGAGTACATTTAACATGTATGGCCCAAGACACTGCAAATGCTGGGACTTCATGGCTAGCTAGCCAATTCTGAATAAATATGGTTTCTGGAGAGGAATTTTGATGATGGCACCATCCTTAGTGGTTTGGAACATATGGGAGGAAAGGAATAGATGCATATTTAAAGAGAAATCTTTAAATCGAGAACAAATCATAACCAAAATTCAAATGGCCATAATCAAGACAACAAATAATAGAACTAGTGTGGGACCCAAGTCGTGTTTCTCAAAGTGGGATGAAGAAATACAAAAGGCATGGAGTGGGATCTGAATATCGAAGCCCAAGCTGAAACCTAAAACAAAATTTAATAGAAAGGAAATATTTTGGACACAACCGATAAGACTAAAATGGAAACTGAACTTTGATGGGGCTACAAAGGGAAACCACAAAAATGTTGGGGTTGGATATATAATTAGGGACACAAATGAAGACTGTATCTAGGCGGCATCAAAAAATTTAGGTGTGTGCACTAATAACATGGCCAAAATGGAAGCTATGTGGCTTGGGCTGAAATTATGCATACAAAAAGGTATCGTTGCAGTAGAAATAGAGGGGGACTCAATGCTTTGCATCCAGGAAATAACTTTAGGGAGCTCCCAAAATTGGTGAATTAATAATTGGATAGCACCAATTAAATAAGCATTAAGAAATTTTACAGATTATACCCTGTCACATGTGTATAGGGAGGCAAATAAGGCGGCAGAATTTTTAGCAAACTTGGGGGTGGTGCAACCATAAAGAATACTCATGAGCTCTGCACTTGATCAATGGTCAGGCCTACAATCAGTGATCTTAGAAGATACTAAGCTATTGAGCTGCCTTAATCGCTCATTCCAAGGGTATGTGATTCAAAAGAAAGGGCAGAGAATGCACTAGCGATCTCAGTAGGATAGATTTAGCCAGGAATTGGAGCAGAACGATCCATGGGAATCTAGTTTGCTTCAATCCGTGACAAGGGCCCTATGGCTATTTAAAGAAGTGAAAATCAGTCGATCATCTAGAGCCAAGGAGTTTCAGAATACTAGTCATAGGGTAAATATGGTGTTTGTATTCGATGTGCAGTTTCACTGTGCCAAGGAATCCATGACGGTGCAGTGCAATAGGCTTTTCAAGATTCGAAACCTGGTGGTGAGAAACACAATCATTGACTTGCTCTCATCAGTTCTGAACCTGAACCAACATTGGTGTGATGGGAAGATTTATGAGATAGTTTTGGGTGCTCTAGTAGATGTTACCGAATCTAGAGAACTAGTTGTGGAGCGGCTCATTGGGTTTGTCGAGATAGGTAACACCCAAGCAGTAGTGAATGCCATTCTAGAGGTGAGGAAGGATGAATGGGTAAGCTTCTT
The DNA here is from genome assembly GCA_007115665.2 of Sequoiadendron giganteum. Taxonomy (NCBI): domain Eukaryota; kingdom Viridiplantae; phylum Streptophyta; class Pinopsida; order Cupressales; family Cupressaceae; genus Sequoiadendron; species Sequoiadendron giganteum. The sequence continues at coordinate 261,293,502 of CM021101.1, forward strand.
AAAAATGTATTTAGACCAGGTAATAGAGGATAAGGATGATGCTGGCAGTGAACATGTGGAGGAAGAGGATCAGGCATGTTGTTAGGTTATAGAAAATTTCAGACTCAATGCATGGGAGGTCTTTTGGGCTGGAGTCAAAATGGCAACCTGGAGGCCTTCTCTAAGTTTATGGACTCCAACAATTCTTGGCTTGATGAAGGGAGTCTATGAAGGCTTGAAAGGCTGGGCAACATTTTGGCATCCATCTACCAACTCATGGAATAATGTAGCTTTGTGTGTTCCAATCTTGTAATCGGGCAATGCATTGTCCCAATATGATTGTACATGGGAGCTACCCCCTTTGGTAGCACTCACTTATAAAAAAATAATAATATAAAATAGAATAACTTAAGATGTTCACATTCAAAAAAATTAATGTGAAAAAAATCTAGCTAATAATCTATTTCTAAAAGTAGTTATACAAGTCAGAAGGGATCTATTTAGTCAACTCATGGCATAACACATGTATTTATAGGATATTAATAAAATATTCTAATTTTTGTATCCTTCAAATTTATGTTTTTGATATCTCCTTTACATATATTAGTATATTTAAATTACTTCTTTTTTATGTACCTATTTTTCTTACATTTTTATATCCTCTTATTATTTCTACTCTATCAAATAAGGTCATTTCTTGCACCTATATCCAACTAAAAATTAAATTTTGTTGTCATCCCATACATTAAAGTCTAAATGAGATATGAAAAATATGTCATCTTGTAGAAATTTTTGAGTTAAAATAAATTATATTCCACACCAAATCAATAGTGAATCCCCTAACTAAAATAAATTTCAACTATATGGAACATATTAATCGAAATTATAATGGAAAGGTCTTAGAGATATTGGATGATTTTCCTAGGTATGATCTTGGCATACCAATTGGGTGTGATTTTATTAAACCTGCTTGACCTTGATGTGATCATGGTTTCCTCTTTTAACTACATCAATGTTTGGATTAAGTCTATAAATCCATAAGAATATGAGGCTTTAACATAATATAATATTATGTGGTATACAAAAATAGCTTTGCAATCCTAGAAATAAAAAAATAATGATCAATTGTTCCTATAATTACCTTATGCAAAATGGACTATTGAGAATTTAGGACACCACTTGTAAACACTAATGCCTTCTATGTATTCTTCATAATCCCAAAAGCCTACTCACATCATATTATTTATAGTACCTCTTTCACCATAATACTAAAATGATATATTGAGTTACATTATAGGGTATTTCTTTAGAGGTGAATCCCTCATGATGTATTTTTTCTTCTTACATAATGTCTATTAAGAATTCCAACAAGTACCCTCTCATTCTTAATTTATTAAACTCCAAGATGAATATACACAATCACACAATACTTACCAAACATGATAATGAAATTCTACCTTTAATTTATGACAACCCTATGACTAGCATGAGTACAGGTGATCCTCCAAAATTAATTATACATTTCTAGTCATACCTTATCAATTAATGAAGGAATAAAATCCTCCATGAATAAATAATTAATTGTCATGTTTATAAAAGGGTGTATCTATATTTAGGATGTCAAATTAGAGGAAATGAAATGTATTCCACATGAAGAGATGAAAGGAGAACTTGTTCAACTCCCTAGATGAATCCTCAATTTTTTATTTTCTGATATGGAATGAATTCAACTCTTATCAAATGCCATCTTCAAACCTTATTTTAATACTTCACCTTTTTTCCATCAAAATATTTCTCAAGAATCCCTTATTATATGATACTTTTTACAAAATAAACCTCTAAACTTGATCTTATAGATTTGTAACGAATGGAATTTTTATTTTGAAGGAAGACTTGAAAGTACTCATGTTACATGATATATTTTTTCTTCATGCATTAACATATATAATTAAATCTTAATATAAAATACACTTGTTTCCTTGTGTGAAAAGGGATACCAAATTATTCTAAATGGTTTTATTTTGATAAAAGGAAATATTCATGCCAAAATTATATATAGATACATCAAACATAAACCCTTGCAAGAAAATGTATAAATAAAAAACCAAAATCATCATCATAAATATTAGTTCCCATCAAAACATTTGAATTATTATCATCCCATTTAAAGTTTGATAATGTACTTAGTAGAATTAGAATACTAATTTATGAAATGCACATACAAATTAAAAAACTTATTGTTCCCTACATCCCAAATTTTCACGAGTAGAGCTATTGATCCTTTGATTGATTTTTTTCCTTCACTACTCTTATATTATTTTTTATTATTCTAAATTATTATATTAAAATATCTATTAATTTCAAATATCAATTTTTTATGATGCCCTCACATTGTTTGTATCAAATTTCTTACTTTTTATTTTTTCATTATTTATAAGGAAAATTTAACTTATTATTGAACTTGGGTTGGTATCAATTTTAATGGATCCCTTTTAGGTTTTATCCATGTTTCTTAAGACTTTAAGGCTCTAAGATGATCTCACATGTTACCATTATTTATTTAGTTATAAAATTAATAAAACAACACCACAAAAGGTAGTAGAAAAAAAATATATATATTTGAAATAAGTGATATTAATTATGAAGTTAATTATTTACAAAAATAAAAAATAAAAAATAAAAAATTAACTATAGAATAAAAAGTGATGCCTATTCAATTTTTGAAATCATAAAATTATTGATTGAGACACAATTTTACAATGTAAAGTAGAGTCTGATTATATATATATCCTCATACCAGTCATAAACCATTACAATCCTTCGTGAATTGGGATGACTCTTTCCAATTTGGCATACTCATAGAATTTTAGCATATCTTCTTAATCTATACTTATATTCAACTCAAATCTTCAACATATACCATCGAACACCATGTTTCATACTATATGATGTATTTTCCTATAACTTGTTAGCCATAATATACATTTTGATTGGTCCAAATAGTCTTAAATAGGTTATAAAATCAAATCATGTAGGCTAAATAAATAAAAATTGAATTTCTCAACAAATCCTTAATACATGTATTAATAGTTACCCTAGAAATTTGAGAAATGTTAGCTTTAAATTAGGTCTAAGTTCCTAGTTTGAAAATTTTATTCTAATAGGTCTTGTTGAAATGTTATGGTCAAACTATCAATATTTCTTATTCCATTTATATTATAGTCCTTTGATTATTCACTTGAGTATTTATAGAGCTCAACTCTTGTATTTGTGGTGTCTTGCTTTGTTAAAATCTCTAGATCCTTACTAGGCCCTTAGTCAACATCCATATAACCTAGCTTGTATTTTGTATCTATATCTTCTTCAATTTAAATAATTACTAGTTATGACCTATGAAATATTTTTGTAACTAGGAAGATTTTGGTTGTGTGATTAATAGATATTATCTGGTGGGAAGTGTGCTTCACAGTAGGGGGTGGGATAGGTTGATTGCCTCTAGTAGAAAAATTTACCAATTGGCAAATATTTCAAATTGGGCCCTTAATTTTTTTAATGAATATGATAAACTATAATGGATATTAAATAGCCATATTATACCAAAATTGAGTTAAGAATTAGTTAAATCACATGACCATGAATTTTTTAAATATTTAAATTAAATATTTTTTCATGGTAAACAACACATAATTTTAGACTAACTACATAAAAGTTAAAATACATATTATAATTATAAATCATAATTATTATTAAGATTCCTCTTGCTTGTTGATCTATAGTTCCTTTGATATTAAATTATTACTTATTTTTGGGGTAATATAACCATTATTATTAATTGCCCACTTACTTTTGGGACCATATCCCTTTCAAAATTTAAATAATATACGATTTTCCACTTAAAATTATTTTTGATTAGATAAGAAGGGAAGGGCCCTAATCCCTTACAAAATGAAAAATAGAGCCAAACAACTCAACAAAACAAACAGGCCAAACACAACCAACTAGAGACAAAAAACAAAGCAAGAACTACAAAAACCAACTAGTAGCAAAGAAGAAGCTACCAACAAAAGACCGGTCACAAAAAAATATAATGAGAAACTATTCAATAAATAGAGCTTGAACCTAGAAAATCCTTTGAGGGTGAGTTAAATGAAACCATGACCTTTTTAGAAGAATGTTTCTTCTTTTTGTGAATCATTTTCCAAGGAGAATCAGAAATTGAAATTGAGAAATCTTGATCACAAGGGGTAGACTCCCTTCTAGAGTAGTAGACAAGAGGAACAACTGATATTTTAGATGGAGCATTTGAAACCAAGCCTGAAGCAACAAGATTTACAAAAGTATTTTCCAATACAGGGGCCTCAAGGGAGGCAACACAAATAGCATTAAGAACAACCATATCCAAAGACTACACAACAGTATCCACATGAGGAGCAACAACCACCATAGTTGAATCAAGTGGAACAAAATGAACCTGCACTGAAGGATCAACAACCACCTCATCACTCTTATTACACCTCGCAGAAGGAGAAAGAGGCCAAGAATCGTCATCACAAGAGTTAGAGTTGATAGTAGGGTGAACTATTAAGTGTTCATGGAGTGAATTCTTCCACCAGGTAGAGCAAGAAATAGGGAAAAAGCTTCTAGAATATTCATGAGCCAAGTGACCAATAGAAAAATAACATCCATAGCGAAAAGGAAGACCCTCATAATCCACAAGTTGAGACCAAGACCAACCATTAATCTGCAGCACAACCTCACCAAGTAAATCCTTCGACAGATCAACCTCCACCAGAATCCTAGCAAAGGAGGTATGAGTAAAATTCTCGAAAGCATTATCCACTTTCAAAAGTATACCAATAGCATTTCCAATGCCCTCATAGGTAGAGGGACACTAGAACTACAAGGAAAGATAAGGAAGTCTTACTCAAACAAGCATCACATCTAAAGGTTCTTTCAAAGGGTTAAAAGAATGAAGCCAAGGCCTTAAGGAGAGGGGATGAGAATCCCAAATCCACAAATCATGATCTAAAGCAGCTTGTCTGTCCTCAAGAGAACTGAAACCCACAACAAAATAACCACTTATAAAAGGGTAAATCTCCATCGAACCATGAACCAAAGGAGACCAATGGTTGGTGATGCAAAGGTGCAAATCTGGAAGAGAAGGCCACAAGTCGAAAAATCTACAAATAAAAGCAATCTTGAAATAAAAAATAATATTATTAACAACTTCCTTACAAAGAGAAACAATAGGAACACCATGTTGCACATCACAAAGGATGCACAACACCCTCCACAAGTCTCTTAGACTTCACAAAATCAACAAAAGGTAGAGGGCAAAAATTCTGCCCCACACAAAAAGCAGAAACTCCAGACACACCCTCAGCAATGCCAATAATAGCTCCAACCGCATGAGCCTTCGAAGCAGCAACCAACACCACACGAGGATCTCCGGACACACTTAGAACAGCAAACGAGGCATCCACCTTAGCAAAACCCACAACACACTCAACCATAAAAAGATCTACAACTAAATCACACCTTGGCATAGACGGAGATGACACCTTAGAGTAGCAGTAATTCAAAATTTCATTTGGGCAAGAGGGGGTGTGGGCGTCGATAACGGGAGTTTTGATTTTCCACTTAAAATTGTTATTAGTATATATAATTAGGTTTTTATGGCATGTTCTCTCCCCCTAGTGTAGGATAAGCTATAAATAAACCTCACAATACAATGGTATTGATAAGATAATCAAACATGTCTTTCCAATATTGTGTTGTGATGCTTAACACCTATATTTTCCTTTCTCTCATTTTTTATCACGACTTTTAATAGTTAGGAAATATTGGGCCTCAAATTTATGTATAAGTATTTTTTTAATATTCACATAGATGATAAATTGAGATTTTATCTATAAACTATGATAGTCATAGTTGAATTATACCTATTGAAACATTTTTCTACTTAGTGATCTATCTATGGAATGGTATTAATGATATGGGTAAATGCAAGAATATGAGTCCACAAAATGTGGAAGTTTTTGCCTTAGAAAAAAAACTTGAAATCGGCTTCAAGAAAATAGGATCCCATTTTTTAATAAACAAGATCCCATTTTAAAAAAATGGGATCCCATTTAGGTTCAGGGTCCCGAGCCTAAACAGGATCTCGTTTTGAAAATTGTCAAAAATGAAAATTTATATTTTTGGAAACTTTTCAAAATGGAATCCCATTTCATAAAAGCATAAAAAAAATATTTTTTTGTGAAACGTGATCCTGTTTTAGAACAAGATCCCGTTTTCTTAAAATTATAAAATTTTGGTCAGGTTTCTGCTTTGTTTCTTGGTTTGGGAAAGGAATTGGGATCCGAACCTAGGCCTTCAACTTGGTTTGACGTATAAGTTGAAGTCTTGACAATGTCACCGAAAAATAGTGACTTTGGACATATGGCTAACAACTTATTTTGCAAAAAGAATCGACGAAATTAAAACCCATTATAGATGAGACAGTGCAAATTCTAAATATGTTATTTTTTTATAATTGGATTATTTTTTCTATTTTTTAATTAATTTATGATGAAATTAGTCCATAAAATTGAAATATCAAGGTTTTACACTATTTTAATAGCTTTTTATTAAAATATTTTTTTGTAAAATGAATTGCACAAAAACGTACTTCAGACAATTCTTTTCAATTTAAAAATAAAAATAAAAAATGATAAGTTTAGGTCATATTATGTGTGACGTACATGACGATTTTTCATAACAACAAATATGGCTGATAAAAATTTAACAAAAAAAATATTCAATAAAAAATTACAAAAAAATATCGAAAATGTACTTCACTGAGTTACAAATCTTTTCCCAAAAGGATTTAGAAAAATACGATAATTTAGGTCAAAATATGGATGACGTACGCGTGCATGGTATGGTAAAAAAAAGTGACTTTTAAACAGTGGTTTTTAGAAACACCTATTGAAAATCAATTTATACCTTTGGGTGTTAAAATAAATTACATATTTGAAAATAGACTCTGAGTACTACATTTTATGATTGGTGACTTTTTTCAAGATTTCATCTCTAAGTGCTTCAAATTTTAAGGTCAAATGTGTCAAATTATGAAAAATCAGGGAAAACACTTCCACTTTTTGACCAAAAAGTGGACTCAACTTCTTCCCAACACCCATTATACACCATTTGGATATAGCTAGTTTTGGAATTGTATAAATATTTAAGAAAACTATCCTTTGGGGAGGTTGTATGGAAATAAATCAAATCATATGTAGATCAATTCATACACTACTCACAAAAAATCTACATAATTTATGTCATACTCATCCTCTTAAGGAAAATCCTTTTTTTTTATTAACAACTAGGGAAATAACGTAATTTTTTGGATCATGAGGATGGTAATGAATTTCACACCAAAAAGGTGTGTCATAAAAATCCATATTATCTCTTTGAAGAGGATCTCAAGTCACCTTACCTTGTTTTAAATACATATGATCGAGAGGATTATTTCTATCATGTTGTTGTGGCCTTTTAGATCATTCATAATTATAAAGCTTATTATGTAAATACTTACCCTCATTGAAAATAGTTACATTATATTTTTAAGGAAACCTTTTACCATTCCATACTACCTTGTATGATAGGTCCTTTCCTACCTCTATTAGTTTACCTAAATGTTCATTAGTAATGAGTGACTAACTTAGGGTTTTATTGTCAAGTTGTGATATCTTTAAACCTACCATCCTAATATAAGTTTTTAGATGCTCTCATATTACTCTCAAGATTAATTGCAATAGCATATGCTTCCCTAAGGTTCTATGGATTATATCCCTAAGACAATACCAATATTAGCATCAAGTAGGAATTATAGGAAGTTATTTTCTATGTTAGTAGATTATAAATCTTCTAACCTTCCACATTCTAATTATATAAAATAAATATGAATTCCTAAGATTTTGGATCCAATTCGGATTTATTTTCTTGAATCACATAAAGATAAGCCTCGCAACCAAAGACCATTAAATGTGAAATAGAAGGATTCTTAGCTATTAAAACTTCACAAGATGTTTTATCAATAAGATTCAAAAAATAAAATATATTAATCAAATAACAAATAGTAATTACAATCTCTACCTAAGAGCACTGATCCAACTATGTAGAATTCAACATATTGCTAGCTCTTTCCATTAGAGTTTCATTCATCCTCTATAAAACCTCAATATTTTGAGGTTTTTATGGTGTATTATTATATCAAATAATATTTTATGCTTACATATCACATCAAATTCCCAAAAAATCACCACCATTATCAAATATCAACACCTTTATTTTATATTTTATTTTATTTTCAACTAAGGCCTTAAATTCCTTAAACTTTATGAACACTTAAAATTTAACACAAATAAAATAAATCTAATTGAATTGAGAGGTATGATCAATGAATAAAACATAATACCAATATTTTCTCATAGATCTGACATCCGCTAGTTCAAACACATTACAATAAATCATTTCTAATAATATATTGCCTCTATAAATTCCAACTAGAATTAAAATATATCTTATTAAACCAACATAGAAATTTCATGTAAATTATTGTTAGTAATAAAGAAATTAGAAAAAACATCAACCAATTATATTAATAACAGCCCTAAGAGATTTTTTACTTATGTGATCTAAATATTAGTATCACAAAATAGATGTATTTTCAATATTTCCAATTGCATTATTACAGTTACAAAATGTGAAAGAATTCAAAATAAATGAGGTCCATATATAAGACCATTTAAATGATACCATGTTCCCTATCACCAACTTACAACTAGAATGATCAAATACCACACAGAGTATAATCATTAAAGTTGAATACATAAAGTAAGTTACGCAAAATTCTTAGAATATGTAAAAATTTACTAAGGGTTTTAAAGCTTTCATTATAAAGAAACAACTATACCTTTCTCTTACCAAAAATATTCTTAATGTTTCTATCATCGAGCAATACCTCTCCATCATAAGTTGTAGAAATTAAAAATAGCGTCTTATGGGAAAATATATGATAGAAGGTGATCCAATCAATGATTTGGTCATTATTACTAGTAGTGATAGAAAAATAAATAAATTATTACTACGAGAATCACTATAATATTTCTCTATAGAAGAATATTAAGATTCATTTTTATTTCTATATTCTTTCTTCACACGCCCTCTCTTCCCAAAGATTCAAAAACTCAACTTTTCTCTTCCCTAGAGTTACCATCCTTTTTCAAACATTTAGGAATTCCTTCGAGCCATTATTCATGGATTTTATTCTCATCTTTTCTAAAATGAAATTAGGAATGAGACTATCAATCTTGACAATTCGATCACCACCACTATTACAATGATTAATTTTTTCTAACGAATGCAGTAATAAATTTTATATTTACCTTCTTCCTTCAACTTAACATCTATATAAAGTAAGCGATGGGAGTGAGAGAGAAAGGGAGCGGAAGGGGGTTTTTGGAAAATCCCAGAAGAGGAAGGCAATCGCAGGTCTAATTCAGAGGAAGGTGATGGGTCTTCTTGGTTTCTTAAATGATTTTGTCTAGATTTTAACTAGCTGGAGTTTAGGGCGACATTTTCTTGGCCTTCTCCTTTCTCTATTCATGTGCGCTCTACTGTTGTTGAGCCTGGTGCTATCGTTTTGGTCTCCTTCTTTGTTTGGCAGCGCTGCTTAGTTTGACTGAGGGACGGTTCTACTCTGGTGGTTGTTGTGGTTTTCTTTCCTTCTAAGGATCTGTGGATGGGTTCTTTGGGTGCTAAGGACAAGTTTCCTTTATTTCCTCATTTTTTCTGTACTAGTGGTGTTGTAGCTATGCATGTTGCTACTGCCTTATTCCCTTCCACATCTTCATGGTCTTGTTGGGTTTTCATGCGCCTGTTTGTGAGTTCTCTTGGGCAAGTGTTAGTCGAGTCTTTTGTAGAGTGTATTATCTACATTGTTCGGTGGTCATGTGATGCCTTGGCCTGCTCGAGGCCTTGTCCAATTGCACTGTTATGGAGTGATCCTATCTTCTTTCTGTCGTCCTCGACGGTTGGTTTGATCGGTCTTTCTTGTTCCCTATTTGTTTTTTTTCCCTTCTTCTCTACCTCGCGGGTTTGGTGGATGGTCCTCTCATTTGGGGTTGTTATTGTCAATATTCTTGCTCCTTGGCTGTCTGTTGGGTTTCGTGTGAAGCTTCTCCTCTTTTCTAAGAGGTTCTTTGTGCTCTTGGGTTCTCCTTCTAGCCTAGCTTTTGGGTGTCTTTCTCTCTTTTTCCCTCTTGAGGTAGAAAACCTTCCTTTTGGAAGTGGAGGGAGCGCGGAAACGCTTCCTATGAAGGTGGAGTGGGGACTGATGAGAATGGTGGAGAGTTTGTAGTCTGCCCAAATAGCTGTTATGCTCTTTTGGAATTTTTTTGTTCTTATTGCTCTCATTTATGGAAGCCTTTGATGCCATTGGTTACTTTAGTTGGCTCTTTATGGCCTTTGGAGGTGGTTTTTGGTGGAGGTTAGTTTATTTGCCTCCTTTTTTGGGTGGCCTTTGGTTCCTTAGGGAGGTGTCCTTTGCCCTCTCTCTAGGTTGTGGTTGGTTCAGTGGTTTATGCTTGTCTAGGAAGCAGGGCTCCTGCCTTGTTTCCTTGGAGGATCTAGGGTTTTTTCTTATGAAGGAGGCTTTCTTTTTTCACTATTTTTGTTGGTGTTGGCATAATATAGTGGATTTTGTTGTTATTCGCCTAGCCTTGGTGGTTTTGGGTGCTATGAAATTTTGGGGTGTGGTGCTTAAGGGAGTTTTTCTTGTCCCTTCAATTGGTTTAATGGTGTTGGATTCTTGGTTCAAGGTATGTGCAGGATCATGATAGGTCAAAAAGTGGCAATATGTAAGTGATATGATGGCCCATGGGGCTGATGACTTTTTTTTCACCCAAATTTGATGAAATGAAAAGGGTTTTTAAAGGAGATTCTCAGTTTTCCGCCAATATAAATTATGCTTTAATTTGAACAAAATAAATAATTATTATTCATTTTTTATTTGAATTATGACTAAAGTCCTAATTGATAGGCTGATTGAAAAATATCTATATCTTTCAAACGGTATCACATTTTTTGAATCTAAAACATGTGTCACATTCTATGCTTCACATACTATAGGATTAGAAAAAAAAAATGAATTTCATGAAGTTTTGACCAAGTTAAGGTGGTCACACATACAAGTTTTTATATTTTTAAAAGTCACAATAAAAAACTCATAATTAATTGTTTTTACTTGGAAACAAATTATAAAAAAATATTAATCACATCAGGACATGAGTCCTCTAATTATATCTAAAATATTGTAAAAAAAATTATCATTTTATTGTGGTTAGGGTGGTCAGACAAACACCTACTTCTTATTTTTTCCCTGAAATTTAAGTACTACTACATTGAAATTTCAAATTTTCACCAAATAGATTTTTATTTTTAAAAAATAAACCTAGTAGTTTGGAAACTATATTCTATTTTCTACAAATTGTACTGTTACATATTTTTGAAATAATATAGATAACTTATTCAAATTTTTACATCAAGTTGCCTAATTTTGATTTTCTGATTTTTTATTGCCACTTAAGGCCCTATTTTTTCCATGATGATCCTGCACATACCCTTCAACCCCCTGTGGTTGGGACTATTAGTTTTATCAAGCCTTTGGCTTCTACTCTTTTGAAATTTGTTGTCTTCTATTGGTTCTTTCTTGTTTGAGAAGATTTTTTTTCTAAGTGGAAGTCCTGGAGTTTTTCCCTAGCTTAAGTCTATGTTTAAGTTGCAAGGTACCATTGGTTTTCCCCTATTTTTGTAGGGAGGTGCTTTACATTCTGGTTTCCCTTGGTTCTATTCTCTGATCAAAATCATAAGATTATGGGTTGTTCTACCCATTCTATGCTCCAATCAAAAGCATAAGTTTGTGGTTTGTTCCTCCCTAGCTCACTTCTTTTGAGTCCTATTTTTGTGGTCTCAATTTGCATGAGCCACCTCTACCTCTATGGCTACCCTATTATGGGTATTGGCCCTTCCAGTCCTAATCTAATCAAAACATATATATAAATTAGCTAACATAATATCATATTAAATATATTTAAATAATCTTTAACCAAATCAAAATATTTTATTTTCAAAGAATATAACCATATTTTAAGATTTAGCTTATTGGTTATGCATTTAGTTTGATAGATTTTACCTATCCTTTATCTTAGCTCGTATGTGATGGTTTCTTTGGATACATTCAAAAGGATGGAACTTGCAAGGCACAATTGAATGTTCCCATTTTGTCCAACTTTAATAAATATTCACTAGCCATTCTATATTGTTTTAAATCTTTTTCAATAGCTCTTTATTGATATCTTTCTTTCAAAATATCTTTCGTATTTGGCCTCCAAATCTCATACTCAATTTCATGCGGAATTCTCCAATATCCAAATGATAAGGAGAGGCCATGGTTTTCAATCCTTCATAAATCTATATAAACATAGAAATCAAAATCTTCTATTGTAGCCAAAAAACCTTCAACACTTTCTAGAAAGGTATCCCCCTCTATACAATTTTTTTGATCTCTAATAGCAAATTTTGATAATAAAAAAAGTGAGAAAAACTTGTAATGAATTTTTTCAACTATACAAATCTAAAATTAGTCTCTTAATAGTGGATTATATATTAAATATTAAATGTGGGATATTAAGTAAACAAAATATAATAAGGAAAAAATAATGCCTAATTTATGTGGAGAAAACCTTTTAAGAAAAAAAATCCACTGTCAAAAAGAGCCCTCTGAATGTATTAATATTTAAGAATAAATTATATGTGCAATATTCTAAACCATCAATTTGGTAGAATTTTGGAAATTCCTATGCACGTATAAAATAATTCATAAAACTATCTAATGCCTCTATTTTTAGAGAAATAGAAGATGAACACTTCAAACGGTTTCTCAAAATAATGTACCATCAAATAATATAAAACATACAAATTCCATCATTCAAAATGAAAAGGATCTTTTGACAATAGTAAAATAACTTGAAGTGAGCCATAAGTAGTAAAAGTAATCTTTCTACTAAAAATAGATAACATATTTTAATTATAATTTCTTCATAATGGCTTTACCAAAGGTAAGAATCCAAATCCAGTACTCAACTCATATGAGACCCACCTACAATATGCAAGATGCTTCACTACTCAATTCTAGTGCCCATGTTGAGAAATTTACAACTACCACTAGCAACTCAACCTTCTTCATAAATGTCATTATAGGTAGTATTCTAGGTTAGAAAAAATAATAATAATAAAATATTATCTCTCAATGATCTGAATTCAACAAGGAACTCAAATAACAATTCTAGGTAAGCGGAAACCTGCAAGTATTGTAGATAAATGGATAAATGCATAACTCATAAAATATATTTTTTTGCATTCAAAAGTTTCATTAACTTATCCAAAAATGAGTTTTATACATTAATCTAGAATTCCAATAATCTCCAGAATCTACCAAATCCAAAATGAAGAGTTTTACAAACTAAAACAAATACAAAATTATAAAATTTCAAAAAACTTGTAAATTTAGGTACCCCAACTTGGTAGGGTCCTAACTTGCTACCTCTTGCTTGAATTAACAATTTCTTTACCTCTAAAATGAAGGGAAATAGGGTTTTTTGTGGGTTTATTTTAAATGGGGAAAATGATGGACCTAATTTCCTTTATTTCATTAGGAAATGAGATCCACACAAAGAATTGACTTACAACCCTTACGTGAGTCAACTCAATGAGAGAATCTATTGGTTTCCTTATATTAAGGATGAGGGTTTCAACCTGAATGACACTTTTGGGAGAAAAACTAAAAATAGCAAATCAACTCAATTATGCTCAATCAAACTTGAAATAGCAATTTGAAGGTCAATACTAACAGAAACAATAAACTTTATGCTGATCTGAGGAGGGTTAGATATTGTGTACTAGTCACCAAAAGATAATTTTTGAAGGCAAACTAGGACTCATTCGCCCATGTGCAAATGGGTCTTTTCTCAAGGATTTCAAACAACTTTCGGGTAACTCTGATGTCAACCTATAGCTTTTGTTTGCTCTTGGTTGCAGTGTCAAAAAGTAAAAAATCAAATCTATAGGCGAGTTTTCATGGCTTGACGACAACTTTGACAACTTCTCCAATCTCTCTCTACATTTGAGGTCTTCAATTCCTTCTTCAACCTAAAATCGAAAAATAAACACAAGAGATAAAAATTGTTTGTTTTTTTTGAATGGGGATTTGCCTTGGCCAAACCTCATTTGGGTAATTAAACCTTGAATTAAAATAATGAAATAGGAAAGGAATGAAGAATGAATAATAAAATGTTACAACTCACCAAACCCTTGAATAAACCTCTAGAAGTTTGCAATATTGATCTTGATGTTGCATGAAATGGCTTCAATGGATGTGTATCTTGATACTTGATATATGGCCTGAATTCTTTGACTTGAAACTTTCAAACCTACATCACAATGTTAGTTCCAAAAACATGCATGATTCTTAACACTTTGACATGATGGTCGAGATCTTGATTGCTACACTAAATCACTCATAAATATTCTCTTGAATTCCTTGACAATAGTATTTTCTCATATGAAATTTTACCTCTTGCTAGATGATAATTTTTGTTAGACTTGAATTGATAAAATAACATTATTTTTATAGGTATGTATCCTTAATTCCCTAAAAAATTAGACATTACAATCCAAAATTTAAATTTGAATTTAGAGACAATAAAAATAACACCAAAAACATATTTTAAATTTGGGTTCAAAGGCCTAGGGTGGACCCATTCTCCCATGGGTGAATGGATCCTAGGTCCCTATTCCTGGAACACAAATTGCTCAAACTAAAGTGATATGTGTTGGCATTAATTATTGTCGATTTTCTCTTTCAAAAAATGTAATTTATTAGGTTTGTAGATGCAAAAATAGGGTTTAATAAGGAACAATTAAGTCCAATTTATTTAAGAGGGTATAAATAAAGTGTGAAAATGTAAAGGAGTACATTTTTCTACATTACATTTAGCCCCTAGTTTAGTAAGAGGTTGAGTGCAAGTGCAAATTCACACTAAAGTAAAAAAAAATGCACCAAGAGGGGGTCCAATGTACAAATGTTAGTGACATAGGATGACAAAGATCAAGGAGGTGGCCAAGCCTCCAAGATCAAGATCCCATGGAAAACCAACATAAGCACAAAGGATTATACACAAGATTTAGGATATGAAACAACAAGATAAGATACAAAAACATACAATGTCAAAGACAAAAGGAAAAGGGGTGAATTAGGTCTCAAATATTTTTCTAACTCAATGTGGATCAAACCTTAGTTGTTTGTCCAAAAAAATTTACAAGTGAAACTTGATGCCCACTATGCAAACCGCAATGCATGCCTAGATAGGCTAGTGAAATCTTTTGTCCACTAGGTGTGCCCCCAAAAAGTGGCCAATGAGAGAATCATATTAGGCTCCCATTGAAATAACCATACCAAATATATACCTCCTAATCAATTTGATAAGGCGCCACACAATATGAACTTCGAGCTTCATAAGGCTAGCAAGTTGCATTATGCTAAGCACTTACGAACAAACATGGCCCTACTGGCAAGCAAGGTGTGTTATGCTTGGTGGCCATGAAAAAGAGTGTAACTTCAAGCTTCACAAGGTTAGAAAGCTACGTTATTCTAAGTACTCATGAAAAAAATACAACTAGGATATTCAAAGGGGTTTTTCTTAGTTCATAAAAGGTCTCCTCTTAGGGAACATCATGCCTAATTTCTCCAAGAGAGGACAAGTCAAGGATAAAAGATTCACAACTTACGGAATGCAATGTGTAGAATCACCACTAAGAGGAATTTCATATGCTCAAAAAGGTCATAATATTAGAGGACATCAAACCCAATGACACCACCAAGAATAAGATACATTGCATGAATTAAGAATATTGCACTATGAATATAATATATAGTAAAAATTATAATGCCAATGTATGCCCCCACTTTCGAGAAATTGCTAAACACCATGCTATGAGAAATTACTTTAGAGTAGCAAATGATAAATAATAAACAATAAAAAATACAATAGATTTTATCTAGAAATCCCTATGCCAAGCATATGCTTCTGAACCACCAAAAAATGAACCAAGGGAAAGAGAATTCCCCAATAGGCCCCTAGGGTTTTCCACCTATGAGTTGGTTGGCACAATGCCTCTTTCGCACTTAATTATTTTTGGGGTTACATTCAAGGTTAGTGGCTTAAAGGTGTGAGGTGTGTGATATGGAATGCCCTAAATGCTGGAAATGGAAGATAGAAACTAACTATTAATGTAAAACCTAGAAAATGAATTATGTTTGAAAACACATAATGATATGTAAACATTAAACTAAATGACCTAAGAAAGCTTATGAAACAAAAGAAAAAAAAGGAAATGAATGGTGTGCACCTGGAGACTAAAAATGGATGGCATGAAGGTTTGGAAACCCAGAAAATCTGATGCATAAGTCAACTAGGACACTTGTGCCAATCTGGGTGACTTAGTCTAGATTTTGAGAAACTCTCCCAAAACTAGTTTCTGACAAAAGGGTACTCAAATCTTCAGAAAACCCTTTTCAAGCTTGGTAGTAGGACTAAGTTTCCACTAATGGAAACTTCGTCCACTTCCAGGTTTTGAGAAATCTAAAAGTGCACTTTGTAGTCCTTGGTCTGCTCTTTTGTTCCTGATAAGTTTCTGGACCTGAAATTGAAGAATCTGGTATGCAAGTGTTCTTCAGGCCTCTTTTAGTGTTTTGAACACCTTGAAGGGCTTTGAAAATTTGTTGAAGATTTCTCCACCTTTTTTCTTTACCAAATTTGCACACAAGACCTACTAATCACACTAAGAGGGAAAAACTTGTTGATTGCTAGGGATTGGAGGTTTGCCTTGGTCAAACCCCTTTTGAGTAATTAAACCAAATGAAGATGTAAATGTAATGAAGCATGAAACAAATAGAGTTATTACCTTTCCATGAAGATAGATCTTCCGTTTCTACAACAATGGTGGAAGATTTAGACTTTGAGTGCTTTAAATAGATGCCTTGTTGACTTAGAATGCTAAAACCCTAGCTTGCGTGAGAAAAAGGTTGAATGAGAGATGAGTGAATGATGAATTGATTGTGAATTATAATGGTTAGGGTTAAAATGAGGGGGAAAACCCTTATTTATATATTTTATGCCCTAATTCCCCAAAAATAACACATCATTGGCTGACCTTAGGGTTTAGGAGACAATATCCCGCAAGAATTTTGATTTTATTTTGATTTTTATGCCACATGGGACTAAGTCGGCCAAGGTGGAGACTAAGTCCACTTGGGAAATTTTGAGTGGTTGTCGGGAATTAAACTGTGATTAACATTGTTTAACGGGATTGTCTTCTGAAACACACTTAAGTAGGGCCTATAAGTTTATTAAGGGGCCATTTTATCATAAGAAAGCGTTGATTTAGTGATGAAAAGCCTAGGAAAGTGTGAAAATGTGTTACAAAACCTTACAACACTTTGAAATGAGGCTTGGAAAGGGGTAAAAAGAGGTCCAAAATCCATAGGAAAGGCCCAAAATGAGTGAAAGTGTCAAGGCTACACTTATTTGCGACACATTTAGCCCCCACTTTAGTGAGAAGATGAACTTGCTTCAAACTCACACTAAAGTAGCCCAATGGAGATGGTGAAGAATGATGTAGATGAAGAAGGCGATCAAGCCCCCAGGGTTCAAGATTCTAAGTCAAAAAGGCATACATGCAAGAAGGCACATTCAAAGGTGAATGATTTGTAGCAAAATGAGATACATGATCATGCAATGACAAGAACTAAAGGGGAGATAGGAATGAAAGTAAAAAGGCAGATCAAGCTTCGACCATTTGTCCAGCTAGTTATGGATCAGATCTAGGTTTTTTGTCCAAAGAGATGATGTACTCACTCTGGGGTGATGAGACTTTCGGTTGTGCACTGGATGAGAAACATACACTCGGTTGTTATGCACTCACACACACAAAGGTGGTTATGGGGAAATTTGTACCACTGGTTGGGCTTCCCGCTTAACCATACCAAAGTTATACCTCCTGATAACTTTTCAATAAGATGCCACAAAATAAAATGATGTTGGATGGTGTAAGGATTGTTCAAAGGGATTTTTCTTAGTTCGTGCAATGTCTCATCTTAAGGAACATCAAGCTTAATGTGTCCAAGAGAGGAAAAGTGTAAATGTCTCATCTTGTTTGCTAGAGAGGAAAAGTGAAAATGTCTCATCCTATTTCCAAGAGAGGAAAAGTGCAAATCTCACATCCTAAGAAACATTGTACCTAATATTTCCAAGAGAGGCAATCACAAAAAAAATAAAATTGCACAATGAAGTGTGAGTGTCGATGTATGCCCCCACTTTAAAGAGGTTGCTAACATCGTGACTATGAGAAATTTCTTTAAAGTAGAAGGAGAGGAAGACATGAGAGCTTGTTCGGAAATCCCTATGCCAATTCATATGTTTATGATAGGTTGCATCATGAAGAGGGGAATATGTCACATGTGAGTCAACTTAAGACATGTTGTCAACATCCCAAGCTTTCTCTTATATTTTCATGAAAGGTTAACAGCTAGTCAAAAGAGAAAGTGACAAATGACATAAGAGGACAAGGTTGCCTAACCCCTTTCCCACACTTAGTGCAGGACAAGAGTGAGCCGAAAGGATTGATGAAATGCAGGTAGAGTGAAAAAAGTATCAATTAGAGGAATGAGGTTCCCCACATAAGGGAGAGCACCAAACTCCTTAAGATGATTAATTTTACTACTAAGGGCCTTACATTCATTAGTGGAATGACCATGGACTCTATGATAAGAGAAAAAGGAAGTCTTCCAATAGAATTTCTTTCAGGTTCGGGGAGGAAGGGAGATCAAGTGATCTTGGAGGAGTCTCAACAAGATACCCTCTTGATCAAGGGGAGAAGGTGTTCCTTGAGTTTGTGAAAAAGATGTGTCTTGCTTAGTACAATATTTCATATTGACAGAAGGCCCTATAGATTGTGAGATTTTGTACTCTCCTTTAGAGGAGTGTGTAAAATCTAAATCAGGAATGTGTTGTGAGATGACATTGGCATTAAAAAAATATGTCTTTGTTTGTTTTGATTGGTCTAAAGGAACACTTGAGAGATCACTAGTGTCCATCAGTTCAAGATGCACTAGTGGTGAAGGTGGTTTAGAAGAATGGTTTGGGAAGGTGTTGATGTTGGATGAAGGCTTGATGATTCAATGAAAGGACAAAAAACGAGACCATTAGTCATTGTTTTCATGTTAGGCTTGATAGGGGTGTGGATACCTTGTTTGTTAGCACCACATCCTTTTCCATTATAGCCAAGTTGTTTCATGAGGTCATACACTTTTCCATAAAGCTTTTTCAGTACTTTTGGATTGGGTGTTTGTTCATTGTGATCTTCTTTGTCTATAGTTGTTGAGGTGGATGCTTTTGAAGGATCGATCGAGTCTTGTGGTGACAAGGCTATGTTTCCCTTTTCAGATTCTTTGTTTGTGATCTTGGATTATCCTAGTAAAGAAGGTGTGAAGTCTAACGAGCCCCAATCATCGTCCAAGGGATTTTTTTCTACGGGTTCCACTTGCTTGGCTAGTGTTGATGTGGTGAAGGGTTTGGATTTTTTTTTCTCAAGTTGTAAGACACTAAACAGCTCAGGATCGGTCTCAAGTGTGTACACTTTGTTGTTGTAGATGTGCTTCATCTTACGATGAAGAGTGGAAGACACCCCATTCATTACATGAATCCATGGATTGCCTAAAATGAGATTATATGAAACATCATGTGGCATAACATGGATCAATGTGTCTAATGTGGCCATTCCAACTATAAGAGGCAAAGTGATCACACCATGTGGTTTTTGTCGTACAGTGTCAAATCCATTGATAGATAAAGAGGTTGGTTGAATGGTTGATTTGTCGATATGGAGCCTATCCAAGATATTGACACTACACACATTAAAATCGAAGACATTATCAACAAGGGTTATCTTGGTCCCTATGCATTGGTATTGAGATATGATCATGAAAGATGCAGCTTGTTTTTGCACTTCCAAACAAGAGAGCTCACTTTGGTGGAAAATAATATCAGCCTTTAAGCTTTGAATCATAGATGCTATGTTAGTAGTTTGTGCATTACAAGGGAAATGAATTTGTTTTAAGGCATTATACATCATGTTGTGATAATGAGGAGAGGCTTGGATAAGGTCCCATAAAGATATTTTAGCAGGATTACTCCTTAGTTGGTCAACAAGGTCATACTCCCTAATGAGTAAATTGAAGCTAGGGGTAGTGGGTAAGAGAGGATTAGGTAAAGGTGAGGGTTTTGGTGTTGGTTGTTGGGGTCGTGGAGTGTTTCTAGTGTAATGTGTATGAGCAACAATATTATGACTCGATTTTTGCAACACATTATTCTTGGGTGGGTAGAGGATAAATTCAGGTTGAGGTTTGCTTGTAGGTGGTAAAGGATGAGTTAAGGTTGAATAATATTAAAATCCCTTAGGGAAGGAGAGTTTAACATGGGCTCTACATCTTCATGTAAGGGCATAATTATATTATGATTGTATTGCATCATGATATCCTTCCTAGGAGGAGAGATTTTAGGAGAACTACAAACCACATATTCTTGACATGCAAGGATCGATTCTTCAAAAATGACTTCATCACAAGTAGGGGAATGATCAATGATGGTATTATCAATGGTGGGATGATGAGGAGAGGGTTATATTTGATTGTCGTGGTTACTGAAGGTCTCAGTCGCTTGTTCCATACTATCTTCCCTAGTAGGAGAGATTGCAATATGTTCACCACTAGCTTCATCACAAGGAGGGGAGGCATCAAGAGAAGGACCACTAGGATGTTCAAATAGATTTCCCCAAAAGGTAGGAGCATTAGGGAAGGGAGGTTCAATAGTCTCATGAATTGTAAGAGGTATATCTTCTAACACTAAACTATCTTCTTCATGTCTAGAGAATATATTAGGAGAAGAAAAGGTTTGATTGTCATGATTGTCTACCTTTACATGTGTCTATCCTATAATTTTTTCCTGAGGGGGGAGGAGGAGGATGGAAATAAATATTTTCATGATCTTAAATGGTTGTCTTCTTGCACTAGGTTACCTTCATCACCAATGGGAGAGATATCAGTAGAAGAACAATTATGATTATCATGATTATCAATGGTTGCATCCTCTTGGGTCAAGGCTTTAGTGGATGAGCTAGAAGAGATGAAGTCATCAAGGGCTTCATCTAACATGTCTAATTTATCACTACTAAAGGGCATGATATCTATAAGTTTAAGAATGTTCAGAGTGGGTGCATGTGATATTGTTAATGTTGTGTTTTCATTTTCTAAGGAATCTGATTTAAAGGATCTAGGACCTAATGCAAAAAATGAAAATGGAAAAAGTATAATACTATCCACAAGTACCATGAATGCTATGTCTTAATGAATTAAATGAAATTTAGAAGCTATGAAAAGTTAAAATGCAATGTAAATACATTGGATGAAATGCAATTTTTAGATTTCAAACAAAGTAATTTACTGATTACACTATGCAATGATCTAAAAATGAAATGTTGTAAATGCAAAATTGAATGTAAGAAATGCATGAAATGAGCTAATTTATGTTGGATCTAATTAAATACATGTAACAAAAACACAACCAATTGATTCATATAGGTAATGGCACAAAACATAAGCTTAAAAAAAGGGTTGTCAGCTCTATAAAAGGTAGTTTCAAGGGTCTGAAGGGACTAAGTCGCCCAAGGTGGTGACTTAGTCCACCTGGTAATTTTTTTGAAAATTTGCAGAATATTGTGATGGATGTAGGTGGTTTCTATGTTGTAAGATGTAGACCTAATATGAAAATGCAAACTTTGAGAAATATTTAATGTTTTAAGATGCAAAAATGCAACCTATATGCACTTTCACTAATGTAAAAATTTGGAACCCTAGAATGCAATGTCATTAATGCAACATGCAATGCAAGATAATTATAGGATAATGAAGGACTCTAAATCAAAAAAGAGGGTGTAGGAATTTCGGGTTCACCAAAATGAACCACCAAAAAATGGACTAAGGGAAAGAGAATTCCCCAATAGGCCCCTAGGGTTTTCCACCTAGGAGTTGGTTGGCACAATGCCTCTTTCACACTTAATTATTTTTAGGGTTAAATTCAAGGTTAGGGGCTTAAAGGTGAGAGGTGTGTGATATGGAAACCCCTAATGCTAGAAAAGGAAGATAGAAACTAACTATTAATGTAAAACCTAGAAAATGAACTATGTTTAAAAACACATAATGATATGCAAATATTAAACTAAATGACCTAATAAAGCTTATGGAACAAAACAAAAAACAAGGAAATGAATGGTGTGAACCTAGAGGCTGAAAAGGGATGGCATGAAGTTCTGGAAACTTGGAAAATATGATGCAGAAGTCAACTGGGACACTTGTGCCAATCTCGGTGACTTAGTCCAGATTTTGAGAACTCTATCAGAAACAATTTCTGACAAAAGGGTACTCAACTATATAGAAAATTCTTTTAAGGCTTGGAAGTGGGACTAAGTTGCCACTAATGGTGACTTAGTCACTTCCAAGTTTTAGGAAATTTGAAAGTGCACTTTGTAGTCCTTGGTTTGCTTGTTCCTAATAAGTTTTCGGACCTAAAACTAGATAATTTGGTCTGCAAGTGTTCTCCAAGCCTCTTTTAGAGTTTTTACCACCTTGAAGGGCTTTGAAAAGTTTTTTAATACTTCACCTTTTTTCTTTTCCAAATCTGCACACAAGACCTGTAAATCACACTAGAAGAGGGAAAAATTTGTTGATTGTTAGGGATTGTGGGTTTGCTTTGGTCAAACCCCTTTTGAGTAATTAAACAAAATGAACATGTAAATTTAATTAAGCATGAAACAAATAGAGTTATTACCTTTCCATTAAGATAGATCTTGAGCTGTTGCAACAATGGTGGAAGATTTAGACCTTGAGTGCTTTGGATAGATGCCTTGTTGACTTAGAATGCTAAAACCCTAGCTTGCTTGAGAAGAAGGTTGAATGAGAGATGAGTGAATAATGAATTGATTGTGAATTAGAATTTTTAGGGTTAAAATGAGGGGAAAACCCTTATTTATACATGTTATGCCCTAATTCCTCGAAAATAACACATCACAGGCCAACCTTAGGGTTTAGGAGATAATATCGTGCAAGAATTTTGAGTTTATTTTGATTTTTATGCCACATGGGACTAAGTCGCCCAAGGTGGCAACTTATTCCACCTAGGAAATTTTGAGTGGTTGTCAGGAATTAAAGTGTGATTAACATTGTTTAATGAGATTGTCTTTTGAAACACACTTAAGTTGGGCCTATAAGTTCATTAAGGGGCCATTTTATCATAAGTAAGGGTTTATTTAGTAATGACAAGCCTAGGAAAGCATGAAAATGTTTTACAAAACCTTACAAAACTTTGAAACAAGGCTTGCAAAGGGGTAAAAAGAGGTCCAAAATCCATAGGAAAGCCCAAAATGAGTGGAAAGTGTCAAGGCTACACTTTTTTGTGACAGTTTCCAAATGAAGCAACATCATGAAAAAGGGGTTTCCCTCAAATGATATCTCAAACACATAATGGATCCATGGATTCAAGATCAATGTATGTCTTTTCTACAATGATATAACTAAGTTTGAAATCATCATCATTCCCCAAATACTCACAAAATTGGAAGAATAACACATAGAGAGTGAAAAAAAAAGATTTTGGGTCAACATGGAAGAGAATTAAATTTATTGATGCCTTGCGTCATTCCCAAATGAAAAACACAAGACAATGGAAAAGATAAAGGTTTACGAAATATAGAAGAATGTAGGTAGTGAACCAAATGAAATGGGGATTCCACCTTTTTGGAGATGGAACTAGGGGTTAGGACCTATTTCACTCTTAGTTCTTTAGGAAACCCTAGAGACTTCAACCCAATGATTCAATTGAGGGAAGTACTAAGACAAGTGGGTTTCCTTAGGTGTGATTAAAAATAGGGTTCACCATTAAAATTAAGCTTCAAAGGGGAAAAGAAAACTCTAATACACTAAACCCTAGAAACTTAAAACATGAAATCAGATGAATAAACAAAAATTAGACAAAAAGGAACTTGGTAAGTTGATGGATTTTAGAAAAGGTCTACAATTCTAAAATTCTACTTTTTGAAGTGCATTAGGACTCATACACCAGACTTGGCGATTTAGTCCTGCTACTGGAATTCGGGCAAAATTTGGAATCCTTTGCTAGAAAATCAGGATCTATAGAAGACTATAGAAAAAAGATATACTAGGATTCATATTGCCAAGGTGGTGATTTAGTCTCAATATTAGGGTTTTACTGAAACTTTTGTATCCTTGAGTGATCTTTTGTAGCTTTCATCTTGTTAGATATTTAGGTCTGAAAAGTCTGAATTACAATCTATAGGTGAGTTTCTGTGAAGATAACAACTTCTTGAAAACTTCCTTCAATCTTGCAACTTTGTCTTCAAAGGATCTTCAAACTCCAAATCACCTAGATCTGCAATCACACATGAAGAGGGAAATTTTTTGTTGTGTTAGGGAATAGGAATTTGCCTTAGTCAAACCTCATTTTGGTAATCAAACCTTGAAATGAAATTAAATAGAATGAAGGAATGACGAATGAACAATATAAAATGTTGAAACTCACCAATCCCTTAAAATAAAGGTTACAAAATCATGTGAAATGGATCCAATGGATGTGGATCTTCACTCTTGGTCTTAATATGACACAATGTCTTTGAATGCTTACTTGAATCATGAAAACCTACACCACAAATGTTAGCTCAAAAACACACATGATGCCTGAAGACTTTACCATGATGCTTGAATCTAGAATGCTGCTCCAAATGCTTGATAAATTTCTCTTGAATGCTCTTGTATGATCTTGTGAAAGTACTCTTGATTGTTTATGAAATTCTAGCTTTTTAGGAGAAATTATGTGAAATAACCTTTTATTTATAGATTTTTATGCCAAATTTCTTGAAATTACAACACTACAAGCCAACATCAGATCTAGGATAATAAAATCCCACCAAGAATTTGATTTAAAATAGGTCCTGGTTAAAGTGGGACTCATACACCAGTTGGGGCATGAAAGGAAGAAAAATGTCGCTTTATGGTTTAGGACATAGAACAACAAGTTTTCTTATACTTCTCATTCAAGGAAAGCCTAGATATCTCAATCCAAGGATAGAATGAAGGAAAGAAATCTAAAATAAGGTGTCCTAGGGTAAGTTTAGAGACTAAAAAATGGTTCACCACCAAGCTGGGACTTAGAAAGACTAGTAACATGCAAGATCTAATGACAAAGCCTAATGTTATGCAAAACCTTAAATGAACGGCCTATAAATGAATGAAAATTAGAATGTAGTAAACTGGAAAAGTGTAGAGGTGCACCTAGAAACCTATAGAATCTTGAAATGAGGTCTAAAATGCTGAAAATGTTGATGTTAATTCATACTAGGACTTATATCCTAGGCTAGGTGATTTAGTCCCAAATTAGGGTTTCTAGGCAAGAATGAAAATCTAGTAGTGACAAGTCTGGAACTCCTGAAATCTAGAAAAATCACCGTACTAGGACTCATATGCCACAAATGGCGTATCAATCCCATTCTTATTTTTCAAAAATTAAAAGTCTAAACCTATTTTCAAATATTTGCTCTTTCTTCTCAACCTAATTTCTAGATCTAAACTTGTAAAAAGACCTGCGAAATATAATATAGTGTTGATTTGCTTATGGGGGGTTTGCCTTGGTCAAACCCCTAGTTGGGTAATTTGACCTTGATGAAATAATGGATCTTGAAAGTAAATGTGAATGAAAACCCTAATCATATAACATTAGGAAACATGAAATACAATGCAACCCTATTCTAATGTGCTAGAATGAGATGCATGAATGAAGCATGAAGATGATGACTCGCTTAGGGAGATCTCTAATCACCCTAATAAGCCATAATAATGCATGTACCTTATTTTAGGCTTAAAGTAGAGTGATAATGTAGGATGGAATCACTTAGGAAACAAGTCATTAGAATTGGATTTGTTGAACAAGAAAACTAAGAGGGGGGTGAATCAGTTGTAGAAAATTTAACCTTTAAAAGATTTATCAGAACTTAGATCGATCATAAATCCTTTACTCTACTAAATGATTGAACATTAAGTGCAAGGGTAGAAATTGAAAAGCATTACAAAAACACAGTAACACCATATTTATGTGGAAAACCCAATGAGGGAAAAACCACGATGAGGATTATCTCAAAATATAAAGAATATCAAAACTGATTACAAAGACTCACTACCCGAAAAGGCTCACTACCAAATCAGGACTATCTGTCTAGATCAAGACTCATTGTCCAACAAGGGTTAACCACCTGAAGGGCTCACTTCCATAGAGATACAAAGAAGATAGAAGAGATATGTTACAGAAAGAAATATAATATCAATGCAATAGAGATTTCCACCATAATTCACTCAACCACTTGTATACATGCATGAATGATAGAGTACACCTTCAACTCACTGCATCTTAAAACTCAGTATTTAGAACTCGCACTGATCTACCACACTCACATCACATACACACCCTGTTTCAAACCTATCTCGAATCTATCTATTCTATTTATTTGCACTTATCTCTTTTTTATATCTTTCACCAATAACTCATCTTGTACTTATACCATCTTCAACTTTGAAACATATCCAAAGTTGGCCATCCATTATAAATTTTAAATTTGGTCAGTGCCAAAAAATATTAGGGTGGAATTAGAATGAGGGAAACCCAAACACACGCTTCACAAAGACCCAAATAATTTCCAACACGCTTCATGAACTTCAAAAGTAGTTTTCAATATAAGCTCGATCAAACCAGTGTAAAATACATAGAACAATTAGTCACACGTAACCCTTAGCACAATCCAATCTTTCCAGACACCAAAATTATCTTCAACATGATCATAACAACTTAAATCTATAGCCACAAGTCATAAGACTTAACCAAGAAGAAATTCAAACCAACAACATTTCTTCCAGACCTCATCCAGATACATAAAAAACCATAGTTCACAACTGGTGAACATAACTCACATTGTACAATGAATCAGAAGCCCAAAATTAGGATATAGTAGCTTCCAACAAACATGATCAACATTTTGAACCACACAAACATAAGGGAAAAACTCAGGGAAACCACTGAACACCTGCAACCTTTCTTCATTATAATTTTCTTAATATCCTCTACATATACAACCAACTACCTGCATCCATGATATCAATGACAAAAACAACCAGTTGATAACCAGTTAACCAGTTGACATCAATGACAACACCTTCATTCTTGCAACAATCTCCCCCTATGTCATTGATATCAACACATGATGTGAAAAACCATCAAAGAAAACACACTAGCCTTGAACACACTTTTCATCATTTTTCTTTTTTTTCTCCCCCTAAGTAGATACTCTCTTTTTTCACATCTTCCTCATCTCCCCTTTGACATCAAAGGCAAAGAAAAAGGATATTTTACATTGATTTACCCTTTGACATTAAAAATTGAAATACTCTTTTAATGACAACACATGACACTACCTACTCCCCTGGGAGGTAGCCACCAAAACATTAGTCCAAAAGAAAGAAATATCCATAGACCCACCGAATTGATGCATCTCCATATGCATTTAGTTCAAAAAAAGAGGGTAAATCACCCCTAACTTCTCCTGGAGATACTCAAAAGTATCTTTAGGAAGAGCCTTCGTAAATGTGTCAAAAATCTAATCCTCCATGGGTACATACTCAAGCTTAAATTCATTCTCCACAACCTTTTATCTCAATAAGTGATACCTGATAGATATATGCTTTGTCCTCGAGTGCATCATTGGATTCTTTTAAATATTAATCACACTCGTATTATCATAAAAGATAGAAATAGGATCAACATACATTACTTTGATATTTTTCAATGTTTGTTTCATCCATAAAACTTGTGTACGACAAGATGCAGTAGAAATATACTCAGCTTCAGTAGTAGATAAGGAAACTAAATCTTTCTTTTTACTCAACCATGCCACCAATTTGTAACCAAGAAAAAATGCACCACCACTTCTACTTTTTCTATCATCTACACATCCAACCCAAACTACATTTGTATAAGCACTTAGTGTAAAGTTAGTATCCGTAGGATACCATAAGCCATAATTTGGAATGCCGTTCAAATATTTGAATATTATTTTAACAATAGGAACATGTGTTTTCTTAGGATCTTTGATGAGCCTAGTTTTTGGCATATTTTAGACTATGTTTTTAGTATCTTTACATCTTTTATTATGCTGACACAGACATTAAGTAGTAATTATGGAAGTAATACATAGAATTTATGCTTAATATAACAAGTTTATTATGATAAGTATTTCCATGGTTATTGCTTGATGTTTTATTAGTTTGATGAAAGATGTGTGCCTTGTGACTCTATGTGATAAAATGCCTTTCCTGCAGCCATATGTGAAATATTGTTTGATCAAAGTCAATACCTAATGAATGTATGAATGAGATAATGGATCATTTAATGATTTTGATGTGTGAGCTGACCCTTTGCCACAGGAAGAGTTGTTAGTTATTGCAGGTACCACGTCTCAAGGAGAAGATTTAGCCTCCACTAGATTGCTACAGGACTAATTCAAAGAAGACCTATTCAGCAGCAATAAATGAGGAGACAACTGAGAAGTTATCTGCCATGCAAGAGAAGCGTTCCAGGAATCGACCAGAAGGCATCTTGGTGTCACACAAATCTAGGATAGTGGTGCATTAATTCTTTCAAACTGATTTGACTCAGTTCTCCCTCTTGTGTCCACTTCTTCAATGTAAAGGTCCAGATGTAATAAAGGTTTACCATTTATGTGGGAAAGGTTAGTTAGTTGTTAGGTTTCAGTTTTGAATAAATAGCTCGTTCTCCTTTAGAGAAAGAGCTAGAATTTTACTATTGTAATAGTTTAGTTTCAAATAATACAATTGCAAGTTGCAAGTTGTGAGCAATGTACTTATCAGTTTCAATTCAATAAAAGCATTTCATGGTGTTTGCAGTTTAATCTATTGTGTACTTGAGACACTACCTAAGGGGTCCCACTTAGGGATGTTGTCTATCTTTTTCCATTTCTACAATTAAAGTAATTGTATTTCATTTTCCTAGAATTTCAGCGTGATTCCTGCAGCTGGTAGAATTACAAAGTTATCAACTGTTCCTGCAGTCACTAGGGACATAGTAATTCATGTCTTCAAAATTGGATTTAGTTTTCATTTTGAGAAGACTTAGTTAGCTAAAGTTTTTTTGCAGCAATTTCAATTCTAGCATGGTATTTTCAAGGAATAACACATGTCTAAAATAGGTTGTTAGTGCATATAGTGTGTAGATCCATTTCAAGTCTAACATCCTTGGGTTGACAATTAAATGATGTCCTTTAGTAGTTTATGACTGTCAGTTGTGATGTTTAATCCTTGAGTAGAGAAATATATGTTCCTAGTTATCAACCTAATTAAGGACACTGCATTTTTGGCATTGTTGTCGGGGATGGTGTCAGACTAAGAACCTATTGCAGGCATGGTAGTAGGAGTTTGAATTTCATTCCTAGCATTTAGCTTAGAATTCAACATTCCATCATTTTCCATAGTTTAGAATTACTTTTTGTTGTATGCTTAGAAGAAGAGATCAATTTGGAAGATTAGATACCCAAGAAATTGAACCAGATCTTTTCCAAGAAGAACGATATTTGGATGCTTGCCAAGACTTAGTTACCTCATCTTCTTCCTCAGAGTTAATTTTGAACCTGTTTGATGAGCTGGAGGACCTTAATCCACTCATTTAGCATCTGAATAATCTGCAAACTTTCAACAACCAGGACCCATATAATATCCACTTGCCCTTGTAGTTTATTAGCCAGGAGCTAACCCAGGAAGTCCACCAAGGATGGAAAGGCCTAATTTTCCATTTCCAATCCCTAACCTACATGAAAATAATAACCTCAAGAACATCTCTTCCTCATTACTTCCAGAGTTCTATGGACTTATTACAAAATACCCTCATACCTTCTTGTTTGATTTTGACATCCTTTGTAGGAGTTATGACTACACCATTGATGCACACAAGTTGAAGTTGTTTCCCTCTACCCTAAATGAGTCAGCCTTGAGGTGGTTCATGGGATTAGGTGGCAATGCATTGAACAATTGGGATGAAATGAAGGAGCTATTATTGGGAAAGTATAAAGAATATTGTAGGGGGAATGATATGAGAGGAGATGACATCTTCAAGATGTCACAAAAAGAGGATGAAACCCTGGAAGACTATGTGTCAAGGTTCTTGTTCAGTGTGTAGAAAAACACTTAGCACCAACTGAATGAGGACTCTAAAAACCTTCTCTTTCTAAGAGGAGCTAATGATGCTTGCATAGAGGCACTAGAACTCATGGCCAAAGGAGATATCACCCAAAGAAATTGGGATGACATTAAGAAGATTTGTCTCAACTACTCCAGAGCAACTGTGAAGAAAGGAAAAGGGTTTAGACCCTCTATTGAAAAAGGAAATGGCTCAGGAGTTTCTAAGGGGGAGATTTCTAATCTCTTGTCTGACTTCAAGCAAGATATCATCAATGATTTTGTTACTCAACTGGACACTATGCAACCTAGGTGGAAGAAAGATGAAGCAGAGGCAATGCTAGCTGAATATTTCCCCCACTGCAGACAAAAGGAGAAGGATTGTAGATGCAAGGTGGTGGCTAATTTGGAGGTGTAGCATCTTCCCATTGAGTTCAAATCAATAGAAGGAGATGAAGAATTGTTCTTTGTTTCTCAACGTAGGCCTTGGTCCCCAAGCCAAGGTATACCTCAGGACCCATTGCAAAATTTTGATTCATATAATAGTCAATGGAAGAACTAGTACCCTCCAAATTATGGCCCATATTCCCAACCTAATTGGAATAATCCTTGGCCAAATGCTTAGCAAAACTAGTGGCAGCCACCTTAGCAAAATCAATGACAACCACCTTAGCAAAATCAGTGGCAGCCTCCACAAGGTAATTGGTAGTTGTCTAACCAGTGGAGGGGAGGCCAAAAATGGTCAAATAAACCCATTGGTCTCCTTCAACAACCCCAACAGTAGTCAATCATGCCACCTCCTATAGCTAATCAAAGCCCAAATCTTAAGCCAACCCAGCTCCCTGCTCAAGCAGCACCTAATCCAAATAACTAGCCTCACCAACAACAAGAAGTTTATTTTACCGATCCCAATCAGCAGCTTGCTTATGCTCTCAACTTGAGTAATATTAACTTACGGTCAGGGATAGTGCTACCTACACCTTCTCCTCTGATAATCACAAAGTTTCCATCTGAGGATAATGAGCAAGAAGATATTAGTGACCCAGTTCCATCCAAAGAGCCCATGCAAAATCCATCTTTACCTAAAGTGTCCAATAAAACTTCACCTCCTTTTCCACAAAGGTGGGAAGGTGAAGTTGTTCAAAAGAAAGAAAATCCTACCTTTGACATTCTTGAACAACTAAAGCACATATGTGTAAAAATACCCTTATTCCAAGCAATAAAGGAAGTACCTATCTATAGCAAGGCTATTAAGGAAGCGTGCTTGAAGAAGTCGGGCAGGAAAAAGAAAGACCCTCAAAATGTTCATGTATTAGGTCAACTCTTTGACTTGATGCTAGGGAAGCTTACCATCCCAAAATATTCAGACCCTGGTAGTCATGTGGTGGAAATTATTATTAATGGAGTTCAAATTAAAAATGCTTTAGTAGATCTTGGAGTGGCTATTAATGTCATGACTAAAGACCTTGTGGCAAAGCTAAGTATTTCAGACCTAAGAACTACACCTATAGTCCTACAGCTCACTGATAGTTCAACTATCAAGCCTGATGGAGTAGTTGAAGACCTAGTAGTCACGCTAGATTCATGGGAATATCTTGCTGATTTTATGGTCTTGTCTCTAAAGAAACACTAGGAGGATATCTTGTAATTCTAGGAAGGCCTTGGCTAGCCACTGTAGATGCTTACATAGGATGTAGGTCTAGTAACATGAATATCTCTTATGGATATAGCACCGAGAAGCTCACCCTTTATGCTCCAGTCCAGCCTCAACTTGAGTCTGGACAAGCAGTCTGGCCAGATTTAGGAGAAGAAGTAGAAGAAATGAATTATGTGGAAAACCTGATGATGATTAGAAGAGAACCTTTTGTTGAAAAGAAAGAAGAGGAATAAATACTGTCTAATTTCCTTCAGAACAACTATGGCATTGAGTACCCCCTTTGTGAAGAATTTACATGTTCCTTGTAGACAATTCTTCCCCCATCTACTTCAGCTCATTATCCTGCAGCAACTGAATATTTGCACACCTTATTGCCCCATGAAGTAGAAATTCCTTTTCTGTCCAAAGTATCTATGCTTGAATTGACCTCACAAGTGGAAGTAGCTATAGGAAAAACCTTGAATATCAATAGTAAACTTAACATTGAGCAGCAAGATTCAATTGTCCAAATGCTTACTATCCACAAGACAACTTTTTCTTTGGATTACAGTGATATGAAGGGGATAGATCCAAAGCTATGTACACATCGAATTTTCATCAACAATGAGTTCAAACCTGTTAGACAACCCCAAAGGAGAATTAATCCACCACTAAGATAAATAGTTTAGGAGGAATTGCATAAAATGTTGAATGCTAGTTTTATCTACCCAATCTCAGATAGCCAGTGGGTTTCTCCATTGGTTATTGTCCCCAAGAAAGGAGGAAAATGGAGGGTATGTGTGGATTATAGGGAGCTCAATTCAGCAACTAAGAAAGATTATTTTCCTCTACCCTTTATTGATCAAGTCTTGGATAACTTATCAGGGAAAAAGTATTTCTCCTTCCTTGATGTTTTAAGTGGATATAATCAGATAAATATTGCTCCAGAGCATCAAGAAAATACTACCTTCACATGCCCCTGGGGAACATTTGCCTATTCAGTCTTACCTTTTGGTCTTTGTAATGCTCCTGCAACTTTCCAAAGAGCTGTGATTAGTATTTTCTCAGATATTTCATATGATTGCATGGAAATATATATGGATGACTTTATTGTTTATGGAGCAACATTTGAGGAAGCCCTAGATAATTTGAAGAAGGTACTACAAAGATGTGAGGATCATAATTTCACTCAATAGTCAGAAATGCTTCATGATGATGCAAGAAGGAATAGTGTTGGGTCACTACATTTCTACTACAGGAATATAGGTAGACCCTTCTAAAATTGAAGTCATTTCTAGTCTACCCTTTCCTACCAAACAAAAAGAACTCAAAATATTTCTTGGACATGCTAGTTACTATAGGAGGTTTATTAAATATTTTAGTCAAATAGCAAGACCTCTATACAGTTTTCCAAAGAAGGATGCAGAGTTTGCTTGGATAGCAGAATGTGAGAAAGCATTCCTTGGTCTTAAAACAACCCTCACACAAGCACCTATTTTGAAAGGACCAGATTGGTCATTTCCATTCCATATTCACACGGATGAATCAGATTATTCTATTGGTGTTTTGTTAGGACAAAAGAGTGGTTCAACTGAGCATGCACTTTATTATATTACTAAGAACTTGTAGGGGGTTGAACTCAACTACACAGTTACAGAAAAGGAGATGTTAGCAATCATCTATGCACTCAACAAGTTCAAGCATTATATCACAGGATATCAAATATTTTTCCATTCTGATCATGCAGCAATCAGGTATCTCATGAACAAGAGTTCAATTATAGGGAGACTAGATAGGTGGTTGTTGCCGATGCAAGAATTTGATATCACAATTGTGGAAAAACCAGGTAAAGGAAATGTGGTTTTTGATTTCCTATCTATAATCTAGAGGAAAGATGATCCTGCACTCATAGAAGATTCCTTCCCTGATGAAAATTGTTTTGCCATCAAAGTCATTCATCCATGGTATGCAGACATAGAAAAATATTTGGCTGTAGGAAGAACTCCTCCTCACATCTCACCTAAGGAGAAGATATTGTT
Source organism: Sequoiadendron giganteum (assembly GCA_007115665.2). NCBI lineage: Eukaryota > Viridiplantae > Streptophyta > Pinopsida > Cupressales > Cupressaceae > Sequoiadendron > Sequoiadendron giganteum. The sequence continues at coordinate 261,327,676 of CM021101.1, forward strand.
AGTAGAGAAAAGCTTTAACTTCTCTTGGATTGTAGACTGCATGTTTTATATAGGGTCAGATCAAGTAATGAGGAGATGAGTGAGAGAAGACGACACTCATGACATACTGCATGCAAGCCATGATGAGCCTTGTGGTGGACATTTTATTGCTAAGGGGACAGCCACAAAGATATTAAATACTAGATATTATTGGCCAACACTACATAAAGATGCAGCCAAGTACACCAAGAGGTGTGATAGATGTCAAAGGATGGGAAGGCCATCAAGATTAGATGAAATGCCTTTGTTTCCTCAGGTTATTGTTACACCCTTTGATAAATGGGGATTGGAATTTGTGGGCCAATTGATCCACCTTCAAATGGTAAGTCTTACATTCTTGTGTGCATGGATTATGTGACAAAGTGGATTGAAGCTAGGCCTATGAAACATGCTAGAGATAAATAGGTAGTAGAGTTCCTCTATGAAGAAATATTTACTAGATTTGGGGTTCGTAGATAAATAGTGACAAATCAAGGAGGACAATTTACTTCTACTCTCATTATAGCCTTAGTAAATGAGTACAACATAAGGCATAGGAAATAACCTCCATATCATCCTCAGGCTAATGGCCAGGTAGAAATCACTAATAGGAATATTCAGGACATTTTGAAAAAACAGTGGACCTGCATAGGAAGGATTGGACTGTGAGGTTACCTAAAGCTATATGGGCCTATAAAACTACTTGGAAGACTACAACAGGTTTTACAGCTTTTGAAATGGTGTATGGGAAGAAAGCTATTATGCCTATAGAGTTTGAACACAAAACTCTCAGAATAGCTTTGGAATTAGATATGGATTTAACAACTGCATGGAGAGATAGAATGATGCAGCTCAATGCCTTGGCTTACCTAAGGAAGAGTGCCCTGCAACATACAGAAATAGTACAAAATTAGAGGATCAAATGGCATGATAAGTACATAAAGGAAAATAAATTCAAAGTAGGAGATTGGGCTCTACTATATGATTCAAGATAAAAGGACAATCAAGGGAAGCTACAGACCAGATGGTTGGGGCCATACGAAATTGTAGAAGTATTCAATAATGGTGCAGTTTAGCTGAGCACAATTGATGATGTCATATTCAAATTATTGGTCAATGGGCATCAACTGAAGCTTTACCTAAAGCCCATTGATAAGGAAGAGTTCCTAAAGCAATTTCAAGTTGATCAGGAGTCCACAGAGCCTGCAGCTGAAGTAGTTGAGTCTCGGCTTGATTCCCTAAGCATGCATGAAAAATGAATAAAATATCATAATAAAGAGGTCATCCTTGTGGATCCCCATTCCATACCATCATTTCATCTACTATTTGTATCATTCCTTCTTCTACCACCTCATCCACCATTCATGCATCACCATTTCCACATTTCCAAAAATCACCTTTAGCAATAAAAGAAGTGGAGTCATATCAATCATTTACGATGTATCATTGCAAGTAAGCTCCAATTAACTCAAGAAGTGATTAATTATTTCATTTATTATGTTTAAATCGGTATTAAATTAGATGATAGATTTCCTATATGGTTGCAAAGCTCCTTCAGTCTTTTTCATACGTTGAACCATTTTTCTTAACCCCTAACTGATGGCCACGTCATTACCCTCTGCCACCAAGAGACCTAGTCACATCAATTCTATTGACCTTTTTGCTGGAACTCGGGATTTTGATGAAATTTGCAAATGAATTAATAAACTTCCATCACTTCCTGCAATAATATCCTGATGTATCTTTAGTTCCTCTCTATAAATATTTTTATGTGCATTTGGATGCTCAAAATTTTTCCTGTCTGAATCTTTTGAAAGAAGTTCAAAAGTTTAGGTTGGGGGGAGAAAGGGAGTTAATTTGAATTGTGGGAAGTTGGAATTAAGAAAGGAAGAGCTTGAAATAATTAGGTTGATTCTTGGTAGTGGGATAAGTTGTAAGGAAATAATTAAGAATGGGAGGCCATCCCATTAAGCATAAGCCAACAAACCACAATGCCTTGTTGCAAGACGTGCAACAGTTGCCACCATTCAGGCAATATGGGTGGCTCAATTATTTTCTCAAACTTGTCACATTTGATGAAGATATTGCTGAAGAATTTACCAGGATGTTGCACAATGGGAAGGCTAAGGTCAGGGGAGTAAGAATTTATGCCATAGTGGAAAGAATTTTTGAGATAACAGGGTTACCTCAAGCTGGTGAATTATTTCCCCAAACAAGGGATGCACGAAGTGCTAGGGCAGAATTTACTTAGCCTGGTGATCCTCCTTTGCACGTAGATAAGCAAGGAACTCAATGGATGAGTCTGTCGTAGGATTGGATTCCACAGGAAGGCTATGTAATCAAATACCTGATGTGTGAAGGTCGGTTCTTTGTTCTGCATTATCACCATTTCAAACTATTGTCTCATTTGTGTCATGGTTTATTAATGAACATACCTAATTTCTTATATAGTTTTCTCTCTAACAAATCTTTCTACAAGAAATTTAATGAGGCAATGATGGGATACAAAATTGGTTCTACCTTTCTTGTATAGTTTGCTTTCCAATAGTGTTGTCGAGTATAAGAAAGGTAGAACCAATTTTGTATCCCATCATTGCCTCATTAAATTTCTTGTAGAAATATCTGTTAGAGATGTGTCACCAATGACCTGGGAGGAATTTATCGTTAATTTTAAAACTAATGTTCAAAATGTCGGACCTAGAGGTTAGCCTCTTACTTTTAAGCAACGAACCTCTTAGTCAAAGGTTGGAGCCTCCGCGACCGCACCTCCTATGCCATAAACCTCAAACTCATAGGACAATGTCCCTCTTTCTAAAAGAATTCCCAAAGTGCCAGTACAAACCCCTATTCCTAAACATGAGACTTCCTCTAAAAATAAAAAGGAGAAGTCGCCAATTGTGTCACCTCAGCCAAAAACCCCTAAACCTGCTCCAAAATCCGTCAAGAGAAATAAAATGGGAGAATCTTCGAGTCCCGTAGCTAGGCACCCAAAAAAACCCAAGGAAACCCCTACTCCTATATGAAGAAGCTCCAGGATTCTGAGCCAGAAAACACTGCATTCACTTAGTACCTCTCAATCCACACCATCACCCTTAGATCCTTTTAGTCTAGTACTTGAGGAAAAAGACCACTATGTTGGTGAGTTTGAGCAAAGTTCAGAAGGGGTTGGCCTTGATGAGTTAGCAATTGTTGCAGAACAGATGCAAGAAGGATTATCAGAACGGTTGCAGGAAGAGGCGGTGTGTTTTGGAAGGGAAGGAAAAATAGTTGCAACTCAATCAGATGAGGGAGGTGAAGATGATGAAGTGATGGATGAGTCACCGGCTATTCCAGAAAATACACCAGAATATCAGATTCCACAGGAACAACAAGGACATTGGCAACAGGATGCAAAAATGGAACAGGAAGTTTTTGAGCAATCTGATGCCAAGGAAATAATTGAGACCATAGAGCACTGTGTTGATACCTCAGAGCATCATGGAGATGTTGATGCACCTAAGGAAGTTGAAGAACCACTTACAGTAGATCATAACCATAAGCCTTCTCTTCATTTCACAAGTTTTTCTGTAGGAGTGTCATAATATACAAAACTTCAAGATCAGAAGACTACCTATGAATTAGAAATTGAAAAATTGAAAAGGGTAATCCAAAATAAAGATATAGAAATTGCTAACCTTACGGAGACCCTAAATTAGGTAGTCAAATTTGTTCCACAGATAGTTTAGTGTAGGTCTCCCTCTCCATTTTATGTAATGTATTTAAAGGAGTTGTATTTGAATTTTCAATTAGTAAGGATTTGGCAAGGTCAGAACCCTTCTTTGAGCACTCCCCAGGAATTCTATGATGCATACCAGGATTCACCACAACATATTAGACACCTCTTGTGTGAGTTCTATTTACACAACTTGGTTGGGCCTCGTGATACAAAATGGAATCCTTTGTGTTATATAAGAGACACACACATTAGTTCTTTGATCTCTTGGATCAAGAATGAGATAAGCAGAGGAGAAAAAATTGACAATTATAAACATGACAAAGCTAACATGCCACTGACAGTAAGGAACGAATCCAAGAAGGGGATGAGCATTTATTTTCACTAGAAAAAGGTGTGGGTAGATGAGAGGGCTAGACTAGTAATAGAACCCTTGAGGCAAGAGGTGTTTTCCTAGTACTCTCAAATTGTGAATGACAACCTTGATGTTGCTACACAACATAGTAGAACAAGATGGGAGCACTTTCCATTGCAATTAAAAAGAACAGAGCCACATACTCCAAACAACCTATATGCAGCCACTAGAAGAGCAAAAAGGTACTTGAGGAATGCAAGAACAAAGAAATAAAATTGGTTACCATTGGTCATGCAGCCACCCATTCTCTTATGGCCACTTCTAGCCATGCAGGGAGAAAATAGTACCTATAGGAGAGACTCAGAGGATAATAGGTGGAAATGGTTGGAGTCTATGAGGGCTCACTTCTAGAGCTTTCAAAATGGAGAATGTGGACAACAATTGAATGCTAACTTAAGAGAGTTTTCCTGAAGGAAGAATGTCAGACTTGTTGAAGAGACCAGCAAGTAATGGGTTGAGGGGAATGATGAGCCAAGTTTTTGGCATATTTTAGACTATGTTTTTAGTATCTTTACATCTTTTATTATGTTGAGATAGACATTAATTAGTAATTATGGAAGTAATACATAGACTTTACGTTTAATATAACAAGTTTATTATGATAAGTCTTTCCATGGTTATTGCTTGATGTTTTATTAGTTTGATGAAAGATGTGTGCCTTGTGACTCTATGTGATAAAATTCCTTTCCTACAGCCACTACTGTTCACCTTCCTGTAGCCATATGAAAAATATTGTTTGATTGAAGTCAATACCTAATAAATGTATGAATGAGATAATGGATCATTTAATGAGTTGAATGTGTGAGATGACCCTTTGCCGTAGGAATAGTTGTTAGTTATTGCAGGTACCAAGTCTCAAGGAGAAGATTTATCCTCCACTAGATCATTATAGGACTGATTCAACAACAAGAAATGAGGAGCTAGCTGAGAAGTTATCCACCATGCAAGGGAAGCATTCCAGTAATCCACCAGAAGGCGTCTTTGTGTCACAAAATCCAGGATAGTGGTGCATTAATTATTTCAAACTAATTTGACTCAGTTCTCCCTCTTGTGTCCACTTCTTCAATGTAAAGGTCCAGATGTAATAAAGGTTTCCCATTTATGTGGGAAAGGTAGGTTAGTTGTTAGGTTTCAGTTTTGAATAAATAGCTCATTCTCCTTCAGAGAAAGAGCTGGAATTTTATTGTTGTAATAGCTTAGTTTCAAATAATACATTTGCAAGTTGTAAGTTGTGAGAAATGTACTTATCAGTTTCAATTCAATAAAAGAATTTCATGGAGTTTGTAGTTTAATTTGTTTTGTACATGAGACACTACCTAAGAGGCCCACTTAGGGACGTTGTCTATCTTTTCCATTTATGAAATTAGAGTAATTGTATTTCATTTTCCTAGAACTTCAATGTGATTGTTCCTGCAGCTGGCAGAATTATAGAGTTGTCAACTATTCCTATAGTCACTAGGGATAGAGTAATTCATGTCTTCAAAATTGGATTTAGTTTTCATTTTGAGAAGACTTAGTTAGCTAAAGTTTGGTTTAGAAATTTCAATTCTAGCATGGTATTTTCAAGGAAGAACACATGTCTGAAATAGGTTGTTAGTGCATATACTGTGCAGACCCATTTCAAGTCTAACGTCCTTGGGTTGACAATTAAATGATGTCTTTTAGTAGATTATGACTTTCAGTTGTGATGTCTAATCCTTGAGTAGAGGAATATATGTTCCTATTTATCAATCTAATTAAAGACACTACAATCTTCTTCAAACCTAGCCACAAGACATATTACATGCATAATATTTGGTCTAGTAGCAATCAAATACAATTTTCCACCAATCATAGATTTGTATTTGCTCTTATTAGCCTTAGGTGAATCATCATATTTACCTAATTTGCAACCAGTCACCATAGGATTGTATACCGGTTTGGAACCATCCATCCCAAACTTCTTCAACATCTCTCTCACATACTTTGACTATGAAATAAAAATTCCTTTCTCTATTTGATTAATTTATAGCCCAAAAAAGAAATCCATCTCACCAAACATGGATATCTCAAATTAGTTTTGCATTTCTTTCACAAACATCTTATACATAGTTTCATTTTCTCCAAAGATAATATCAAGAAATACAACCACAATCAATATTTTATCACTTTCAATTTTAAAATATAGATTACTATCTATCGTACCTTTGTTGAAACCATGCTGAGTCAAATACTTGTCTAACCTTGCATACCAAGCTCTAGGAGCTTCCTTCAATCCATATAAAGATTTCTCCAATCCTCAAACCATATCCGGTTGATATGACAACTAAAATCCTTTTGGTTGTTACATGTATACCTCATTTTCTAGTTCACCATTCAAAAATGAAGACTTAACATCCATCTAATAGACCTTGAAATCTTTATGAGCAAAAAACACTAAGAACATCTTGATAGCTTCCATTCTTTCCACTAGAGAAAAATTCTCCAAAAAATCTATTCCTTCTACTTGTGAGTAGCTCTTACACACAAGCCTTTCCTTGTTTCTAACCACTTCTCCATTCTCATTCAACTTATTTCTAAATACCCACTTTGATCCAATTATTTTTTTATCTGTCAATATAAGGACTAGTTTCCAAGTTTGATTCTTCTCAATCTACATAATTTCTTCTTTCATAGCTTCCATCCAATGCTCATATTTACATGCTTCACTTACAATCTTCGGTTCAATCTTAGAAAGTAAACATAGGTTGAACTCACTAGCAGTAGCTATGCTTCTTATCAATACTCCTTTTGTCTTGTCTCCAATGATCTAATTTTCTGAATGATATTTCTTCACATATCTAGGTGTCTTAGGGGACACCATCGAAGCTTCTTCTTCTTCATTCTACTTCTCTTACTCATCCTTCTCCTATTCTTCCACAACTTCTTCAATCCTTACGCAATTAGGTTCATCAGATACATATCCATTGATATCAATAAAATTCTACATTGCTTCATCAACCTTGACATTTTTTTCTTTCTACAATATTTCTCAGTCTTTTATTGAAACATCTATAAGATTTTCTTGTAGTAGAACATCCAATAAAAATACCTTCATCACTTCTTGCATCAAACTTCCCTAAATTTTCTTCATCCCATCTGATATAGAATTTCCTTTCAAATACCATGAAATACTTAATAGTAGGAATTCTTCCACACCACAGCTCATAGGGGGTCTTTGTACTATTTTCTCTTTCTTGAACTCGATTGAATACATAAAAAATAGTGTGAGTAGCTTCTCTCTAGTAAAATTCTAGTAGACCAACCTCAATAATCATTGATATAGCTACTTCTTGAATTGTTATGTTCTTTCTTTCAACAACTCCATTCTACTGAGGAGTTCTCGGAGCACATAATTGTCTTTTTATTCCATGAACTTCACAATACATATTAAGCTCATGGGAGGTGAATTCACCACCTCTGTCAAACCTTAAGCATTTTATCCTCAAATTTACTTCATTCTCAACCATAGATTTGAATGTCAGAAATGTATCTAATGCATTTGATTTCTCTCTAAGAAATGTAACCCACGTATACCTAGAGTAATCATCAATCAAAATCATAAAGTACCTTTCACCTTGTAGACTTCTCACTCTTGTAGGACCATAGAGATTTGTATTAATTAAAACTAGTAGTCCAGTAGTATATTGTTCCTTTGATCTGAAATGATTACTTGCTTGCTTTCCAAACTGAAAATTCCTACAAATAGCATTAACAGGCTTTGTAATCCTTGGTAAATCTCTCATAGCTTGTACTGCACTAATCCTTCCCAGATGATCCAAACTTATATGACACATTCTCTGATTCCATAGCCAACTATTATCAATTTGATTCATAAAGAATCATGCATCAACACTCTTAAGTTGATATATATTTCCTTTAGATTTCTTTCATGAGGCAATTACGGTTCTACAGTCTTTCCTAATTTCATATATTTCATCCTTGAATACAAGATTATATCCTTTACTACACATCTTTCCTACACTCAAAATATTATACCTTAAGCCCTTAACATAGTAGACATCATTAGTATTATGATTTCCATCAAAACTTACTAAACCTATCTCTCAAATCTTAGCACCAGTATCATCTCCAAGAATAACTAAGCCACCATCATATTTTTCAAGTTTAAAAAACTTATTCTTATCACCGATCATGTGATGTGAACAACCACTGTCAACAACCCAATAGTTATTTTCTTTTTTATCATGTAGGGCAAAGATTATAGTACCTTCATCTTTCTCTTTCTCTACACAACATTCCTTCACCTATTTTTTAGACTTAGCAGAAGTAGGTTCATCTTTTATAGCCAAGAACAAGCCTTCATTATCATTAGGATCTCCATAATCAAACTCTTCATTAGAAATAATAGTATCCTCATTCACATAATATGCTTTATTGATCTTCTTACCTTTATTTCTTTGTTAAATCTTTTTTTATTCCTCTTAGCTCTTTCCAAACATCTTGAAGCATAATGACCTATTCCTCCACAAATAAAGCATTTAAAGGGTATTTTACTTTCATACTTATCAAAGCCTTTCCTCATCCTTCTTACAAAGTTATATTCTACTTCATCAAGATTTCATTCATCTGGATCTTCAGTTCTTGTAGCCTTAAAAGTAGTTTATGATTTGGATCCATTTCTCAAATTCGGCTTTCTCATCTCATAAGATGTCAGAGTTCCCAATAACTGATCTTTAGTGTAAATCTTGTAGTTTATATGTTCTTCAATAGTACTTTTTCATTGTATGCATCAAGGAGAGTTCTAATAATATTCTTTACAATCCTCGATTCATCTATTGTAACAAAAAGTCCTTGCATTCCACCTACTATCTCATCCAATCTTTGTACATAGGATTTAACATTGTCATCTTCAAACATATGTAGGAACTCAAACTATGTCTCCAAATTCTGCAACTTTTCCTCTTTGACCCTTTCATCTCCTTCGTGCGCCTTTTCTAGGGCATCCTAGATTTCTTTATCAATCTTCATATTTTGATCTTTAATCAACTTGGAATGTGCAAGACTATTCTTCAAAATGAACTTTGCCTTATTGTTCACTTCATGTACCTTGATTTCATCAAAATTATACTCAAACCATTAGAAGGAGGATTGTAAGCAATATTGTAAGCTTTTCCACATCATATCCATAATATGATATGATATGATATTATATCATATCATATAATATCATATTAACCATCAATAAAGAAGAGTAAGCCAACAAAATGTAATATAAGACACTAAATGACACTCACAATTATCCAAAAATAAATTTATTGCTTCTTCCATCGGTATTTTTCAGATAGAATAATTAGTTCCATCAAACTTTGGATACTTAAAAAGTGATTTTTTCTACCATCCCAGAGCTTCCTTAAGTGGTTAAGCTCTTCTCCAAGGAACCAAGATCTGATATGAATTTTTGAACAAGAAAACTAAGAGGGGGGTGAATCAATTGTAGAAAATTTAACCTTTAAAACATCTATCAAAACTTAGATCAATCACAAATCCTTTACTCTACTAAATGATTAAACATTAAGTGCAAGGGAAAAAATTGGAAAGCATCACATAAACACAGTAACACTAGATTTACGTGGAAAAACCAATGAGGGAAAAACCACAGTGAGGATTAGCTCACAATATAAAGAATATCAAAACCAATTACAAAGGCTCACTTCCTAAAAATGATCATTGTCAAAATAGAATTAATTGTCTAGATCAGGACTCACTGTCCAACAAGGGTTAACCACATGGAGGGATCACTACCAGAAAGATAAAAAGAAGATAGAAGATATATGTTAAAGAGAGAAAGAAAATCTCAATGCAACAAAAATTTCCACCATAATTTTCTCAACCACTTGTAGACATGCATGAATGATAGAGTACACCTTCAGCTCACTGCATCCAGAAACTCAACATTTAGAATTCACATTGATCAGCCACACTCACATTACACACACTATTTTGCATCTATCTTGCATCTATCTTCTCTATTTATTTTATCTTATCTCTTTGTTACATCTTTCACCAATAACTCATCCTCTATTTATACCATCTTCAACTTTGAAACATATCCAAAGTTGACCATCCATTATTAAATTCAAATTAGGTCAGTGCCAAACATCTTAGGGTGGAATTAGAATGATGGTGACCCAAAAACACAATTGACAAAGACCCAAATAAGTCCCAACATAATTCATTAACTTCAAAAGTAGTGTTCAACACAAGGTCAGCCAAACTAGTGTAAAACACATAGAACAATTAAGCACACATAACCCTTAGCACAATCCAATCTTTCTAGACACCAAAATAATCTTCAACATGATCATAATAGCTTAACCCTAGAACTGAAAGTCATAAGACTTAACCAAGAATAAATTCGGACCAACAACATTTCTTTCAGACCTTAGCCAGATATACAAAAAAATAAAGTTCACAACAAGTGAACATAACTCGCACTGTATAATGAATGAGAAGCCCAAAATCTAGATACAGCAGCTTCCAACAATCATGATCAACATATCTGAACTACACAAAGATAGGAGCAAACCCCAGAGAATCCATTGAACACCTGCAAAATATCTTCATTACAATTTTCTCAATATCCTCGATATATACAACCAACTACCTACATCCATGATATCAATGACAACAATAACCAGTTGATAACCAATTAGCTAGTTGACATCAATGACAACACCTTCATTCTTACAATAGGCTTGATGGCTACTTACATCTCCCCAACCTAGAATCCATCATGATTCACCATAGGCAACCATCATCAATCTTTGGCAATGCTAGATCTTGAATGAAAGTGAGCTTGAAGACCTGCAAAAACACTATTATGTTGCTCCAAGAATTCAACTTTGTTTGTTATTTGCTCTTGAATGCTCTTGTGAAAGAATGTTTGAATGCTTGTGAATTCTTAGATCTTAAATTGCTTCCTCTATATATAAATAATCACTTAGAAGCTTGTTTTTATAGGAACTTTACATAATTTACCATTTATTATATTTCAAATGTTGAGATCAACCAAATTTTGGAATTAAAAACTTGAATTTCATGCTCAAACCCTAAAAATGGGCCACACAGGACTCGTATGACACTTGTGGCATATGGGTCCCACCTAGGGGGACTCATATACCCAAGGTGGCATATGAGTCCCACCCTAGTTTTTCGGGGTGGTCCAATGATGGGTTTTTAGAAAATTTAATGCTTTTATTGATTTTTTTGAGATTTTAGTTCAAATAAGCCTTGAGATCCAAAATGAAGGGTCTTAGGGGCCTATTAATTATTATTTAAAGGGTTATAGCTACAAGGATGTACTAAACTAGGCCCAAATTAAGTGTGAAATTGTAGCATCTTCAAGAGCGTACAATTTTCTACACTACAGGGCATAAAAGTCCCAGTGTCTTAAACCTGAGACACAAACTCCAAGAAGTGTTAAGATCAATGCTATATTCAAAATTAGTCCCCGAGACCTAGGTGGTACCCATATACCCAAGGTGGTGTATAAGTTCCAAATCACTGGATCTAGAACAAACAACCTCAAACATTGAATTATGATTTGTCATTTATTAAATGTTAGGATTATCCTCATAAAAATGCATTAAATAAGGCTTGTAGATGTAAAATAGGACCAAATAAGGCATAAAGAAGCCCAATTTTAGTAGGGAGGGCCCAAAAAAGTGTGAAAATGTAAAGGGATACATTTTTCTATACTACATTTAGCCCCCACTTTAGTGAGAGGAGGAAATTTCTTCAAACTCACACTAAAGTAGACAAATTTGCATCAAGAGGGGTCCAAGTGTACCAATGCTAGTGAGATAGGATGAAAATGATCAAGAGGGCTGATCAAGCCCCCAGGATCGATACCCTATGTTAAACCAACATAGGCACAAAATAAAACACATGAGAATGATGTATGAAGTAACAACAAGATACATGCAAACATTGCCAAAGACATAAAGAAGAAAGAAAATGAAAAAAAAGGTGGATCAACCCTCAACCATTTTTCCAATGCAATGTGGATCATATCTAAGTTGTTTTTCCAAAAAAAAAACATTTACAAGTGGAACACAATGTCCACTATGCAAATAACATGCACACTCACAAGGGCTAGTGGAACCTCATGTCATCCACTAGGTGAGCCCCCAAAGACACATATGCACGTGATTGGTATGCGCTCACACAAACAAGCAAGTGGCTATGGGAATTTCACACCTAAGTTCGACTCCCATATGCTAAGTATACCAAATCTATACCTCTTGATAACTTTGATAAGTCACAACACAATACGAACAACAAGATCCATGAGGGAAGAAAAAAATTGTGTACTAACACCCATGAACAAATAGGATGGCTCCATAGGCAAGCAAAGTGTGCTATGCAAGGTGGCCATATAATAGTTATTGTAAATACAAATAGTGTAAGTTACATTAAAAGGAGTTTTTCTTAGTTCATGTAAAGTCTTAACTTAGGGAACATGATGCCTAATGTCTCCAAGAGAGGACCAATTGATGAACAGAAGATTCACAACTTAGGAAATGTACTCTGCTTGGAATTACCACTAAGAGGAATATAATGTGGTAAGAGAGATCACACTCTTGAAGGACATCACACCCAATTTCAACACCAAGAGAGAGAGACATTGCATGAAGTAAGAAGACCACACAATAAAACATGAGTTGTAAAGAATAATTCTAATGTATACCCCCACTTTAAAGAATTTGCTAAACACCATGTTGTGAGAAATTACTTTAAAGTAGAAAATGATAAATTCTAAACAATAAAGAGGAAATGAGTGCTTATTTGGAAAGCCCTATACCAATCCATATATTTCCAAATAAAGCTATGTCATGAAAAGGGGTTTCCCCCACAATGAAATCCCAAAATCACATAAGGGATCCATGGATTTGAGGTCAGTATGTCTTTTCTACAATGTTTTTAGATAGCTCAAAAATGTCATCATCCCCCAAATACTCATGGAATAGGAAGAATGACACAAAGAGATTTAATTTAACAAAGAAAAGATTTTGGGTGAACATGGAAGAGACCTAAATGTCTCGACCCCTTGTGTCATCCCAAAAAGGAAAACAGGAGACAAAGAAAAGATAAATGATTTAGGACATAAAGAAGAATTTAGATACAAATTGTGGAATATCACAAAGAGAGAGATACATCAAATAGGATGGTATGGGGAGATCACATTATGCACATGCAATCACATAAAGAAACATGAAAAAGAAAAAATAAAAGACTAGTAAGGCAAATGCAAGTCAACATATAGCTTTTTTTCTGCATCCCAATCTTGTTCATCGTATATGGAAAGCGGACAAATAGCCAAAGGGACAACAACGAGTGTGGTACTAGGAGCATCACCAAGTTCAACACTCTTTGAGGAGAATTTCCATTTAAGCTCATAGAAGAGGAAAAAAATGAATTCAATTCATTATGCACTTCATCAATTTTAGCAATCTCATCATTATCATCTAAGTTAATCACAATGGGAGGTCAAATGATAATGTTGAAAGAATGTGCTAGTCCCTGTTGTGGTTGTGATATAGGATCTTTTTGTTGTGGCGAAGAGGGAGATTCATCTTGTATTGATTCACTTAATTTTGCATGTTGATTTTATTTGTTGTTCTCTTCATTTAACCTTTGAGCGATAGCATTACATCTACACCTATGCTCTCTATCATTTCTATTTATTTTGGTATGGTTTTCAAGTTTCATTTGTGTAGGAGTTGGTTTATCAACCATAGGTTTCTTTTCTTCCCCAAGGGGAGGAACGGAAGGAACCATAGGAGGTTTTTCAACCACTTTCTCTTTCACTTTATAAATTTGTTTTATATTAGGAGGCATGCCAAAATTGTTTGGGTTGTTTCTTGGTCTCTTGTACAAGATAGGCAAGGGATTTTTCTTTGGTTGGTCTTCCCTATTTGGAATGTCTTTTGGTTCTACCATGGTTTTGTCAAGGATAGGAGGCTCAATCATGGGTTGAAGCATGTTTCGAAGGGATAGTTCTGCTATGAATTTCACCTTAAACTTTTGATAGGATTTGAAAAAGAAGTCTTCAAAAGGTTTAATAGGTTCCATAGGCTCAGGCCAAAAGAAATCCAATGAAAAGTTCCCATGAGAAGACATGGGATTAAAGCCACTATGGTGCATGGTAAATATTTCATTACGGAAGGTAAACTTTAAACATATATGCACAACCAATGGGATGGCTTCCATGGAGCATATCCATGGATATCCAAGCTTCGCATGGAATTGATCCGAAGTTGAGATGATGGAGGATGAGACATCTAATTTTTTTGGTCCAACTTTTAAAGGAAGGATGATTGAACCAATCTTAGGGAAATAAAAACCATTATGTTTTTTTATCTATGCTTTCAATTTTTCATATTTATCTTGATATAGTTCATGCACAAGTAAGAATTCTTCAGTGATCACATTCTTTCCATAGAGAGGATCAATTAATATCGCATTAGTGGGCTTGTCATTGATTCAACTGGCTACATAATGAGGACCATTGGGTGTAGTTTTAAGTATATCTTTTTGTGAGAAAGAAATATCAAGAGGCATTTTAGTTTGGCCCTTACAAAATTAAATTCTGATCAATCCAACCATTCTATCCATAGGGCTTTCTTCATTAGTATCCATGTTTTCATCATCTGTGTCAACATTCATCACATCATTCTTCTTAGTTTCACTAGCTTTGACAAATTAAATATTATGATTTGGCATAGGGTTGGTAAATATTTGCAAGTTTTGGTTAGGAGGGGTGACTGACTTATTACCTTGATCATTGACACTGTCAATTTGAATACAATTGGAATCAATGAAATCTTGCACAAGATGTTTAAGACAGTTACAATGTTTTGTATCATGTCCATTTTGATGGTGTAAAGGAAAATAGGAATTCGATCTAAATTTCAGAGGTAATGACTTATTAGGATCAGGAGTTCTAATGGGAGGTAAGGAAATCAATTTTTTCTCTAGAAGTTACAACATAGTGTTATGGAGGGTATCGGGTAAGGGAGTAAATTGTCTAGACAGATCCCCAAATGTAATAAGATTTGTATTCTTTATAGTAGCCACTTGGGTATCAATATTTGATTTGGTTGAGGGGGATTTAGTTGCAGAAATCCTTTATTCTATATCCTAAAAGGTTGGTAATTATTTTGATTTGTGGATTCAAAGTTTTCAAGACAATTAGAGGTGGAATTTGTTTCATGACTAATAACTGAATTTTGATAATCATGAAGGACCGTACATACATGTATGAAGGAAGGAAACTTCATCATGCAAAGCTTATCTTCAATCATAGTTTGTAAGTTCTTAATGAACATTCATCGAAGGTGAGGATCAAGAATCTTTATGTCAATTTGGGAATAAAGAAATTGGTAGCGTGAAATGAAGTCAGTAACCTTTTCATCATCCTTTTCTCACATCTCATCAAATCAGCTAATTTCATCTTAGGGGTCATGTGCACTTGGAAATTGTTGATAAATTCCTTAAAAATTTCATTGAATGAACGAATTGAGTTATTCGGTAATGAGGAAAACCATTATAAAGTGGTATCTTTCAAGGACCTAGGGAAAATCTTAGTCAAGAGCTTATCTTTATGGATGAAATCACTGCATAAGGTAGTGTAAGCGGAAACATGGTTAGAAGGATCTCCTTTCCCCCCATATTTCTCAAACCTAGGAATCTCTATACCTTGTGGTATCAACGTTCTTAATATCTCCGAGGATAAGGGATTGATTTTGACATAGTAAGATGGTTGATCATTTTGATTTTGGTTTATAGTTGAACTTTTTTTTTGAAGGGATGAAACATTTTGTAAAATTTGGCTAAGGATGGGGTCATACGTTGTGTTTTGAGATGGAGGTGAATATGGTGGAGGTATATATTTTTTTGAGGGGAAAATGAATGGAACACTTGTGGGAGTTAAAGTGGTAGGAGATATGACATGAGATTCCACAAAGGTACAAGGATTGGTAGTGAAAATACCCAAGGTATGAGTGACATTACTAGTAGGTTTCATCATTGTGGTAACTTGGGGGTTGGTATAAGTAGGAATAGAGGAAATGGTTGTAGGAGGAGGAATTTGAGTTCCTCCTTGACTTTGAGTAATGTTCAAATTTTGAGCACAACTAGGCATTGAGGTAAGATGTTTTCCAAAAATCTGAGCTAAGTTATGTGAAAGTTCTATTCCTTGTTCCCCTACAATCATGCGGTGTATGTTATCTATAGGAATAGTCATGTTGGAAATATTTTCCATACTCACTTGATGTTGTAGGTTTGCTAATTCTTCAGGGATTTTGATTGTGTTTTCTTAAGGGATACTAGCAACCATTATGTCAAAACTTGTCATACTACTTGAAGGTAAAGAGTTGTCAAGGGTATGGTCCATACCTAGTGAACTATTGTCAACACTATTAATGAAAGATCTAGATAACCCAAAATCCACGATGAGTGTGTTATCATGGGATGACATAAGTCTTGATCTACATCTCATTATAGTATTTGCAATAGGACACAAATTTGTAAAGCTTATACAAAGGACAATCAATGAATGCAAGATAAATGTAATGAACACAAGATAAACAATATTCTTTAATTCCAATTCTTATGTTTAGAAATGCACTTAAAACGAAACCAAATTAAGCTAGATCTAATAAAAAGAATGAAATAAAAACTCAATAGACTGAAACAGAGATCTGATAACAGCAAACAAAAGCACATAAATGGATTTTTTAATACTGTAAAGTATAGATTCAGGTATGATACAGGACTAAATCGTCCTGATGGGTTAATGAGTCCTAGTTAAGGTTTTTGGAAGGTTCAAATACTAAAAAAAAATATAACACATAATTACCAGAAATCTAGATAAACCACCTGAACAAGGACTAAATCACCTAGGTGGGTGAATGAGTTCAAGATTAGGGTTTTTACACCAAATTCAGTAAATTATAAGTTTTTTCTAAGGTTTCTAACTTGTATGTTGATTTGACTATTTCAATTACAGTTTTCTGATGAAATTCAATTATGCAAGATGCACAAAGACAACCTATATGCACTTTTCCACTAATGCAATATTTAAGAGTCTTAAATGCAATTCAACTAATGAAAGTGTAATGCAAAGTTAACCTAGATCTAGGACTACAATGTTCTCCAAATCATAAATGCAAGTGTCCAAAGGCCGGGTTCACCAAAAATGAACCAAAGGAAATATGGATTCCACCTTTTTGGAGATGCAACTAGGGGTTAGGACCTATTTCACTTAGTTCATTACGAAACCATAAAGAGTTTCCTTAGGTGTGATTAAAAAGGGGGTTCAACATTAAAATGAATCTTCAAAGGGGAAATACAAACTCTAATACACTAAACTCTAGAAACTTAAAACATGCAATTAGATGAATAAATAGAACTCGGATAGAAAGGAACTTGGTAATTTTATGGATTCCAAACAAGTTCTACAACTCTAAAATTATAATTTTTGAAGTGCACTGGGATGCATACGCTAGACTAGGTGATTTAGTCATGCTAGTAGAATCTAGGCAAAATCTAGAATCCTCTGTTGGAAAATCAGGATCTACATAAGACTACTGAAAAGAGGTATAATGGGACTCATATGCCCAAGGTGGTGATTTAGTCCCAGTTTTAGGGTTTGACAAAAACTTTTGTATCCTCGAGTGATCTTCTGTAGCTTTCCTCTTGTCCAATCTTCAAGTCCGAAAATTCTGAATTCTAATTTGTAGGTGAGTTTCCATAAAGATGACAACTTCCTTCAATCTTGCCACTTTGTCTTCAAAGGATCTTCATGTTGGATGTTGTGGTTGTTTTGTTGATATGTGGTTGTCATTGATATCAACACTATTAGCATTGATGATTCTGAAGGTTGTATATGTCGAGGATATTCAAAAAATTAGAATAAATATGTTGTAGGTAGTCTATGAAGCCATGATGATCAGAATGGTGGAAATTTCTATAAATTGGTAATCAGAAGTCGTACATTAAATTTTTTTTTGTTGAGATTATCTAGTATGTTTTCTGGAAGTTTCAATGGTACGCATCAAGATTGTCCAATGAGTTATGATTTTTTGAGTTCCTATAGTTATTTTGTTACTGTAGCAGGTGTTTCTAGAAGAAGAGAATACATTTCTAGTAAATTAAGTTGTTTTGTATGCTATTGTGATGTTCAGTGATTTTTTTAGATCATTCTCTATCATTGTGGTACATCTGTGTTGATTGGTGTGTTCGTGATCGAAGATTTTTCCTTTTTGTGTTAGAGTTTTCATGTTCTTGGTCGACATGATGGTGGTAGCGTGTTTTATATCCTTATGGATTAATTTTTGAATGCTTGGAATGTTCGAGGATGTTGATTTAGGTCTTCATTATGTTGTGACTGACTTAGGTTGGTATGCATTGATATTTTTTCATGTATTGGGCTGATAGTTTGTAATTCATCTATTTTTTATTTGTGGCCAATAGAGTTGTTGATGTAAATTCATGTAGTGGATATATAAGAGTGATTGTTTCTTCATTTTGAAGTATGCTTAGTGAATGTGTGTGAAGTGTGAATGAAAAATGTGCGAATAAAGATCAGAGTAGAGTGTGAAGAAGATTGAGTGAAGTGTGAAGAAGATTGAGCAAAGTGTGAAGAAGTGTTTTTGTGCCTAACCAGAATTGTCATCAAGATTTTGTAGAAGCTAATTTCTCAGCTCAACCTCATCAAATGGATTTAATCTGATTGTTTTATGTAAGGCAGTGACCCTTCTCTTTTGATTAGTGAGCTCTAGGTAGTGCGCTTGAATGCATGTGCCTTCCTTATTCATTTTTCATTATACTTCTAACAGGTATGATCTTGTGGACTAACATCCACCATGGTTTTTCCCCTAATAGGTTTTCCACAAATAAAATATTGGTGTTCATGTGTTATTGATTCATGCTTTCATTGTTAATTATTAGATCTAAGATTAAAGGTTAATAAGGTTGAATAAGTATTAAATTTTGTGACAACTGATTCACCCCCCTCTCAGTTGTCTATCATTGTTTTTCCAAAAATTGGTATCATATTTGGTTCCTCTGAAGAATTTTAATAGATTGAGGTGATCAGGGATGGCATCATACAAGAAGGATAGTCCTAGATTCAATGGTACAAATTACTCTTTATAGAAGGTCAGAATGGAGTGTCATTTGAAGTGCATTGGTGAACCTTTTTGGAATATTACAAAGAACAAATATAATATTCCTCAAAATGGTCCCACTACTCCTAATGAAATCAAAGAAACAAAAACTAATATCAGGGCTATAGAAGTATTATTGATTTCTTTGACAGATTCAAAGATGACAAATTTAATAGGTCTAAAGACAACACACGAGATCTAGAAGAAGCTAGAAACATTGTATGAAATGGATGCACAAGTGAAGATTGCTAAGCTAAAAAGTCTAAAAGGAAAGTGGGAGAACTTGAAGATGAGTGAAGATGAAAACATCGTTTCTTTCATGCAAAAGGTAAATGAACTAGTGATGGGTATTAGGTGTGTCGGTGGAATTATGGGAGAAGATGAGATTGTGGCTAAAGTGCTCAGATCAGTGCCTACTTCTTACAAAATGAAATCTCATGCTATTGAAGAACTCAGAACAATAAAAAATATGACAAGAGACATGTCAATTGTTAGTCTAGCTACCTTTGAACTAAGTGAATTTGGTGAGTCTACTCCTAAAACAAAATCTACATTTAAAGCTATTGTATCCGGAATAAGTCAACATAGATATGATCCAGGAGAAAGTTTTAGAAAAGCATGCAAATATGAAGATGAGATGAAATAGATTGAAGATGAAGAAAGAGAGCTAGAAGAGTTGGAAGCATTGATTTTGAAAAGAGAAGCCTGAAGACAAGGTGTTATTGATGATAAATCTAATAAATAATTTGGAAATGAAGATGGATGGGTATTCATTGCTATCAAGGAAAATGGTACGATGTCCATTGAATCTGCTAACAACCAAAATATTGAGAAATCTCTTGCAACCAGAATTGATGAAAAAGATGAGTGGGTGATTGACAAAAGATTCTCACATCATATGACTAGTGACAAAAGCAAGTTAATAAGCTTGGAAAAATATGACAGTTGTGTTGTAAGATTTGTACATAACAATACTGGTGTGATTTGTGGTAGAGGCACAATTTCTCATGGTGGTAAATATAATACTTATGATGTCCTTTATGTTGAAGTATTGAAGCATAATTTTTTGAGTGTTGGATAGATGGTAGACAAGGGATATAATCTTCAATTCAAAGATGGAAAATGCAGGATATTGGGAAGCTCTGGAAATATAATTGCTTCAAGTACAAAGACAAGAGGTAACATTTTTCACTTAGGTGCTACTAGTGAAAGTTGTTTAATTGCTCAATTTTATGTAAGCTGGTTATGGCATAGGAGGTTGTTTCATGTGAATTTTGATAACATTATCAAAGTAAGCTCCACTCAAGTAGTCAGAGAGCTACCTAAGTTAGTGAAGCCTACTAACACTATATGCAAGGAATGTCATATGGGAAAGCAGACAAGAATTTATTTTTGGAGAAAACAACATCAATCTAATGGAGTACTGGAGCTGGTACATACTGATCTATGTGGTCCATCCAGAATTAGAATTCTACAAGGAGAAAGTTACTTTATGTTGTGTTGATGGTTAAAATGACACAAACAACATTAAAATAGAATATTTCTATTCTATTTCTCCTGAAAAAGAAAGACTACATGTAGTGGTCTAACTCCCAAGGTCCTGGTAGTTGGTTCTCAATTTTATGATGTCACTCAATTGGTTCATGCAACTGTAATATTCAAGGGGCCTGTACTAGTAACAAAGGATTCAAGCTATGACTCTCTTTGTCAAAATAGTTCCTGTAAATCAAGGGGTTTAAAATAAAAGAAAAAGATAGATCCAAAGGGGTAAATCAATAAGTATGAATTAAATTTATCTAATATCCAGACATATACTTTTAACAATGAATGTTTTCTTAACCGATCACAAAAACCATAGCATGACACAACCCACAGTATAACTGTACCATCGTATACATCTTAGGTGCTTAATTCAATTCCTCTATTCACCTATCACAAGTATTTCCAAGATCTCAAAACCATACACATTCATTCATCATTAAAACTATAGATCAACAGACTTTAATAACCTTAATTCAATGACAATTTAACAAGATAATCTTTAAACCTGGTTTCTTCTAATGACTTTCATCACATAAGAAACTATCATGCTTCAACACAATCACTAGCATTCAAGTGGATTATAACTCATTAACCTTATCAAACAACACAATTCAATACAAACTCCATATTTCGTAAACCTGCAATTCTATTAATTGTAAAATAAGATCTGGTACAATGTATCTCTGCAAAATGCTCTATGAAAATTCTATCTCCTAGAACTAGGTAAGCCAATCCAATTCTCAATTATCCGACCCTTACAATGTAATACCCCATTGGTATTTATAGAATACAAAAAAGAAGTTCGAACTTTACTTCTATCTTAGGCTTTCCACCTTTTTAGGAACAATCAACTATCTTGGAAACTCAGATCAATTTCGATCTTGAGTTATTACATTATACATTTAGTTTGATCTAACAATAGAAGATAGAAAATAGGAGAAAAGAAGATCACACGTCCTTGAGATTGCCAGTGCTATATGCATGCAACATGCAAGGAAGAAGATCATCATGCATCATGCAAGGAAGAAGAATATTATGCATGCAAGATTTTATGCATGTGATGCTGGATCCACTATGAACTCATCATAACTGGTGAAGACTTGTTGTAGCATATCCATATCTGGCCCATCAATCTAGTTATCTTCAAATTTGATGCAATCCAACTCAACTGCAGCAAATTCTTTCATGCTTTTTACCTTGACCAACTCTCTTCCTGCAACTTTTATCTCTTCCTTGACCTCTACAAGTCGATCTATCACTAAGTCTTCTCCATCATCCTACATGAGTCCTTGGAATCTTTCATTCCATTTCTCTCTAACCTGACTTAACGGCATGCCATCTTTAGTCATTACATTCACATCTACTATTATAGCCATAACCGCTTCCAACTCTTCCAACTGCTCAGTTAAATTATTAACTACTCCCTGAATTTCATCCTTATGCTTGCTCAAAAAGCCAGTCCTAAACTTAAGGATACGAGAAGTCTTTTCTACAAAATCTTTATTATCATCTTCGAGTATAGATTCTTCTAAAAGAGTAGTTAGAGGCAATGTACTTATCTTCTCTAACTTTTCACTATACTCTTTGTACTCCTCTTCTAACTTTTCGGATGCCTCAATATATTGATGCATCTCTTTTATTACTCCTTCCGCCTCCTTATAGGTTTCAAATCCCTTTTCCAAAACCTCACCTACCTCCCGGTTCACTTTTTCTATCCATTTGTCAACCATCTCCGCCTTACCTCTAACCTGAACCAAATCATCAACCTCCTTTTTGCTTGGAAAAATAGGAGTCTCAATTGCTGCAACCTTTTGTGACCTTGGAGAGGAGACACTCTTCAAAAATGAATGTAACTGATCTAACTGAGCCTTAAGCTCATCTTTCTTTTGTTTGTCCTTGATCATTCTTGATTTTGTCGTTGAAGCCACCACATCAATAAGATTCATTTGTTGATTTCTAGTGGGTCTTCCCAAGTTAACCGTACTTAATTGATAGTCTGTAAGCTACATATCCCCTACCTCATTTTCAATCATAGGCACGGCACATTCAACAACTATCTACCCTTTATTTGTGAGTCTGGTAGAATGCAAAATTTTAGCCTTCTTCTTAGGCCTTTCCTGTTCAATCTCCTTCATCATATCCTCCCAATTAAGAGGTTGAGGAGGTGTTCTAGCTCTCTTCTGCAAATCTAATTTCAACCATGTAGGAGCACTTGAAGTCATCATCATGGAAGAGGAAGCAGCAACTGTAGAGGATGGTTGAATATCTACCTCAGGTTGAGAATCAACCTTTTCCTTTTCTTGTTGCTCCTGCAGTACATGCAACTGCACCAACTTCTCAGCCTCCTCTCTATCTCTTTGTTCCTGCATCTTCCTGTCTTCTTCTTCTTTTCTCAATCTTTCCTCTTCCATCTGATCCTTCTCTTTTTCTTTCTCTAAGGCCTCTCTTTCCAACCGTTCTGCCTCTAAAGCTTTAAGTTTTGCAGCTCCAGCCTCTTCTTCTTTTTGCTTCCTTTCAGTTTCTTCCTTTTCTATCCTTTCTACTTCCAAGGCTATGAGTTTCTCTGCCTTTTCCCTTTCTTTCTCAGCTTGCTGTTTCTTTACCAGCTCTTCAGCCTCTTGTTCTTTTAGTCAAGTCTCCTCTGCAAGCTTCAATCTAGCAACAAGGGCTTCCTTTTCCCTTCGGTTTCTTGCTTTCTCCTCCTCGAGATCATGGATCTTCTGTATCAATTCTAGCTTGTCATTTTCAGCTTTGACCTTGATCTCATGCTCTCGTTGCCTCATTTGCTCCTCCATTGTATCAACTGCTGTCCTTATTTCAACTTGTTTTTCCTTTGATTGCTGCTGTTGAAGTAGAGCATCAGATTGCAACTTTGCTTCTATTTCCTTTTGTTTCTCCACAGCAACCCTTGCATCAGATTCTCTGGTAGCATCTTCAAACTATTTCCATTGCTCCTCCTATGTAAGAATCTACTCAATAGTAGGATCTAGAGGTAGGTTTTCTTGCAAGTCCTTCTCTAACAGAGTTTCATCCGAATCTGTCTCAATTTCTACCAACTCTTCCTCCACTTCTTTTCCTTTAGTAGCTTCAGCCATGGCATAAAGCACTCCTTGAACTTCTTTGCTTTTCTTTCTTGTGAGTGGGGCTTGTGTAGATGACTCACCCAATGCGGGCATAGGAACAGTAGATTCAATTGGAACATCTCCCTCGGGTGTCTCTTCTTCTTCATCAACCACCTCCAACTCTATTTCTTCAACATCCAGAGGAAAGAATTCCAATCGTTCCTTGGAAGGTGCCTTTCTTTTAATCCTCTTATACCCTTTACCTTTCTTGAGGATTGGTCCCTGAGGAGCTTGAGTCCTCATCATCAACCATTGCACACTTCTATCCAAGACTATTCTTCCCAATTTCTTAATGTCAATCGTTTCTTCTTCACTCTAGTCTATTAGATCTAAGTTTTTGGTGCCAATATTCAAAGCTTCATATGAGGGATCTAATAACACTCCATCATCCACCAAAGTGTCAGGAATATTATCTTTAATACCCAGCTCTACCATAAGTGAGACTGGTAATCTCTCATAATTCTTCCTCCTTAAGTCAAATTCATCCTGCCTATCACACCAAAAATCCTCTAACAAATTAAAGTGTCTAGTAAATACTGAAGGTAACAAAGTATACATCTTCTTTTTCGGATCAAAATACTTACGAGCTATATACAATCCCAATTTTAATTGTGTCAACTCATTACAAACCACCTTAGCTGCCTTTAAGTGCTGACAACCATATTCCCCCAGTGTCATAGGAAACTTATGGCATCCTATCTTGTGCTTCATCCCAAATCTAACATTAACTCCAATGGCTTGATATACAAATTCCATAAGCACTATTCTATTGCTGCAGCATCTTGGAAGTAAATGGGGATGACCTTCAAACCCAAACAATCTGAAGTATGTAAATTTGGGGTATTGGATGTACCAACTTCCCCATTCAGAAATGAATGCCATAGCTTCTTGGCTTAACCTGTATCCTGCATCTCCACTCAACTGGTTGATAACCACATAAAAATGCATCATTGACTCTTCTGAAGTGAGCCTCAGCAACTTGAAGAGATAATTGATCATAATGTTCCCATACCTTCTTTTGTCCATCTAAGACTCCCATTATACCTACTTTGTTTAATCCTAGTTAAATCCCCAATCTTGCTGCAACATAGACCACATATGAAGTCATGAAGAAAGATTTGGTCTGTCTGACCCTTGTGAGCTGATCATGTATGGCATCAGAAACAATCATTGACCAATCAAATTGATAATCAGCCTAAAAGATCACTTGAATAAAATGAAACATCCATTCCTTGAAATGGAAGGCATCCCTCTTCCCAAACACTCTAGATATCATCAATATCAAATCAGATATCTCCTTCTTGAAGTCTGCCCTCTTTGGCTGGTCTGCTAGTTTGCTCAAAGACTTCTTCTCAGTACTCAACCATCTTTTGTTTACATGAGACTTATTGGAGTCTTTATGCTTACTGTATTTCTCCAATGCCTCAGCCTCGGTTAAATGCACTAAATTCTTGGGATTAGGAACATTGAATATGTTTTGGAACATCTGCGGAGTAAGATCTACAATTACATTATTCTGTGAATCCATGCATAATCTTGTAGCTGGATTATAAGTACTGGCCACTGCATATATCAACTCTAGACACTGAACCGACAAAGGAAACACAGTGATATGTGCAAGACCGGAGTCAACAATCCTTTGAGTTCTCCCTGTCAAGTTTTCCCTTTCTGCAAAGGTCTCTTCATGTAATTCTTCGAAACTATACTGGCCCAAATTGGTATCTGTGATATCTGACCAGTTTGATTCCACCTTGCTCGCCTTCACCACCGGATTCCTATGATCATACCTTAATGTATAAGGTAGTTGTTCTGGTTTCACCTTCTTGATCTTTGGTGCAGGCTTTGATGTTCTAGCCAGTTGATTCCTTCGAGAAGCCTCTCCTACAAGCAAACCTCTAATTAGACCTTCAAATAAATCATTAAAAAATATATTTTAAAAACATACCTGTTACATATATATCGGAGTCGAAGTCGGACAGAAACACAAAATAATCATTTTTACAAGACTGGCAGACTCAGAGTAAAAACCAATATAGGAACTTTAGATGGTAACAAACAGGCTCAGAGTCAGAGTCGGGAAAGTTATCGAAACCAGGATCGGAATGAAAAAGGGATTTGGTTTTCTTCAAATTCCTTTCATTTCATATTCTATTTCCATTCCGCCTCTGCCTCCAATTTGGTTATCGTTACTTCGACAAAATACTTCCCACCATATACAGAGCCGGACATGGGATAAAAATGGAACTGATAACCTTTACAAACAAAATTCTTAAGTTTTAGATCAGTTCCAATCCCACCTCCGCTAATTATCACATACTTCAATAAAACCTTTTTAGAACTCAAAATTGAAAATGAGATAGAAATGGAATTGATAACTTTAGTAAAAACAAACTCTCATGCCAATACCCATTCCAATCCCACCTCTGCCGATGCTAATCATGACATCATCAAATTTATTCATTTTCATCATAACTTCATGATTAAACCTAGGTCACCATAGCATAGCAAATGAGCTTAAAAACTCTACCCTCATATGACCGTGGGGAACAATTGTATTTTAGAGCCATTTATTTAAAACTTATTTTAAAGTAATTGCAGAGACCGACGAAACCCTAATCTAACAAACTTAATAAAACTAGGGCACAGGTTTTAAAACCTTGCCATTCTACAAAACAACGAAACCCTAAATTAAACAATAAATCTAATCTACCTCAACTCACTATAAAATCTCTAATCTACCTCACTGTAAATTCTTAATCTAACTCATGTCATAGTAAAAACCTTTAATCTAATCTAAATCTACTGCAAATCGAAAACGACACGACGCGATCACGATTAAGTCATGAAAACGACAGTGCCCAAAAATAGAAAGAAATGACACGACAAAACTAAAACAAACCAAAACAAGAACCTACTCATTCAATCACATCGATGATCATAAAATTGCTTTAAAACACAATGATTGAACACGCGAACAGATATAAAGCAAAACACAATGAACACAACCACAAATAAAACAACGAACAACAAAGATAAAAGACCTACCTCAAACGAAAACAAAGCCACGCTAACTTTCTAAATCAATTCGCACACAATCCCTTCTCTATCTCGATCAATTTGCTCAAAAAAACTCTGCTATTGCTCTTCGCACTCTCAGACTTGTAATAATAACAATAATAATCGGCTTTAACCCTTAATAAAGAAAAATATGTGAATTTCTACCTACATCACCAACCACCATTAATGCATTAAAACACAGTAAAGGCGGAGTCGGAACTGTAAGAGAACAAACACTGGTCTGCAGTGCAACTTCAGTCAAAAAGTCAATGATAAAAAAAATTGGCGGGTTCGGAACCAAAATGGAAACAAGATCTTAAAATCATAAACTTTCCAAACCTTATCCCCATTCTGACTCCGCGTCCGACAACTAAAAACAAAACAAAAATAAAAACAAAAAGTTAAGTAAAAGACCAACCTAATAAAATAAAACACAAAAACCGAGACAAATAAACATTAAAAAGGGAGCGGAGTCGGGATCGGAATTAAATTTGATTTTGCAAATTTTGAATAGAACCATACCAATTCCCACTCCTGCTCTGCTTCTGCCAAAGAGCAAAAACAAAGGCAAAGAAAATACCGTCGGGATTAGAACCAAAAATACACCTCAAAAGATCTTTCAAAACCCGATTCATCTTCGGTTCCGACTCCGATAGAGAAAACAAAGTATTGACAAAACTATACTCCAAATTTTGTTCCAAAAACAACTAATTAAAAAAAACACAAAGGGGGACCCATTTTGACCAAGACAAAAGATGGGGTGGTTATGCAAGGCATAACATGTTGATTATTGATTATCACTCTAGGATGATATGGGTTGCTTTCTTGAGAGAAAAACATGAAGCACTACAAAAGTTCAAATGTTTCAAATTTATGGCAGAAAATGAGACAGGGTTGAAGGTTAAATGCTTAAGATTAGATAGAGGTGGTGATTTTACTTCTTGGGAGTTCAATTCATTTTGTGAAGAACATGGAATCAAAATATAGTTATCTGCTCCCTGGACCCCTCAACAGAACTGAGTTGTTCAGAGAAAGAATAGAAAAATTCTAGATGCTACTAGAACTATGATGTTGGAAGGTAATGTTCCTCATATCTACTAGAAAGAAGTTGTAAGCACTACTATATACACTATCAACTGGGTAAATGTTAATGGTAATTCTAGTAAGACTCCTTTTGAGTTGTGGTTTGGCTATAAGCATACTGTTAAGTATTTCAAAATCTTTGGAAATAGATGTTATATCAAGAGAGATAAAGATATTTGCAAGTTTGATGCTAGAAGTGATGAAAGAATCTTTCTCGGTTACTCTACTAAGAGTAAAGCCTATCGGTGCTACAATAGAAGATTGAAGAAAATGGTTGAAAAAGAAAATCTCAGAGTTGATGAAGACACTGTTAGATCATCTAGATACTATGGATATGATTCATATGACCAACAAGATAATATAGATAAAGGAAAGACTATTCAGACACAAAATCGAGTTCAATTTTTTTCGGTGAATCAAGAGAATCATGAAGGAGAAGCTAGTGGAAGTGCAGAAGAG
The DNA here is from genome assembly GCA_007115665.2 of Sequoiadendron giganteum. Taxonomy (NCBI): domain Eukaryota; kingdom Viridiplantae; phylum Streptophyta; class Pinopsida; order Cupressales; family Cupressaceae; genus Sequoiadendron; species Sequoiadendron giganteum. The sequence continues at coordinate 261,356,299 of CM021101.1, forward strand.
AGAATAAAAGAACTAGAAGTTAGAGAGAATGAAAAAGTCCCAAGGTATGTAAAGCTAAATCATTCTAAAAATCATATTATAGGAGACAAGAACAAAAGTGTGTAGACTAGAAGAAGAATTGCAGAAGAGTACTTCCTAATTTAAAAAACTGAGCCTAGCAATGTCAATGAAGCATGAAAAGATGAATATTGGATGGAAGAAATGAAGGAAGAACTAATACAAATAGAGAAAAATGATACATGGATTCTTGTTCCCAGACCTCAAGATAAAAATGTGATTGGAACCAAATGGGTCTTTCAGAATAAGCTGAATGAATAAGGTGATGTTGTCAGAAATAAAGCAAGACTGGTATGTAAAGGATACTCACAGATGAAAGGTATTGATTTTGAAGAAACCTTTGCCCATGTTGCAATAATTGAATTTGTAAGGTTATTTCTTTCTTACGCTAATTTCAAGAATTACAAAGTCTATCAAATGGATGTGAAGTCAGCGTTTTTGAATGGTGAGTTAGAAGAAGAAGTTTATGTTGAGCAACCAGATGGATTTCAACTGAATGATGAAAAAGACATGGTTTGTCGATTGAAGAAAGCACTATATGGACTTACGCAAACCCCTAGAGCTAGATATGCAAGACTGGATAAATACTTGTTGAAGCTTGGATTCAATAAAGGTACTGCTGACAACAATTGATTTTTCAAGATGGATTAGGATAAAGAGTTGATTATTGAAGTCTTTGTTGATGACATTATTTTTGAAGGTGATGATGACTTATGCATGAAGTTTGCTGATGAAATGAAAAGTGAGTTTTTTTATTATGTCAATGATTGGAGAAGTGGAATTCTTTTTAGGATTGTAAATTACTCAGTTAGATGATGGAATCTTCATATATTAGTCCAAATATGTAAGAGAGTTGCTAAAAAATTTTGGTATGGAAGACTCAAAACCACTTGATACACCCATGGTAACTAGATGCAAGTTAAAATAGAATGATGATTCTCCTAAAGCTAATCAAAAAAGGTACAAATCAATGATTGGTGGATTACTCTATTTGACTCAGACTAGACTAGACATTATCAATGCTATATGTATGGTTTCTAGATATCAAGCTAATCCAAAGGAATCACATGTGACTTCAATAAAGAGAATTTTCAGATACTTGAAAGGGATAGTTGATTTTGGTCTTTGGTATCCTAAGGATGATGATCTTACTTTGAATGCTTTTACAGATGCAGATTGGGTAGGAGATGTGGATCAAAGGAAACTTACAAGTGGTGGTGCATTCTTCTTGGAGAAGAAGTTGGTGTCTTGGCTAAGTAAAAAGTAGAATTCCATTTCCTTATCTACTGTTGCGGAAAAATATATTCTTGCTACAAACAATTGCTCTCAATTATTATGCATGAAATAGATGTTCAGAGATATTAGAATTGAGTATAATGCACCTATTGCTATATTTTGTGATAAGTCAAGTGCCATAAACATTTCCAAGAATTTGGTGCTACATTCAAAGACAAAAAATATATCTATCAAGTATCACGTTTTGAGAGACAAAGTAAGTGATAATGAAGTCAGATTAGAATATGTTCCCACTAAGGAAGAAATTGCAAATATCTTTACTAAACTATTTCCTAAGGATACTTTTGAGTATCTCAGAGGCAAGTTAGGGGTGATTTCCCCTCCTAATATGAACTAAGATGCAAGTATTTGCATCAATCCGTGCACCTACATTCAGATCTTATTTCAGATTGACGTAATGGTGGCTGCTACTCAGGGGGAGTAGTTAGATGATTTAGATATGTGGTTCAAAGCTTGTGTACCTTTTCCATTGATGTCAAAGGTGGAGAAGAGTAATGTGAAAAACCTTTGAGGAAGAAAGGGGGAGAAGAGTCATGAAAGAAGATTAATGTAAGAGGGAGAAGAACCATATGAGAAGAAGGAGACTATTGGAGAATAGCTAGTTGTGTTGATGGTATTTTTCACATCATGTGTTGCCATCAATGCCAAAGGGGGAGATTTTTGGATGTTGTGGTTGTTTTTCTGATATGTGGTTGTCATTGATGTCAACACTATTAACATTGATGATTATGAAGGTTGTATATGTCAAGGATATTGAGAAAATTAGAATAAATATGTTGCAGGTAGTCTATGAAGCTGTGATGATTAGAATGGTGGAAAATTTTGTGAGTTGGTAATCAGAAGTCATGAATTAAAGGGTTTTTTTCTGAGCCTATCTAGTATGTTGTCTAGAAGTTTTAGTGGTACGCATCAATATTGGAGTGAGTTATGATTTTCTGAGTTTCTACAGTTATTCTGTTACTCTAGCACATGTTTCTAGAAGAAGAGAATACATTTATGGTAAATTAAGTTGTTGTGTATACTACTATGATTTTTAGTGATGTTTCTAGATTTTTCTCTATCATTGTGCTACATCCACATTGATCGGTGTGTTCATGATCAAATATTTTTCCTTTGTGTGTTAGAGTTTTCATGTTCTTGGCCGACATGATGGTGGTAGCATGTCGTGGATCCTTATGGAATAATTTTTGAATGCTTGGCATGTTTGAGGATGTTGATTTAGGTCTTCATTATGTCATGAACGACTTAGGTTGGTACGCATTGAGATTTGTTCATCTATTGGGCCGATAGTTTGTAATTCATCTATTGTTTATTTGTGGTCGACAAAGTTGTTGATTTAAATTCATGTAGTGGGTATATAAGATGGATTTTTTCCTCATTTTGAAGTATGCTCAGTGAATGTATGTAAAGTGTGAATGTGAAATGTGCGAATAAATATCAAATCATTCGATTTCAGAGAAGAGTGTGAAGAATTTTTTTTGTGCCTAACCAAAATTGTAATTAGGATTTTGTAGAAGCTAATTTCTCAACTCAACCTCATTAGATGGATTTAATCTGACTATTTTATGTAAGGCAGTGAGGCTTCCCTTTTGAGTAGTGAGCTCTAGGTAGGATTGCAAATTACTTAGTTAGATGATGGAATCTTCATATCTTAGTCCAAATATGTAAGAGAGTTACTAAAAAAATTTGGCATGGAAGAATCAAAACTAGTTGATACACTCATGGTAACCAGATGCAAGTTAACACATAATGATGATTCTCCTAAAGCTAATCAAACAAGGTACAAATCAATGACTGGTGGATTACTCTATTTGAATTAGACCAAACCAAACATTATGAATGCTATATGTATGGTTTCTAGATATCAAGCTGATCCAAAGGAATCACATGTGACTACAATAAAGAGAATTTTCAGATACTTGAAAGGGATAGTTGATTTTGGTCTTTGGTATCCTAATGATGATGATCATACTCTGAATTCCTTTATAGATGCAGATTGGGTAGGAGATGTGGATGACGGGAAAATTACAAGTGGTGGTGCATTCTTCTTGGAGAAGAAGTTGGTGTCTTGGCTAAGTAAAAAGTAGAATTCCATTTCCTTATCTATTGTTGAGGTAGAATATATTGTTGCTACAAACAATTTCACTCAAGTATTATGGATGAAATAGATGTTCATAGATATTATAATTGAGTATAATGCACCTATTGCTATATTTTTTGATAAGTCAAGTGCCATAATCATTTCCAAGAATTTGGTGCTACATTCAAAGACAAAAAATATATCTATCAAGTATCACGTTTTGAGAGACAAAGTAAGTGATAATGAAGTCAAATTAGAATATGTTCCCACTAAGGAACAAATTGCAAATATCTTTACTAAACTGTTTCCTAAGGATACTTTTGAGTATCTCAAAGGAAAGTTAGGGGTGATTTCCCCTCCTAATCTGAACTAAGATGCAATTCTTTGCATCAATCCGTGCACCTACATTCAGATCTTATTTTGGATTGATGTAATTGTGACTGCTACTCAAGGGGAGTAGTCAAATGATTTAGATATATGGTTCAGAGCTTGTGTACTTTTTCCATTGATGTCAAAGGGGGAGAAGAGTAATGTGAAAAGCCTTTGAGGAAGAAAGGGGGAGAAGAGTCATGAAAGAAGATTAATGTAAGAGGGAGAAGACCCGTATGAGAATAAGGAGACTATTAGGGAAGAGCTAGTTGTGTTGATGGTATTTTTCAGATCATGTGATGCCATCAATGCAAAAGGGGGATATTTTTGGATGTTGTGGTTTTTTTTTTGATATGTGGTTGTCATTGATGTCAACACTATTAGCATTGATGATTCTGAAGGCTGTATATGTCAAGGATATTGAGAAAATTGGAATAAATATGTTGTAGGCAGTCTGTGAAGTTGTGATGATTAGAATGGTGGAAATTTTTGTGAGTTGGTAATCAAAAGTCATGAATTAAAGGGTTTTTTTTGAGCCTATCTAGTATATTGTCTGGAATTTTCAGTGGTACACATTGATATTGGAGTGAGTTATGATTTTCTAAGTTCCTACAGTTATTCTGTTACTCTAGCAGGTGCTTCTAGAAGAAGAGAATACATTTATGGTAAATTAAGTTTTTGTGTATGCTACTATGATGTTTAGTGATGTTTCTAGATTGTTCTCTATCATTGTGGTACATCCACATTGATCAGTGTGTTCATGATCAAATATTTTTCTTTTGTGTGTTAGAGTTTTTATGTTCTTGGCCGACATGATGGTGGTAGCGTGTTGTGGATCCTTATGGATTAATTTTTGAATGCTTGGCATGTTCGAGGATGTTGATTTAGGTCCTCATTATGTTGTGACCGACAAGTTGGTACGCATTGAGATTTTTTCATGTATTGGGTCGATAGTTTGTAATTCATCTCTTCTTTATTTGTGACCGACAGAGTTGTTGATGTAAATTCATACAACAGATATATAAGAGCGATTTTTTCCTCATTTTGAAGTATGCTCAATGAATGCATGTGAAGTGTGAATGCAAAATGTGTGAATAAAGATCAAATCATTCGATTTTAGAGAAGAGTGTGAAGAATATTGACAAAGTGTGAAGAAGTTTTTTTGTGCCTAACCAAAACTATCATTAGGCTTTTATAGAAGCTAATTTCTTAGCTCAACCTCATAAGAGGTATTTAATCTGATTGTTTTATGTAAGGCAATGAGGCTTCCCTTTTGAGCAATGAGCTCTAGGTAGTGTGCTTGAATGCATGTGCATTCCTTATTCGTTTTTCATTATACTTCTAGTTCAGGGTATAATCTTGTGGACTAACATCCACCATGGTTTTTCCCCTAACAAGGTTTCCATGTATAAAATCTTGGTGTTCATGTGTTTCTGATGTGTTGTTGATAAGTTCTTTCATTGTTAATTATCATATCTGAGATTAAAGGTTAATAAGGTTGAATAAACTGTGTAACAGTATATTAAAATCTGCGAATAAATATAATTTACAACTAGAATAAATGATGTTAATCCTAATCTAAATCAATAATCTAAAATAAAACAACAAAGAATGAAGAATTAAACATAATAAACTAAACAATTTAATGGAAATCTCTCACCGAATATGCGTTCACTCCTTCGAATTATCTCGATTTCTCTTCTCCATTTTGCCTTTTCAGTATTCTTGCACTCATATTTATGTGTTTGAATGTAAGCATAACTTTGTTGAATGTCTAAGAAAAATATCAAAGATAATTTCTTCTCAAAATTGTATGATTTTGGGTTTTCGAACGATCGACTCAGATTGAAAGAGAGATCGACAGATGAGATTGGTGAATGCCATGCGATGTGAGTTCTGTCAGATAGAATGTGAGTTAGAACATGAGTCAGAACATGAGTCAGAAAAGACTGCATATAGAGACTGAGTTAGAATGTGAGTTAGAACACGAGTTCAATATCTTAATCTTCAAAAATAGAAGAAATAGACTTTGTATGTAAAAGACAAAGTTAGAAGTTGAAGATTAATGCATTCAAATGCAAACATGAGTTAGAACTAGTTAATCGACTAGTTGTGATAGAGAGTCTTCTCGTGGAGATAAACAAGTGTTGAATCTGGAGATAACTGGAGAACTAAAAATAGATCTTGAGTCAGAAGGTGAGTGAATGACTTAGATAACTGATTGACAGAAGTTTGTGACATAAATAATTAAATATGAATTAAATGCTAATTTAATTCAACATTCGAAAATAAGAGACCTTAATTAAATAACTAAAGTAATTTATTTAATTTGACTGCTTGAAAAGGATAATATGAATAATTAAATAATAAATATTTAATTATAGACAAAAGAGGTTAAATGAATAATTAAATAAAGATATTTAATTATAGTTGGAAAAGTATGATAAAGGGGTAATTAAATAATAAATTATTTAATTGATAGATAAAGGGGGAATAATTAATTAGTTCGCAACCTAATTAAATAAATATGATTTATTTAATTAATCAAGTTGAATAAAGGGTGATAATAAATTAATGAATTAATTAAAAAAGGGAATTTAATTAATAGAGGAAATATGTGTTAGAAAGGTTAATTAAATAGTAAACATTATTTAATCATGATAACGGACTATAGAAAATTATGTTGAATGTGTAATCGCAGGCCTAGACCAATTTTCAGTATCTACAGTTTGCCCCTCTTTGATACAATGTTGGTACAACATTGTGTCAAAGAAAATATGCCCTGATCATGCCCCAACATGAAACAGGTAAAGGTATGCCCCCTCGGGAAAATTGACAAATTTTTGAAAGTTTCAAAAAAATCAGGAAATATTCCCGATAAGTCAATTTGATAGTTAGAAATGCTATGGAGTTGACGGAAGTGGATTTGGAGATGATATGGATGAATACAGGTCATTTGAAGTTTTAAGGTCAAGCGGCCAATAGATTAGAACTAAAGAAATGCCACCCAAACCCTACCTATAAATAGGAATTAGGTTGAAACCTAACTCATTTGCACCCGAAGGAGTTAGAAAAAGAGGAGATTTTCTCTGACTAGCGGACGAAAATGGCACCCATTCCCTATGTTGTGCATCGAGGATATTGGATCTGGACATTTAGGTGGCTAGCTGACGCAAGACCACCAGTATGTACATGAAAACAAACATTTGAAAGTTATTTTTGCATGTAGTTTTAGGCGTTGAAAAGTCAATAAGCAAATGTGGTGCGTCGTGAATGACACATATGCCATCGTATTCACCGCATTTGACTGCAAAATGATGCATGTGTGAAAACACGCTTAGGCTAGGTTAGGAATTTTGGGAAATGATCACATTTGAAATACAATGCACTGCATATGTATGTATGCAACACATCTACATTAGGATTAGACGCATTTAGGGTAGTGAACTGCATATGCCTTAGTGAAATGCATATGTAGTAGATAAAGAGGCTATAGAAACAAAACATGCACCGCATGTGTGGTAGGTAGAAAGTGGGTGTGGGAAATATGAGATGCATATGTAATATGCACCGCAAATGAGGTTAGTGCAACACATTTAAAAAAATGCACCGCATGTGTGGTAGGTAGAAAGTGGGTGTGGGAAATATGCGATGCATATGAGGTTTAGTGCAATGCATTTAAAAAAATGCACCACATCTGTTAAAGTGAGCCACATTTGACTGGTAAAATTTTTGAAAAAGAATTCTAAGAAAAACTTGAAAATTCCTGACATCATGGTTTAAATGTAAGTTGTTTTAGATCCTTTATATACGTGGGAGTCACATCTGGACACATTCGATCTGAGAGATCATTTGACCAGTGCAGAGATTCAGCTATTATGGAGACTGGGTCTACGTCACTGTCTATCAATGCCCACTATTTGGGTGAACAGGGGTATGCTTACAACATTATGCGAGCAATGGCACTCTGAGACATCGTCCTTTCATTTGCCAACTGGGGAGGCCACTATCACATTAGAGGATATGTACAAGATATTGAGACTTCTGATTAGGGGAGAGTGGGTTATGTATGATACCCAGCGTGGATTGACCGAGTTAGTGAGGTTCTATCAGGTAGATGATATCAATAGGCTCAACATCGAGCACTATGAGATCAGATGGGCGGTGTTAGCAAATAGATACGATCAGATTGATTGTATATTATGTACATTGATTGGGGGGATAGTTCTTCAAGATAGACGGGGTCACAGATTTCTAGTGGGATGGGGGGCTATGTTGGTTGGTATGTTGGAGAGTGAGACTAGGTATGCTTGGGGTCCATGTCTGCTTGGGATGTTATATTTCCACCTACATGACATTGCCTATAAAGATGCTCAGTCATTGAGTCATGGGACTACTTTTCTGATGGTGTGGGGTTGGGAGAGGATAGTTGTGTTTCATCCTCTAGTTATAGTAGAGTGACGGGAGAGATTCCCATATGTGTTCTGGTATACAGGACACATTACGCAGACACATGTGGGAGACACAAGATATTGGCGACATGCACTTGACATTTTGGATCAGTTCATGTGGAGACCCTACATGGATTGTGAGGAGTGGGTGGATGAGGAGGTACATTTGGTATTTTGTAGATAGACACAGTACCTTATTGGGAGGATTGTTTCTAGTGTACATATCATTGAGAGACACTTGCTAGATAGAGTTCTAAGACAGTTTAGTGAGGTTCAGGATGAGCCTCAGAGTAGAGCAGAGTTTTCTCGTTCATCCAAAGAGGTTCCATACTGGGGGCCTATGATTCCAATAGCTACTATAGAGGCAAAGATACAGGAATTACAGCCAGTACAGTGGGGGTGGAGAGATGGATTAGTAGACCCGAGGATGATAGCTATGTATGAAGCATGATGGGTAGAGCATCGGCCTATTCCTTACATAGATCCGGATCAGCCGACACCTATTGAGAGACAAGGCATAGGACCTAGAGGACATCGGAGAGGCAGAGGTGCTAGAGTCGGGAGAGGTGGTAGATGAGGATGGAGAGGATGGAGATGGGGTTGGGTAGGTAGACTTTCACCTATCAGGGAGGAAGTAGAAGAGGATGTACCGATGTTAGACATTGGAGGGGGAGTGGATGTACAGGCTGGGGGTGAGCATGTTGTAGAGGAGCATGTAGAGGTGGATATTAGAGTAGAGGATGTTACAGAGGATTTAGATGTGGATATAGACCCTCTGGGTATTTTGGCAGGATATGGAGAGGAGGATATTGAGGATGATGTTAAGGAGGAGGCACCAATGGAGGAGCAGGAGAGAGAGCTTAGGGATCGGATAGTGGAGGGGAGATGGGAGGAGGATGCTCCTAGAGATGGTGACAAGGAGGCTTTGGAGGAGAGACTCAGACTCATGATAGCAAATTTTGATGCTATGAGGTTAGAGAGAGACGGTGCCTACACATAGAGAGACAGTGCATACACAGAGAGAGATAGTGTGCGTACAAAGAGGGACAATGCACTTATGGAGAGAGATCAGGCAATAGCTCAGAGACATGAGATAGAGAAGAAGTTCACAGAGGTTAGACACCTTTGCAGTGGGTCCTCATCTGATGGCATGGTATGAGAGTTAGTCTAATCGACTGAGAGAGCCACCTATTATAGGGACTTATATGAGGTAGTGGTGTCAATAGAGAGACAGGCTCCTAGCTTTTTAGAGGTGCGTAGTCAAAGGTCACAGAGCAGGAGTCAGATAACACAGAGTACAGAGGGGGTGGTAGAACCATCAAGGGAATGTCTATATGAGAGGCCTTCCACCTCACAGAGAGCACCTTCGAGGCTTTTCCCACCATGTGACAACAATGGTAGTGGGACATGATGACAACAATATATTCATGTAGACATTTGTATTTTGATTAGAGAGCCTGTGAGCTCATGTTTTATTTATGGATACATTCTAATATTGTACTGTGACACACTATTGTTGAGCAATATATATATATATGATTTTGGCGGCTTCTATATGATTTGCAATTCTATTTTATGGATGATGCCTTATTTCTATATGATTATGTTTCCTAGATGATGTATATACATGTGTTATGAATGAATGTTTCTATATGTTATGAGTTATGCATTTCATGATGTTATGGATGTCTTTATTTACCTATGAGAATGGATGCAATGATCTATATGATGCTTATTTATATGTGATGATGATATGTACATGCAATGTTTACATTATTTATGCTATGATGATGCAATGCCTATTATGTCATGATTTCGGATGTATGTAATGAAGATGTATGTTACTATCTATATGTGTGAAATACAATGCAACCATGTGAAATGCTTATGGAATGTATGTATATGCAAATGTCCTAATGTTTTTATTGTGCCACAGGATTTTATCATTATGTCAAAGAAGAGAAATGTTAGCACAAATGAATTTAGAATGTTAGTAAGAAATAACAAAGTTTAATTGATTGAGAAAAACATATAATCTTTGATATATTGCCAAATATGCTATTTTTGCTTATTATCATCATTGGGCGAGACATGACACAAATGGATAGTACACACTATGATATGAGATAGACCATAGTGTACAAATTCATCCATCTGTGAAAAACAAACAGTCATAGACAAGGAGTTTCTTAACGCATACTAAGGACAAGATGCCCCAGTCATTTTGTCGAGACAAACCACATACAATAGACAAATAAAATACGGGTCATGATATGTCATTGCTCCTCTAAATCCTTGATAGGAAATCCTTGAGGAAACTAGTAACATGACTCAAAAACCAATGTTAAAAAGATAGTTGATAGATAGCAACCAAAGAAATAGAGTCTCAATACATCGTTGCTTCTCTAAATCCCTCAAGGGACATCTTTGAGAAAGCTAGTAACTAGACTAAATTCACAAATCAATAGAAAGATAAGACAAAATAAGATATAAATTCATAAAGCCAAATAAAAGTATTCGCCAAAACTTGATCTTGTGGGATTGTTTGATGTTTGATGTTTGACATAGCGTAATGCAAAGGATGACACATACCGCAATAAGATGTTGAGTCTAGTTTCAACTTGGTGACTTCTATATAAGGCATGACAAAGCCTAGTTTCAGAAAGACACGTGTCGTATAAGATGTTAGAGCCTGATGACGTTGAAGTGACAAGCTACATGAGACTATGACAATTTGATGATGTCTATGGAAAAGAAAGACATATCTTGCTTAAGACATAAGTTGATCGCTTTGACAATGTGTATGATATTGACTTGATGACAATTTGAGATGGTTTCCCTTGTTGATGCATGAATTGTTTTGATTCCTTGATTGATAAAAGTGTGTGCATGTAGACAGTGTATGACATGAGATGATACCATAAAGTATGACCTAATGCGGCTAAAGACATGAATCTAAGTGAATGATATGCAATGTGTGTGATAGTGATTGTGAATGAACCCTATTGGACTCACCTAGTGTGGTCTCAAGAGCTCATCAATTGATTAGCCTTGCCTACGTTGTACACACAGAGACCTCATAGTTTGACATGACCAATGAATTTGAATGTGCAAATATTCATGATTTAAATGTGTGTGATACATGAAAAACCTAGACTGACAGACCTAATACCTTAGGGGCACATTGATTGATGGCCTTGCCTATGTCCCAGTCACAGAGGCATCGTAGTTCGACTATGACTATGACTGACTTGGCTCTATTTTTGAGATTTTCTGACATATTGTGATTTTTTTTGGATTTTTGAAGTTTTCTACTGTTTTTGGATTTTTTCAAGACATTTTCAATGGTGTGAAGTTATGTACAAGGTGTCAAGGAATAGGACAAGGATTTTCCCCCAGTCGAGAATAAGATTTTGAAGATGGAGTGGATAATGTGATAGAGTGGGACGTTAGATGTCAATCATTCTAAGAAATGGATAGGACAACCATTTATTATGTGGGATGGTATAAAAGTCTGATTGGAATGATGGTAGACAAAAGAACGAGTTTGACTACACATGGCGCCTATTTGCCAGGTTTTCACCATGGTACATATCCATAGTGCCACCGAAGCAGTTTTCACTATTGGACGGATTTATTTTTGTTTACTTTTTGATTTTATCAAATTTTTTTGGTGTTACAAAGATGCCTGTTTGCTAGGTTTTCATCAAGGTAACCATTTTTTTGTTTTTTCATTTTTTTGTATTTTCTAGATGAAGACACGAATTCTCAGAAGCTAAGCATAGAACCTCTTTAGATGCAGACTATTGATAGGTGACAAAAGAGGCTCTCCTTTAGAAGTAGAGAGTTGGTACACTCTTGATCCAAAGGCTTCTATGACAATATAGGGCCCCAACCAGTTAGGTTCAAACTTACCTGGTTTCTCTCATTCAGCTTGGTTCTTAGGATTCTCCATTAATACCAGGTCACCAATGTCAAAGTGTCTATTGAGAACCTTCATTTTGTAGCTACGACGAAGATGATTCTGATATGCTTGCAAATGATCTAATGCTTTATGTCTTCGTTCATCCAACAATTCTAGCTCTTGTAACCTAGATACACGGTATTCTTCATCGTCAATGTGACCTTTCAAGGATACCCTCAAAGAAGGTATTTCAACCTCAATAGGTAAGATAGCTTCGGACCCGAATACGAGGGAATATGGAGTGGCACCGGTGGGAGTACGGATGCTTGTACGGTAAGCCCATAAGCTAGGATTAAGCTGTAGGTGCCAGTCACAACCAACATCATTGACAATCTTCTTCAGGATTCTAACAATGGTTTTATTAGATGCCTTGGCTTGGCCATTACCTTGTGGGTAATATGCAGTGGAGAAATGGTGTTTGATATGAAATTATTCACATAAATGGCATACTTCTTGGTTCTTGAATGGGCAACCATTGTCTTTGATTATGGATTGGGGTACACCATACTAAAAAATGATATAGTTTAGGATAAACTTACATATTTGTGTGCCGGTGATGTAGGTCATGGGAATAGCTTCAATCCATTTGGTGAAGTATTTGGTGGTGGTAATGACGAATTTATGGTCGTTGGATGATGGAGGGTGTATCTTACCTATGAGGTCAAGTCCTCATTGGACGAAGGGCCATGGTGAAGTAATGGGACAAAGCTCCTGTGCGGGTGATCTTATCAAATCCCCATGTATCTGATATTGTCTACATTTATTTACAAAGATGTATGAGTATTTCTCCATTGTAGGCCAATAATAACCTAGTTGCATAATATTATGGGCTAAAGTAGGACCACTCAAATGGGATCCACATATACCCTCATACACTGCTCGCAAATTTATTTGTGCTTCTTCAACATTGAGACATCTCATTAGGGCATTATCTAAGGTACGTCTATATAGGGTTTCTTTGATGATGGTGTACTTAGTTGACTTTTGGATGAAGATTTGACGTTGGTTATTGGACAAGTCTTGAGGTAAGGTTTGGTTAGTGAGATAGTCAAATATTTCTTTATACCAAGGAGACATAGGAATAACAATGGTACACACCATTGTAGTATCAGGGACATCATAGGAAGGGAACAACAGTTGTTCAACCAGAAACTTGAACTTAGGCACGTTACTCAGAATATCCAACAAGGAACCCACAGTTTCCATAGCATCTGTAGCTCTATTTTGAATACATGGTATTTGTTGAAAACTAATGTCATTGAAATATTGCTTGAAACTATTAGTCATACACTTGTAAGGGGCATGCTTCTCATCCTTAGTCTCGTAATCATCATTTACCTATCGGATTACGAGTTGAGAGTCACCAAAAACATGTAGGCTCTTAATCTTCCACTGAGCTACCATTTTTAACCCTGTCACTAAGGCTTCATACTCTGCTATATTGTTTGTACAAGGGAAAGCAATCCTAAATGATTTAGGAATGGTATCACCTTGAGGTGTAACAAATAAGATATCAGCTCTTGAACCAAAATTTGTATATGACCCATCAAAGTATAGCTTCCAATCGATTTTAATGTCAATATTGAAGAGAAATTCATCAGGAAAATCTACCACTAAGGGATGGTCTGCCTTTATAGGTGCATCGGCTAACTGATCTGCAATTACCTATCCTTTTATAGCCTTCATCTCAACATATTGAATGTCATACTCGCTAAGTATCATAACCCATTTAGCCAATCAGCCTGTTAATGTTGCCTTATTGAGGAGGTACTTGAGTGGATCAATCTTTACAATTAACATTGTTTGTCGATTGAGCATATAGTACTGAAGCTTTTGGGTAGCAAAGACTACCACAAGACAACCACATTCTATGTTGTTGTAATTCAATTCATAGCCCACTAAGGTATGACTGATGTAGTAGACTGCTCTCTCATGACCTTGATCATCATGTTGTGCGAGAAGAGCCCCTAATGCTGACTGAGTTGCTGAAATGTATAGTATTACTGGTTTTCCCTCTGTAGGTGGCATTAAGACTGGTGGAGTGAGCAATTAATCTTTGATTTGTTGGAAGGCTTCCTGGCATTTAGGTGTCCACACAAATGGTACTCCTTTCTTGAGTAGATGTTGAAATGGGTGTATTTTATCTGCTAGTTGTACTATGAAATGCCTGATGGATTGTAATCTTCCCTGTAGGGTTATGAGTTGACCAATGGTGACTGGATGAGGCATTTCTATATTAGTTCTTATCTTCTCTGGATCTACTTCAATGCCTATTTAGGAAATGATATACCCTAACAGTTTCCCAAATTTCACTCCAAAGACACACTTCTTCAGATTTAGCCTGACGTTATAATTCTCTAGCCTCTAGAATATTTTTTCTAGAACCTTTAAGTGATCTTCCCTTGTTTCTAATTTAGCTATAATTTCATCTACATTATCTTCCATGAGAGTGTGTACAAAGTCATGAAAAATCGTAGTCATTTCCCGTTGATAGGTAGCTCCTGCATTCTTCAGGAAAACGACATAACATTCCAAGAGTATGTGCCCCATGGACATGTGAAAGTCATCTTGTGTTGGTCTTCAGGTGCAATTTTAATTTGGTTATATCCAGAGAAACCATCCACGAGGGATAGCATCTCGTATCTTGTTGTAAGATCTACTATCATGTCGATGTTCGGAAAAGGGAAGTCATCTTTAGGACATGCCTTATTGATGTCTCTAAAGTCTGTGCAAATGCAAATGCCCCCAGTTGGTTTAGTCATTGGTACCAAATTTGATATCTAGTCTGCATAGTCTATCATCCTTATAAATCCTACAGCCAAGAGTTTCTTAAGTTCTGCCTTGACCAATAGAGCAATTTGTGGATGCATTTTCCTTAACTTATGTTTGACTAGCTTAATACCTGGCTGTAGTGGTAAATGGTGCAATATTAGGTCTGGATCCAGCCTAGGCATGTCAGCATACGACCATGCAAAGTTTATCTATCTCTTTTGGAAGAAGTCCTTAAACTTAGGTTTTTCTATCTCAGTTAAAGAAGCTGCAAAATATACCATCCGAGGATTCTCTTTTGTACCTATGTTGACTTCAACAAATTTTTCTACTAGCATCGATGAATTTTCCTGTTCAACGGGGAGAATATTTAAACCTTTATCCTTGGGTGCCTCTGAGAGGTTTTCTCCCTCAAATATGTCCTTTATTTTGACTCTTTCTTCATCCAAAGGCGCCTTTCGGTTTTCACCTAAGGACTCTTCATTTTTCTTTTCATTGTCTTTTTTCTTTTTATTCTCATTTTTGTGACTAGAGGTGTAAATAGATTCCCCAAAATATGCTTTGTTGTCCAAGTCTATGGTAAAACCTGTTTTATGATCCCCTCTTGGTATGCCTTCTCTAAGTACCATTAACTCAACGATTGCTTTGTCATTCTCAAATGTATCTATGATAGGTGTACCTTGTTGATCCCAATCAATAAGTTCGGGATATATAAGGGGCATGTCATCATCGAAGTTTTTAAAGGTAGCTGTTGACAAGGTGAGTATAGAATAGTTGACATGGTCACAAATTTTTTGGACTAACTCCTTCTTATTCTTCTTCCTAGGGGTAGGTATATTCTGATGTGGGACTATAGTAAGGGCAGAATCATCAGAAGATGGTTTGTCAGGTGCCCATGATGCATGATCAAGGGTTTCCCAATAATATTTCTCATTCCATTCTTGTTTAGACAAATGCTTATTATGACAGGGACTAGATGGTTTTGGTACAGGTTCTATCTTTAGGTCCAATTCTCCAAAAAGAGCCTCTATGTTCATGGTACTAGTAGAGGAAAGGGAATCCCATTCACAATTGCTTGAGTTGGGAGATTCATCATAAACTGGGGGTTTGTCATAAAGTGGGGGAAGTGGTTCATGAGATATCTCGATGTCTGTGCAAGCACTCACTTCCTCTTGAAATGATGACGAAGTACTAAGAAACCCAATTCTAAGCGGTTGACACCCTAGCCCTAGGTATTTCGGTCATGGGTAGTTAGTGATCGGTTCCATTCTTCCATTCTGATATAGTCCTAACCCACTGTGCTCATCATAGCCTTGATTTTGCATTATCTTAAAGCCTTTTCCATACTGGTCCTTAGCTATTTGAATAGACGGGGAGGGGTATTCATGTTCTTCTTGATACAACCAGGAATCACCTTGATCCACAATTTCTTCACTTAACTCTCCCCATTTGGTCAATGTCACTGTAGGGGGAACATGAAATGTGACCACTAATTGTCTTCTATCTACCATGGGTAGGCCACATGCCTTAGGTGGAATCAGTTGACTGACATAGTATGATGCCTTTATATGATATTCGCCATAGCCCTTGTCTTGGATCTCGATCTTAGGATTGGATGATGGAGGTTTGAATGAAATGGACTTAGTAAGACATGATGGGTTGATGCATAGGGATAAAGTGGATGATGAAGCTTCTTGGTTAATTGGTACTTGTCATTGTGGAATTTCCCTTAGGCTTGTACAATACTAAAAAGGATCTAGATCACCATCAATAGTGATCTTTGTGCCATTATACGAGAACTTAAGACATTGGTAATATGTTGAAGGTACAACTCTCATTGCATGTATCCAAGGTCTACCTAACAACAAGTTGTACAAAAGGGTGAGATCCAAGACTTGGAAGCCGGTATTCATGATTGTTGGGCCAATTCTGATAGGGAGTGTGACAAATCCTTTGGATGATCTTTCCTCATCATCGTAAGCCTTGATGACTATACTCTTAGAGGTATCTACGTAGTCTTCTAAGAATCCTAATGCCTTAACGAATTTTAGGGTACATAGGTTCAAACCTACTCCTCCATCTACCAAGACTCATCAGACTTTGGTTTGATGGACTAATACTTCAAGATTTAAGGGGTCATTATGATTAGACTTTTCAGTTGAGTAATCATGTTGGGAGAATGTGGCATGATGCGAGTTGGCCAAATATCCCACCATTTTTTCGAAACGATTGACATCTAAGTTTGTAGGAACAGTTGTGTTCTATAGAGCTTTGTCAAGAATGGCTTGATGCTTAGATGATAAAGTCAACAATTCGAAGATAGATATTTGTGTGGGAGTTTTACTCAATTGATCAAGAAGGTTGTACTTAAACTTGGAAGTTTGCGTAGATAGCTCAGAAGAAGGACCTGGAATAGTAATCTTAGTTCTACATGTTTTTACATACATTCCAAATGCTTCTTAATGATGATGGTGTCAACATGTTCATTTGCAGCCCAGAGGCTATATATGGTTTTTCCTTTTCCATAGTCATACTTGGTGTTTGTGAAATTGGTTGATGGTAAATTCTTGGTTTCTGAACTGGAGGATTTTCCTTTCGTGTGGTCATGTAACGGGTCCGTGAAGACCTTATGATCACTATTCTTGGTATTTTTCTGCCCATTGACCTCTATGGTTTCATTTTCAACAAAGTCTTGTATAATATTCTTCAGTTGGCGACATTGTTGTAGGTTGTGTCCTTTTATTCGATGATAGTCACACTAGGCTTTGTCATCCCACCAAGAAGGTTTAAACTATCCAAGATTATACTCTCTTGGTTCCAAAGGTTTAATGAGATTATGTTTAATCAACACTTTGAAAATAACCTCGATTGGTTGTCGTAAAGGTGTAAATTCACGTGTAGGAAATCTCTGTTGTTGTGGTCTTTTTTGTTGTGAATCTTGGACATAGTTAGTTGTTTGATCTGGACTATTCATTGTGTCTTGATTTTGGTTGTATCCTCTAAGTGTGATAACTGGTCCCGTATGTATGTTTTTAGCATCAACAATGTCATCATTTGTAACATTTTTGTTTCTAGACCAGAATTTGTTTCTATCGTTTGGCGCGTTCTGATGTTGGACAACCGGATTTCTGCTTGGTACCTTAATTTCTCCTTTGTCTATAAGACATTTCTCAAGGATGATGCCCTTTTGTACCAAGTGTGAGAATGAAGTACAACAGTGTACCCTTAAGTCACTTCATAGTTTTGGGTTGATATTCTCTAGGAATATCATGACCTTTTGCTTTTTTGGTATTTAAACTAGACATCTGCTAGCTAGACTTCTCCATTTCTGAAAGAAAGTGGTGAAATTTTTTCCATCTTCTTGTGTTGTGTGGAACAAGGTTGCTATTTTTACCTCATTGTCTATATTAAAGGAAAAATGTTCGACAAAATTCTCAGCTAATTCACCCCAAGATCATATACCATATGGTAGTTTAGAAATCCATTCCAGTCCTATCCCAACAAGGGTTCATGGAAATAGCCTCATCAAGTATGTGGGGTCATATGATATGTCCATGCATGTTGTTGATAATTCTCTAATGTGTTCCAAAAGATTCTATCTCCCATTATACTTAGGAAAAATCAGTATAATGTATCCATGGGGGAAAGGTGTCATATATAGCGCTTTGTCAAATGGGCATGGGCATAGGTCTTGCACTGAGATAGTTCGTTTGCCTGACATAGACATTTTTTCCATCTATTTTTGAAGAGTTTGCATTTGGTTTTGGAGGACATCTACTTGTGTCAAGGACATGTTGTTTGTGTTGTTTGGGTCAATGTAGGTGTTCTGATATGCCATGTTCTGTGATGGTTTGTGATTTGGTGAAGGAATATATCCCGTTAGATCATTCTGATTTGGTATAGGGATATTACCTATTTGAATGTTTTGATTTGTTATAGGAATGATTCTTGTTTGAATGGTTTGATTTGGTATAGGAATGTTTCCTATCTGAATGATTTGATTTGGTATAGGTATATTTCTGCCAACTTTGGATCTCTTACCAGTCGTGTTGGTGCCAAAGGGGTTGGAGGAAGTTGCCCCCGCAGTAAATTGTAAACCTTGTGTTATGTTGAAAGGGTTCATGTTTACAATTGAAGATGTTTGAGTTGGTATGCCAGTTGGTATCGCTGTGGTAATTTGAGGAATAGAAACACTTGAACGTGACAATTTGTGTTGGTTGAATCAGTAGTGTTTGCAAAGTACGAATATCAAATCCTATGGGTAGTTTGGCACCTTCTACTAGCAACTTTACTAGATATCATTGGGGATCATTTGCAAAACACTCATCCATAAAGGATGCAAATTCAGGATCTTGTACTATTGTGTCTATGTCTTCTATGTAAATTTTCCCATGTGTGTCTCTAGTGACGTGTTTTTCAAGCAAAGGTTTGTGCAGTCTTTTACTTCTTGATGGTTGATTTCCAAATGGATTGATGAATTCGTTGGGGTCTAAAATTTCTTTTTGTTTCTTTTGAGACCTTGTTTCGACCATGAAAATTTGCTCAAAATGAGGTTATGCAGATTATGCCTAAAAACTGATATGTCCTATTTCTATGTTTCTAGATTTTCTGACAATAAGGATGTTGCTAAAATGATTCCTAAAAATACGTATACTAAGATGATGTATGGTAGGACGGACAATATGCAAAATATCATGTAGAATATGACGGAAAATGATTCTAAAAATGGGTATAACTTACCACCTATGGAATAAATGCATGCAATGATTTGATTTGACTAAGGAACCTGATTGTAGGACAAGGATAGTTGACAAGGTGATTTTTTCAAACTAGACTGTTGAGCTGAAAAGATCCACTAAATGGGACTAAAGTGACAAGGTTCAATGATTGTGACAAACCAGGACATGAACTTATCCAATGATGAGGACAATTATCTATTCTGTGATATGCAATTTCCTAGGAAGTATCTATATGCATGCAACTTATGATGACTATGACTAAGACATTTACTGTGACTAAGATGTATATGACACCTAGTGATGCAATGTTTTTGAGAAAAATTTACCAGTTTCTGTCCAAGGTTGATCTTAAGAACCAGAAGAAAATATTGAAAATGATGTTTCAGACTCAGTTTGCGGTTTTCAAAGTTTTGTGCTGACAGGAACATGCAGTTCACCTAATAGTTGCGGTTCAAATGTTGACAGATGTGGTTTTCTATAGTGCATGCAGTGTTTCTGACAATTGCGGTTTTTCCTATGATAAATAAGGCTTACCAATACACATGTGGTTCTAAATTTGGACTCTATAAACCTAAATTTTCTGACAGACACTTACGGCTCAAAAATTGACAAATGCGGTTTGCATGCACACATGCGGCTTAGAATATGACAGTTGTGACTCATAATATGTAGATTGTGAATAATGAAAGTTTTGATAGACACATGTGGTTTTTCCCCTAATAGATGTGACTCTCTATGACAGATGCGGTGTTTAAACTGACAATTGCTACTCAATTTTCTGACAGTTAAAATTTTCCTTAAAGTTTGTTTTGACTTACTTCATTTTGATCAAGATTTTGGTGAATACAGCAAACAACAAACACAACAATCAATGTATTTTCAGTTTTATGATGGTAGAACTATTAAGACTTGAAAAAAATTTACAACCTAGGCTTTTTGGACAATACTTGTTGAGTTCTTACTTGGATTTCTCCAACTACATATATTCATAGTGGATGATTAGTAGCTTGACCCCACTGGCTCCCCTCCATGGCACTCACTTATATAGGGAAGCCAAGCTATTGTACCCATGAAACTCCCATGGCATACATTTCAACTCTAAATGTGAATCATAAGAATGTAAGATGGCTTCACAGGGCCGACCCTGCTGTGCCAAAAACTAGGTAGGAGTTTGGTAAATCTACAACAAGGTGTTTAATAAGGGTATTCCATTCATGGGACACTATCCAACTTTGGCAAGAGTCCATTTATGTCCATCTCATCGGAATAGTGCACATGATTCTTGGGCTTTCCCCAAGAATCCACTTTTATATACCGGCTGGAAGTCGCTTGGCTTTAGCGTGCTACCAGTCTGAGTCATCTTGGGGTGAGTACTTTTTCCCACCAAGACAAGCCCAAGTTCTAGAGTTAGTAACCGTTTCTCTTAAACCCAGGATCACATGAATGCACAAGGGGAGAGGATACTTCAGTATACCAAATCGTAAGGGTGACAAATACGTGCAACGCACCAGACAAAGAAGATAGTGGTTCTTTTTAATCCAAATGACAATTATCTTATCTACCAAATAGAAAGTTCTTTTTAATCCACACGATAGTTATCTATCTACCAAATAAAAGCTTGTTAAATAAATGAACATAAAGGCATTAGGTCTTGCATGCAAATTTATCAGTAGTTCATTGTTCTTGTCTTCAACTTTCGTCCTACACAAAATATTATCTTTGGTTTTTAATTGTCTTCTATGCTTGGTCTTGAAAACACTACGTTATTCCCCCTTAACACAACTAAAACAAACATTAGCGAAAATCAAAACAACCCAAATAGTGAAAATGAAAATATGGATGCACAAAAATCAATAAAAAAAAGTGAAAGATTTACCAGCCAGATGCGGCTTTTGGAGCCACAGATGCGGTTCGATGTTGACAGGCGGATGCAGTCTGCAAAGTTGTTGGCAGGCGGATGTGGTTCATGACTTTGTGGATGCAATTCAGGATGACAAATGCATCTCTGTGTTTTAGCAAATGCGGCTCACAGATAGATATGCGTCATTTTTTTGAACAGATGCGGTGTGCCGTATGCAAACCTGAAAAAAAAAAAAGAGAAAAATGAAAAAATGAAAAGATGAAAAGATGTGCGAATTTTGAAGCGTGTTCATGTTGGGTTCACCAAATGTAACAGTAGATTAAAATATGTGAATAAATATAATCTACAACTAGAATAAACAATGTTAATCCTAATCTAAATCAATAATCTAAAATAAAATGACAAAGAACGAAGAATTAAACATAATAAACTAAACAATTTAATGGAAAGCTCTCACCGAATATCCATTCACTCCTTTGAATTATCTCAATTTCTCTTCTCCATTTTTCTTTTTTAGTATTCTTGCCCTCAGATTTTTGTGTTTGAATGCAAGCATAACTTCATCGAATGTCTAAGAAAAATATCGAAGATAAGTTTCTTCTCAAAAGTGTATGATTTTGGGTTTTCGAACGATCGGCTCAGATTGAAAGAGAGATCAATGGATGAGATTGATGAATGCCATGTGATGTGAGTTCTGTCAGATAGAACATGAGTTAGAAAAGATTGCATATAGAGACTAAGTTAGAATGTGAGTTAGAACTTGAGTTAGAACACGAGTTCAATATCTTAATCTTGAAAAATAGAAGAAATAGACTTTGTATGTAAAAGACAAAGTTAGAAGTTGAAGATTAGTGCATTCGAATACAAATAGGAGTTAGAACTAGTTAATCGACTAGTTGTGATAGAGAGTCTTCTCGCAGAGATAAACAGGTGTTGAATCTGGAGATAACTGGAGAACTAAAAATAGATCTCGAGTCAGAAGGTGAGTGAATGACTTAAATAACTGATTGACAGAAGTTTGTGACATAAATAATTAAATATGAATTCAATGTTAATTTAATTCAACATTAAAAAATAAGAGACTTTAATTAAATAAATAAAGTAATTTATTTAATTTGACTATTTGAAAAGGATAATATGAATAATTAAATAATAAATATTTAATTATAGATAAAAGAGGTTAAATGAATAATTAAATAAAGATATTTAATTATAGTTGGAAAAGTATGATAAAGGAGTAATTAAATAATAAATTATTTAATTGATAGATAAAGGGGGAATAATTAATTAATTCGCAACCTAATTAAATAAATATGATTTATTTAATTAATCAAGTTGAATAAAGGGTGATAATGAATTAATGAATTAATTAAAAAAGGGAATTTAATTAATAGAGGAAATATGTATTAGAAAGTTTAATGAAATAATAATCATTATTTAATCACGATAACAAACTATAGAAAATTATGTCGAATGTGTACTCGTAGGCCTAGACCAATTTTCAGTATCTACAAACTGTATTAAATTTTGTGACAATTGATTCACCCCCCTTCTCAGTTGTCTATCCTTGTTTTACCAACACTTCAAAATCCAAATCACCTAGATCTGCAATCTCACATGAAGAGGGGAAAAAAAATTGTTTTAGGGAATAGGGGTTTGCCTTGGTCAAACCTCATTTTGGTAATCAAACTTTGAAATGAAATGAAATAGAATGAAGGAGTGATGAATGAACAATATGAAATGTTGCAACTCACCAAACCCTTGGAATAAAGGTTGCAATCTTGTGTGAAATGGCTTAGATGGATGTGGATCTCGACTCTTGATCTTGATATGAGACAATGTCTTTGAATGCTTATTTGAATCATGAAAACCTACATCACAAATGTTAGCTCACAAAAACACATGATGCATGAAGACTTTGACATGATAATTGAATCTAGAATATCACTCCAAATGCTTGATAACTTTCTCTTGAATTATCTTGTATGCTCTTGTGAAAGTACTCTTGATTGTTTATGAAATTATATCTTGTTAGGAGAAATTATGTGAAATAATCTTGTATTTATACTTGTTTATGCTAAATTTCCCAAAATTACAATACTAAAAGCTGACATTAGATCTAGGATAATAAAATCCTGCCAAGAATTTTATTTAAAATAGGACCCAGTTAAAGTGGGACTCATACGCCAGTTGGGGCATATGAATCTCAGTGTCTTAAACATGGGACACAAACTCTAAGAAGTGTTAAGCTCAATGTAATATTAAAAAATAAGACCTCGAGACCTAGGTGGGACCCATACACCCAAGGTGGTGTATGAGTAATCAAAAGGTCAATCTAGAAAGGGGAAAATAGTGGGTACCTTTCACTAAAAGTCACCTTTTGAAGCTCACTAATGACTCATTAGCCCTATGGTGAATAGGTCCTAGCTAGGGTTCTCTTAAAAAAAAAATTGGGTTCTCTTTTGTTGTGTCTGCACTCCCAAATTCCCAATTTTCACTATCACACAGTTGAAAATTAATTTTGTAGAGGAGTTTCCATGAAATGATAACTTTTCTTTCAGCTTTGATAACTTTGCAACTTTCTTCATTTTTTCTCTTCAAAGGATCTTTCACCTAAAATCTGCAATCACACATCAAAGAGAGAAAAATGTTGTTTGTTAGGGAATGGGGGTTTGCCTTGGTCAAACCCCATTTTGGTAATTAAACCTTGAAATGAAATAGAAAAGCATGATGGAATGATGAATTATTAAAAATATGTAACAACTCACCAAACCTTATTTGAACCTTGGATTAAATAGATCTGCAACTAGCATGAATTGGCCTCAATGGATGTAGATCTTGATCATGAAACTTGATTTGAAACAATGTCTTTGAATACTTGCATATATCTAGAACACTACATCACCATATTAGCTCAAAAAACATGCATAATGTAATAAATATTTGACATGATAATGGAATCTTGATTGCTGCAATAATATTCAATAAATCTACTCTTGAATGCCTTGAAATTCTCTTGAATTCTCTCAATAATGCTCTAGCTTGATCTCATGAAGTCACACAAAAGTTCTAGGATGAAACATAGTTAAATGAACTCATATTTATACATATCGTTACATTAATTCCTTGAAACATAGAAAATAGGTTCACCAAAATGAATTAACACGGTGATGAACAACACTTTTCACTTGTTATTTCATTCAATTATGCATAAAAGAACATCAAAAAACAAACCTAACTATTATAACAGTAAAAAGGTAGGTTTTAAGATGCTAAAATGATTTATGTGTTTTTAAAAAAGTGTTGTTTCAAGCCTCACTAAGGACTCATTCGCCCAGTGTCTAATGGGTCCCTGCTAGGGTTCTAGAAAATCAATTCCTAGCTCTTGTTCTTCAATTTCTGCACTCTGAGATCCCAGGTGGTCAACTCCTGAAAATTGAAAATAAATTTTGTAGCTTAGTTTTCATGATCTTGCAAGAAAGATGACAACTTTTACAACTTTGATAACTTTTTCTCTCCACTTGATCTTCAATCTAAAACCTACAATCACACATCAAGAGAGAAGAAAATTTGTTGATTGTTAGGGAATAGGGGTTTTCCTTGGTCAAACCCTATTTTGGTAATTAAACCTTGAATTGAAGTAATGAATAAAAGGAAAGATGAATGAAAAAATTAATGCTACACCTCACCAATCCTCAATTGAACTTTAGAGTACAAATCAGAAATCTTACATGAAGTAACCTCAAAGAGTGTAGATATTGATCATGATCTTGACATAAGATAATGTCTTTGAAGACTTAAACTTGATCACCGATGCTACATCACATTAGCTCAACATCATGCATGACTTTGAAATGATGAATTGGATCTTTGATTTTTGCAATAAAACTTCAATAATCTTCCCTTGAATTATCAATAATTCTCTTGTGAACTCTTAGGATGCTTGCATAAAGATTCTTAGATGAAACTATGTGAAATAAACTTAAGCATTTATACTTAACTTAAGATTAAATCCTGAAATTCATATAACAAAAGCCAACATTAGATCTTAAATTTGAAATCATTAAAATCCTGCCCAAAATAGATCCCAAGGGGGGTGTCCTAAGTTAAGAAGAACCCATTCACCATAGGGTGAATGGGTCCTAGCATACTTAACTAGAACCTGTTTTAGGATTGTGAATTACATGCCAAAAGGGGGTCCTAGGACCTAGTGAGGACCCATTCACCACATGGTTAATGGGTCCTAGGTCACCATCCTAGGACACAAATCTTGCAAAATTAAGTGTTGTGAAATTTCATTATTGAGTGTCAGGTTTTATCCCTCAGAAAATACAATAAATAAGGCTTGGATTTGAATTTAAGGGGCCAATTAAGCTAAAATTAACCTCAATTAATTAATAAAGCCCTAGATTATTGTGAAAGTGTAAATAAACACTTTACAACACCCTAAATAAGGCACAATTAAGTCCATTTTATCATTAATTATTCACTCCAAAATTAAGTTTGAAAAAGGGTTACTTTTTTAACACTACATTCCTGAATTTCAAATATCACAAGTCGACATCTGAATGGACATTTGAAATTATTGAAAAGGTGCCAAAAACATAATTTAAATTTAGGTCTTAGGTGCAAGTGAGGACCCATTTTCCCTATGGTGAGTAGGTCCTAGGCCACTTTCCTAGGACACAAATTTCCTAATGTTAAACCTTATGTCATGGCATTTATGAATGTTGGGTTTTATCCCTCAGAGTTTGTAATTAATTAGGCTTGGATTTTAATTAAAGTGGCCAATTAAGGAAAATTAACCTCAATTACTTAATAAAGCCCTAGGTTAATGTGAAAGAGTAAAGATACACCTTACAACACCAAAAATAAGGCACAATCAAGTCCATTTTAATTAAAAGGGTCGTGAATATGTTAAACACATATTACAATTTAAGGCATCATTAAGCTCATTTTATTATTATTTATTCTCAAAGTAAGTGTGAAAAAAGGGATACTTTTTCCTACACTAAATTTAAGCCCTACTTTAGTGCAAGGATGACCCCATGTCAAACTCACACTAAAGTAGACAATCAAGATACTTATATATGCAACAATGACAAAGATACACAATCATACAACATCAAAGACTGAGAAGATCAAGCCTAGACTATCTGATTAGCATGGAACACATCTAAGCCTTCGGTTTGCGCTCACTTCGGGTTAGTTGAACCTCAAACTGTCCACTAGGTGAGTATCTGAAAAGGGTGGAAAATGAGAGAATCATATTAGGCTCTCATACCATATCAAATCTATCCTCCTAAAACCTTCAATAAGGCACCACAAGGCAAGGCTCCATAGGCAATCAAGGTGTGTTATGCTAGGTGACCTTGAATTTAGATTTCAAGCTTCATAGGGCTTAACAAGTTGTGTTATGCTAAACAAGTTTATGAACAAGGTAAGGCTCCACATGTAAGCAAGGTGTGTTATGCTTGGTGGCCTTGAATTTAGGGTTTGAGCTTCATAAGCCTTAACAAGCTATGTTATGCTAAACACTTATGAAAAATAATGCTAGTAAAATCTTTTTTGTTCAAAGGGATTTTGATTAGTTTGTGTAAGGTCTTCTTCTTAGGGAAAATCATGCCTAATGTCTCCAAGAGAGGACAAGTCAAGAGTAAAAGATTCACAACTTAGGGAATGCAGTGTGTCACATCGCCACTAAGAGGAAATTTGTATGCTAAGAAATATTGCACTCTTGGAGAACATCAAACCCAATGAAACCACTAAGAAAAGGATGCATCACAAGAATAAAGAAAATTGCACCATGAAACCTAAGAAATGTTGAAAGATATTGTCGATGTATGCCCCAACTTTAAAGCGGTTGTTAACACCATTGTTGCGAGTAGTTTCTTTAAATTAGAAAATGTTCAATCCTAAGACATGAGAGCTTACTTGAAAAGACATATGCTAAGTCATATGTTTCCGAAATGAAGATACGTCATGAAAAATGAAGGAGGGGTTGTCCCCAAAAATACATAAGGGATCTACCAATTTAGGTTTAGTATATATTCTCTAGAATGTTGTTATAGAGTTCAAAAATTTCATCATTCCCCAAATACATAGAATTGGAAGAATGACACAAAGAGAGGGGTGTTCCCACAATAGTGGTTTACAATTTTTGGCTAAATTGGACACTAAAATTATTATTTTTAACTAAATCTTCACATTCGGACACCTATATTGGCTAAACCGTGAGGAATTTGAAGATGATGTAAACTAGAGTCTCATCATATTTTGCCTGTAGATTCTAAAAATATTTTTGGAATCAAATTGCACATCTTTCTACATCTCCCATGAAAACTAGTTTTTTTCAGAAAACAATAATTTTAAAGAGTGATGCACACCGTATAACGCATAAATTTTTTTCCTTGAAGGATAAAGTTATAATTCTTTCGAATTTAGATTTTTAACTCTGATAGCTAGTGCTTCCACTAGGTTAGATAGTTTTTTATTGAATATTTTTTATTTAATCAAGTTTGAAGGTCATAACAATTACAATTCAGACATAGCGCGACCGTATAATGCGTAACTTTTATTGTATATATCAAAATTATTATTATAGTTTTTGGTTGGATCAAGGACTCCAATATATGGTGAACTCATATTTTTCCAAAAAAAAATTGATAATCTTCTATTTTTCCACATGTGAAGAACAAAGAGCTTCATTTTCAGTGAAAAACCTATATTTAATAAAACTTAAAACACAAATAGATAATAAAACTTAAACATATTAAAATTATATTTTTTGGATAGCTCATTCTAAGGGGTACCTGATACTATTTGGGTTTGTGAATTCTCCTCCATCTTCATTGCCAAATTGAGCTTTGAAGTGCAAAATTCTGGACAATTTTGGTGCCTCAAAGGGTGGAGGTGAAAAAAGGGTGGTTCGATCGAACCAAGAAAATATGTTCGGTCGAAGATGGGTTCGACTGAACTATGGTTCGACCGAACCACTTTGAAATATAATTTAAAAATGTATTTCATGGGGGTTCGGTCGGACCCCCTGACATGAATCCGTTTGTTTTTTTTTTCCTTCCATTTTTTGATAGTTTTATTTTATAATATATAATATTAATACAAATCTAAATTATATTCTTTTTATATTATAATATATAATATACTTATTATTACAATATATAATAATAATAATAATATATTATTATTATTATTATTATTTTTATAATATATTATAATATATTATTGTTATTATTATAATATAAAAAGTATATAATTAAAAAGTATATATATTAGAAACAACTAAAAAGTATTTTGGGATGAGTTTTGGATTGGGTAGTTTACTTGAGGGCAGGAATGATTCAAACAAAAAACAATTCTCCGATATCTCATCTAATAATATTGGAATGGCACAACCTTGTTTCATTGCCCCTAAGCCAAGGTCTAATATGAACACATGAACATCTACAGCTCCGCACCCAAGCTCTCCTTGATGCTAGTAGACATGTTCTCTTCAACCGGAAATCATAAAAACATGGGTATTGATGTGGAAATGTGTATTAATTTGATTTTCTTAGGGGCATTTTGTTTGTTTATAGATATTCAAGTAAGTATATAATTATGATGGGCATTGTTAGACAAACAAGTAGCTTGGAAGGAAAAGGAGCCATGTTTGGCAACAGCAGTGGAGAGTCTCAGCTTAGGATCTACAGAGAGATGAAGAACTCTATGAGAGCAGGTCCAGAAGTAACAACATGGAAGGGAATGGATCTTGTGATGAGTAGGAAGATAACCATCCCAAAAATAAGTGCTATCACATGCATACTCCTCATAAAATTTAGGAGATGGAATCGTATGCCCCTTTTCACTAAACAATTCAATACTTGTCATTCGTTGAGAATTGTTGTTTCTGACTTTATTGCTATTTTGGGTTTTCTACAGGCTTTTCAAAGAGTGCCCTCACCCGGATTAGAAGAAAAGGTAGCTTAGATGAGTAAGAAATTGGGGCTTGCACCACTCCCTAGATTAAGTTATGGTTTCAGAATCGGCAAACCCAGATGAAAGTATATGTGGGGATTAAGAAAATGACCAAAAATTTGTAGTACTGTTGCAAAATTGACGAACTTTAGGGTTTCATTCTTTATTCCTTAAATTTTTGTAATCATGGCTTTTCAAATCTTGGATTTTTAAGCTCAACACGAGTGTCATTAAAACACTCTCCTCAGGAAGGATAATGAGAAGATTCACTTGGAGAACATTTCAATTGAGGAAGC
Organism: Sequoiadendron giganteum; assembly: GCA_007115665.2. Lineage (NCBI taxonomy): Eukaryota > Viridiplantae > Streptophyta > Pinopsida > Cupressales > Cupressaceae > Sequoiadendron > Sequoiadendron giganteum. The sequence continues at coordinate 261,386,155 of CM021101.1, forward strand.
CATGAGAAATCCCATATGCACCAACTACGGAGGACCTGTTGTTTTTGCAAAAGTGGGAGAGGGTACAAGGGTTTACAGTTTAAGGGGAGAGGGGAGAGAGGGAGAGGGGGTAGGAGGAAAAGACTTGAGAGAGAGGGGGGGATGGGAGAGAGATAAAGGGTAGGGGGTACAAGGTTTTAGGGTTTAAGGGTTAAGGGTAGAGGGGAAAGAGGGAGAAGCGTTAGGAGGGAGAGACTTGAGAGAGAGAGGGGGGAGTGGGAGAGAGATAAAGGGTAGGGGTTACAAGGTTTTAGGGTTTAAGGGTTAAGGGTTAAGGGTAGAGAGGAGCTCGAGATAGAATTAGTGAGTGAGAGAGAGAGGGTTTAAGGCTTTAAGGCTTAAGGGTAGAGGGTAGAGGGTAGAGGGGAATTTTCTATTTCCATTTGCGGTATTTTTTGTGAATTAAATTGATGGCAACTTTTTTTTTTTATTTACATTGGTTTATGTTTTAAATATGTGTACAATAATTTTATAATTATATAATACTTAATTTTAAAATTTACATAATTGCCCATGGAACAATTCAATGGAATAAATATAAGTTGTATATAAGATTATTGAACTTAAGAATTCCATGAAACAAATATAAGTTGTATATAATTATAATTTAGGCAAAATGATTTTAAAAAAATTCACTAGGTTTCAAATAAGTATTGAAAGCAAATATATGGGTTTACATGCAAGAAAAAAAAGTGAGAGATGATGCTATCAAAGATTCTTGAACTTAAGAATTTTCCATGGAACAAATATATACATATAATTGTAATTTACACAAAATGATTTACAACTATGTACAAGTTACTATAAGTTCTCACTTGAACATGTATAGGGTTACAAGTGAACTTGAAAATCATGGATATAATCTAATTCAAAGATTTTGGTTCAGCCTGCTCTTCAATAACATGTAGAATGTTTTGATGATCATCACTATCTAGTCTCCATTTTTTTTGGCCATGTGCATGTGGAACTGCATGAAGATGTAGGGCGGTAGCAATTATTAAGTGACTATATTGATATACCTTGTTATCAGGTTGATAGTCAACAAAATGAATCCCATGCTAAACAACTTTGACTTGTTTTATATATGTCCCTTGCACTACAACATAACTTGTATGGTAAAAATGAACCTAAGGTAAGACATATGAACGTGTACAACATTTTCGTGCTCAAGGTTTGTACAATATATATTTAAATGTTTATAATGTAATGTGCACATGTGAAAACAATGTATATATAATTTTAAATTCAAACTCACCTATGGGAAATGGCATTCCATCACTTGTTTCAAGTTGTGTTAGCTTATTCCTCTCTTATGTGCAACACAATAAATAATATCTAACACCTTCGATGTTTCTAGACTCTGCTATGACTGCAAAAACATCTCGTGTACACCAAACTTACACAAATAAAATCTAAAAAAAATAGAAATGTCTCTAAAGATCATTAACTAGAGATATATATAATATTTAAATTATTGAAAACTTACACATACATACCTTTTCTAACCAATCCTGAAATATGGTCATAATCAATTGAAATCAAAGGAATGTCTTCAAATCTTTCTTCCTCATTTTCATCATATGTTTCTGAAACAACTAGTGGCACCATATCCCATTTACCAACATATTCAAGTTATTGATTGTTGCATGCATGATCAAAGTTTCCTACAATGCACTCAGTGCAAAAACAAGAGTAAACCCTTGTGTGTAATGTCCATCCATGGCGACTATCTAAACTCCTAACACAATGCAAAGATCTTGTTTTTTCTACCCTCTTGCATCCATGCATCGATCTTATGTCCACACCTAGACACATGTAAAACAACAAACTTATGTGAACAAACATGTATATATATATAAATTTTAAATTTAAATAAATTCAAATTTTTGAAAATGTAATTTGTACATACCCGATATCTCCCAAAACACTTTATGTGGAATGTGTTGGTTTGTTCTCGAATATGTGCCAACCACATTTGATGCAAAGTATTTCTTGCACCATTCAACAACATCATGTGCATTTTCTATACGATATTCTAGAATATAACTCATTTGATGTTTTCTTAAAACTCATTTGATGCAAGCTCCTGCCCTATCATGTTCACCCTTTCCATGCCCACTCTAAAAGAAACTCCAAACATGTGGTATTTTGTAGATTTTATGAAATCTACAAAGTGCATAGAATGGCCATGAAGATTTGAATTGTGTCACACATCCATTTGACCATACAAAATGATTTTCAAAATTTACACCCCTACTTCTCAAATTCTCAAAAAAAATTGTAAAGCAATGTTGGACAAAAAGCATGTCATGCTCTTTATCATCACTAATATAAAAGTGATATTCTTTCTTAATGACTCGTTCTTCATTTGTAATATCAACACCATCCGATTTTGATTGTGCATGTCGATAATACACATGAACCATAATAGTGATATGCTTTGAAAAGTAATAATCTGATTGAATCTCCTTTTGATGTACAAAGGAGTAATTTTCTGCAAAGTCGACTATTGATAGAACTGTTCCAAGTGGGAAATTATCTCTCAATGTTTGGAATTTTTGTGCTTGCCACTTAGCAGAAAAGGAATGATGTATGTAAGGTTGTATCAATTTTTGAAAATCTTCCATAAATTTTCCAATAGGAATCTCCTCTTCTACATAGTTCAACCTTGTGGATTCTTTCCCAAAATTTGTTTGCATCTTTACATACTTGTACCTGTGTGAGTAAAATATGTGAATAAGAAATAAACCACATGTAATCAATGAAACATTACATTAGAGAATTCGAATAACAATCTAATCAAATTGAAACAAATAAACTCTCTAAAAATAGTACTTACCTCTTGCAATTTATTGTCTTTGTTAGGTCAGTATCCTCATTTCTTGAAGGAAATTTAGCCAAATTTCCACATGTCTCACAAATTCCTTTTATGTAGTTTATTTGAGGTCAATTTTCATGATCACATAATATAGCCTTAATGAAAAAACTTTCCTATTTAGGAGGTGCATTTTGAAAACCACAACTTTCTTCTCTCATCTTTCGAAACACCTGATAGTAAAGATCAAATTCAATATGATAACGACAAAAACAAGTTTCAAAAAACTTGTTTATCTTCAAATAATATGGCTTTAACCTTTCAAACATTGATTGCCCAATCTTTATATGAGGATATGTATTACAAAAATTCATATACATCTTAAATTGTGTAATGTCTAGCCAATGTTTGATATGATTTTCATAAATACCAAGCCCAATCCTGTGTCGCATAACATCTCTAGTATTTGATGATAGACGAGTCTGATCATGCCAAAAATTTGAGATCAATTTCCTAACAACATCTTCAATATTGTCAAAATCGAGAGCTCTACACATAATTTCTCAATTTCCTTTTGAACTCTCATCCAAAAAATTTCTCTTTTTCTCATACTTTTTTAATGTAGTTCTACTATAATCAATTTCAGTCAAAAGTGTAGACATTTTTCTTTTTCTTGCCATATCTTGATGTACAACAGATGTCAACATCACCCTTCTTGTAGTGGCCTTATCTTCTGATCGAGATCCTTTCCCAAAGGAATCTAAACCCTTTTTAACATTTTGAGCAATATCCTTTTGTAATCCCATGTGTTTCTTCTTATTTGATGTTGAATGTACACCCAAAAATTGTAATGACTCTTTCAACTCAGTACGAAGAAGTAAACATGATAAAAATTGAGTTTTTTCAAGTATATCAAGATGATTGAAATGATCATTGATTATTTCATTTACAGATTTAGTCATTGACCTCTTTCTCTTATTATAAGGTTGGTTGGCATAACATTTCAGTTTCTCCATATCCATTTCAAGTAAATGATCTAAATTTCTATAAGAAATTTGTTTCATCACCTTTTCAGCTAGTTTTATATTCTCATGCATACCAGTAGAAGGAAGTGATCCTAACCCCTCTCCAACATGCTTTGTGTGAACTTGGGCCTCCTCCCTATCTTCAAGGTCCATGTGTTTTTCAGTGGATTGATTTGATCCAATATCTAGATTTGGCTTGACTTCAGCATGAAAACTTCTTGCTTGTTGATCCCTTTCTTCATTTTACAAAATATTTTGCAAAGAAAGTGAGAGATGATTCTATATAAGTAAATTTTATGTATGCAAGCAAACAAAGTGATATAAGATATGATGCTATAAGTGAGAGAAGTTTCAGCTAGTTTTATATGCTCATCCATCTGAGTAGAAGGAAGTGATTCTGACCCCTCTCCAACAAGAATTGTTTGAACTTGGGTCTCCTCCATAACTTCAAGGTCCATGTCTATGAAAGATGACTATTTTTTAGTATTAAAGTTTCCTAGTTAAATCTAACATGGTTTTCATAATTGGAAATATATTTATAAGATAAACAAATTGAGGTGTTACTAAAAGTCCTAAACAAACACTTAAGAGATAGAGAGAGAGAAGAAGCAAGCATGTACCTTGTTTCTTTCTATGATAATTTTCCAATTTTTGTTCACGCCTCTTTTGTTCTTCTTCTTTTGACAATTTTTCTTTTTCTTTGTTGTCCCATTTTCTTCTTCAAGTTAAAGATGAATTGAAACAAATCCCCTACCAACTTAGTTAAATTCTCCTCCAATATTTGCCTCCTTGATAAATGTGCAAAAACCTCTTCTCCAAAATCTGTGCTCCAAGTGATCATATAAATGTGAATTAATCTAGCAATTTGATATGGAAATATGAAAAATAAGCTTGTATTTATATGCATATGGGAAAAAAATTATTCTAGTGTATGGAATAACTGGATCCTAGTTTAAATGAATCAAGTGGTAATCAAACAAGTTATTTCATTGTCGAGTTTGTTGTTATTTAATGTAAATATATGAAACATATCTAGTAATTTTAGAATTTTGTTACTTGTCAAAAAGATAATAGAGGTATAATTTGAATTGAATTTTCTTAATGTTTCAAAGAATAAAATTTTCCTATAATTTAATAATGGTGTAGATTAAGAGATTATTTATGAAACAATTTAACATAAAATTTTATAACTTAGAGGGAAAGTGTTTGAAGGAGGGTATATTTAATTATAAAAGCAATGTTCCTACCTAGATTTTTTATAATTTTATATTTTGTTCTCAACTCCTCAATGGTTCATGTTAAGTCATTATTAAAAAAATAGGAGTTTTGTGTACCACAAAGTGATTCACTTTATTTGTTCTTACTTTCTATCAAGATTTTAATTTCATCATTTTTATCAAATTTTAAAACTAGAAGAACATGTCCGAATTAATAAATTATAGGCTCAAGTAAATACACTCATTTATAAAATATCATTAGTTTACTTGAGCTTGCGAGTCATTTATTTTATAATTTTTGACTGCTTACTATAATTTATTCAATGGGTGTGCACGTACAAAATATTTATTGTGATCAACATGAATGAACTTAATTATAAAGTGGCATTCATTTCCTAAAATTCTACTCTAGAGAGATCAAATGTATATATCATATAAGGAAATGTAAGTTGTAAGAGATCATCAAATAAGAAAATGTATGTATATTGAATATAAGAAAATGTATACATATATCATATAAACATGTAAACATATCAATATTGATCAATCTATAAACATGTAACATGTTATAAGAAAAGTGCCAAATGTATGTATATCCTAAAAGAAAATGTAAGTTAGAGATCATCAAATGTGGAATACTAAAGATCATCATATAAGAAAATGTTGAATACTAAAGATCATCATATATAGCAAATGCAAGCTAGAGATAATCAAATATCAAATACTAGAAATATCATCATATAAGAAAATACATATAGCAAAGATCATAAATCTAATGTAGGGCCTAATATGAATATCGACTCCTAGTTGAATGATCACCTGAATGAGAATGGTCCTTCTCTGATGGATGTGTTGAGCCCTGCAAATAAAATGGTGTACAAAATGTGTTAAATACATATAATTTATATTAAATATGTATCTAGATCTATGCATACATATTCATGTACATATACACATGTATATATAAAAATTTAAAACTCACATGTCCACTAGCAATAGATTCATCCACAGAGTCACGTCGATGTACACAATCTAGAACAAGGCTAGGAGTGATAGGAGGTATGTCCACCTACAATATATATTCATATATATCAGTACATGAATATCTAGTTAAAACTAAAATAAAAATAATTAAAAAGGAATTGAAACATGCACATGCACACATACATGCACATCATCTAATATCAGATGACCCGAGTCATCTGAAATGGTTTCCTCCACCATATCAACTATATGGTCAAGTGATGAACCGATATCGCCTCCACCATATCAACTTACGATCAAGTGACGAACCAATATATACATCCATCTGATCTATACCATGTCGTGCCAAAAATGATGAGTGAAGAGGACTATGTAGGTGAGATGGGATCGATGATAATGAATCGACGCCAATAAAAATCTCAGTAAAACCCATAGTCTGTGCAGCTATCGAATGATCAGATGGTAGATCCTGACGTGCACTAGTGTTGGTTGAGAGTGATGGGATCCTGGAAGTGAATGATCTCTGCATGCCAAACAATCTCTAACATGCTCTACATTGATCCCATAGTCTTATGCAATGAAGGCATATGCCTCCAAGAGGTCCTTAGCCAAACAATGCAGATTCCTGCATGCCATATCTCTTGTAAGTGCCTCAAGCTCTATAAGATTAGGGATGCCTTCTAATGTGAAAGGATCCATGGTGGTCCACTGTGCTGAAAATGGCGTGGATTGGGGATGTCTAGACATCAAATACTGACCTACACGATTAGTAGATATCCTAGTGGTGGCAATTGCAATATCACCTATAGTGCCAATTGATTCCTTTTGGGAAGCAACAACAACCTCATCTACTATGGGGGTTAGAGCAAGGGTGAGAGCAAAAGACGTCTCACCAACCAATACCCTAAACACTGGGGCTGGTCTATCTACTTAATGATAAGTGGGCCTATTGGCAATCCTACCATGCCCCTGACCAACATATGGTGGAATGTCCAAGTAGTTGACTTTGAGGCCCAAATGGACTTCAACATACAACTACTAAACAAAATATAATGGAATTTGGTCATTGTTTGGGTATTGACCATGTGCTACAAGAAATAGTGGGTAGATCAATGAGGCCATAGCATGATCGACACATCTAGTGACCTGGTATACCCTAACCTTACGTGCATTTTGATAAAATGGAAAAAAATTGGTTTTTATCATTTCTTTGGTCACACTATCTTGTATTTGTTTAAGGGGAACCTCACCATGTACTTCTTCCCGCATGCGGGAAAGAATAGCAACTACTCTATCTGGAGAAAATGCACTATTCCTCTCAAGTTCATCTCTTAGTTTTTCTAGACTATGTAATATTGACATGCATGGTTCAAAATATATCCCTGGGTTTTCACCCTATGCTAATGAGTCTTTCAATTTCTTAATCTCATTAGTGGTATTTTCAAACAAAGATTCTAGAGGTGGAACATCTGCATTTTCCATGTTATATATGTATGTACACCTAAAGGAGCAATGAGACCTTGGTTTAAATAATATATCTAGATATAGGGAATAGAAATCTAAAATAGTTCTAATAATTCATCAATAATATTTTCATACCATTAACAAAAAAAATGTTCAACATCTATCATAATTTTTAATAATCAAAACATTCAAATTACTAGATTGCACAAAAAACATAATCTAAAACAATTCTAAAATTTAAATTTACAAGTGTGCACTCTAGTACAAAATGTGCCATTAAAGAAAATTTAAAAAACATTGATAAAGGTTGCATCTAAGATTTATTTCCTACAACTAGTAATAAAGGGAAAGCATCATTACTTAACATTGGTGGTCATGTATAATAAATTTAGTCTTTATTGAAGGCACAAATAAGAGAAGAAAATGAGAGAGATGATAAGCTTGTAAATATGATTTCTAAATTATTGAAGCAATATTTTGATAAGGAGGAAACCAAAAAAATAGAAATAAACTTCCTCATATCCATAAAGAAAATTTGATAGGAGGAAGAGACATGCACATAATATTTATCATGAAAGTTACCATACAATGTACAAGAACATGATACTAAGGAATAAAGGTTTCTTATAAGTACACAACAAACTTGGATGAAAATTTAACCCTAGTGCAAAAAAAAAACAAATAATGAAAGAATAGGAGAAAATGAATATTTAAACTTTGTACATATTTTTTCTATTACCTCAAATCTTCCACCAATATAAATTGAATTAGTGATTAATCAAAATAGTAAACTTTTAAAAATTGAAAATTGAATAAACATTAATTTACCCTTCACTTTCACCTAATTGAATGTTTCAATTGATCGCATCATTTAAGTTTTAGTGAATATAATGAGGTCACATCTCAAATCAACTATCAATTATCTAAATTATCAACTTTTTGACAAATATTGTGATTTTGTGAATTTTTGAATTTGTGACTTACGACAAGAATAAAGATGTCAAAAACTACTAGTACAATCTTTATTACTTAATTTATTAAAGTTTTAGGGGATGTGATTTTCAAAGGACAAAAGAAAAACCTAAAAATAAGAGAAAAGGTTAAACATATGATAAATTTTTGTTTGTAAATATTTTATAGATTTTATTGATTAATATAACTATTGAATATTTTCATAATATTCTAATAATAAGAGGTTCAATAACTAACTCATCTCCTAAAATTTGGCCTCTAGTATAGTTATAGTGTGTCAACTTTAAACTTAGACAACTATACACAAATTTTTATTTTTATTTGTGATAAAAATTAAAAGATCATTATTTAAGATTTAAAATGATATTACCTTTATAAAACTATTTAATTATAATGGATTTCATAAAAAAATTACTTAAATTGATGATCTAAGTCTAATATTATGTTGTTATGGTGATACCCACAAAAATTATGAGTGTTATAATAAATTCAAAATAGCTATCATGCACTTAATTTATTTATTTTCTGAGTTTTAGGCTTATTAATTCACTACATCTTTATGTTTTCTTGATATTTAATACACCCTTTTGCCCAAATGAATACTTGGAAGGATTTACACATGATTATTTTGATGAAATAAGTTTGAGGGCTTGATATAGATAAAATATGTTCTCTTCCTAATGATGTATGGATATATAGGAAAATATATCATTAAAGAATATAAAAATGAATTTCCAAAGAAAGGGTTAATTTTTTGATTTATCAAGATTTCAAATGTAGACATGGAATGATTAAGGAAAAATGACATCATGAAACATTTTTTGTGGCCCATGAGCTTAAAGTTTAGTATTAGTAGTGTCATCTTCAAGTAGAAAGATATGGTGATAGCTATATTATTAAGTATATTATGAAAAATAAAGTTGTTACATGAAATTCATTGAGTAGCTCGTCAATCATAGGATTGGGAAACATATCCTTGGTTGTGAGTTTTTTTATATATAAAAATATACACTTAAACAACATGAACCATCATTTTTATTAAATAAAGAGTACATGGGAAGAGTGTGGACCACACTAGGTTGAATGACCCCCACCTAAAGAAGGTTGTGCACTATTGTTTAGTCTCAAGGTATTTTGCACAAAAACATATCAAGGTACTTAAATATTATTTGGTGTACTAATTGGAATCAACTAAAGTTCATGATTATGGAAATTTTGAGGTGATAATATATGGGAATCTATTAAAATTGAGATACTTTTGGTTATCACTTCATGTAATTTTGATGATTGAGTCAATGTAACAAATTTAGATAATAACTTGGTAAGTTGTTACCCAATGATACCTTATTTAATAAATTCTCTATGTTACCCTTGATGATACATCACAATTATAGGATAATCCTTTCATTTGGTTACTAACCATCTCTTCATGGATTAGTATCTTGACACCTAGTGAGTGGAGACTTGAATTAGTGTGTGTGGTATGTGACATGATGTCATATGATATGCAATATTAGTTAAGTGATAGTTCTTGAGGCATTATTCATGTTTTGCATGATATGTAATATTAGTTAAGTGATAGTTCTTGAGGCATTATTTGGATAGTTTTATGCTATAAATTTATCCTCAACTAATCTATCTAACTTGAGCTCAATTATTTGAATGTGGTAGGCCTAAAATTTAAAACTTAGCATAAATTTCATATTCTACACCACTAATAATTTATATTTTTATAAAATTTTCATCAAGACTTGGTGATATTCTTGTCACATTATATTGAAAACCCATATTTCACCTGGAATAAGATCATTTGTATGGAATATTAGGTATCATGGATGAAGAAAATGTGATTTCTTTGTTTGGTCTCATCTACCGTGGGTATCTTCAATTTTTTTGATCTTTCCTCCTACTAACATTTTGTCTAATTTTATCTCAACTCTTGTTTTGACATTGAGGGTTTAAGTTAATATTTTATTTTCCTTTATGGTTTGGATCCTTCTTTTAGTTCTTAATATTTATCTTTTTTCTATTATTGTAACACTTGAATTTAGTTACAAATGGTTTACACACTTATTCCAAATATTCCATTTCATGAATTTTATAACACATGAAATATGAAATATAACACATGAACTCTATTAAATATGAAATTTGGTCTTTAGTTGTTGGGTTCTAGTATGAATGTGATTTATAAGGTGGAATTCTTAGTTGAGACTCTCAATCTTCCATTGTTGGTTTCTAACTTGTGATTATACAATACATGAGATATGTATTAGTCTAATTTTAATTCTTGAAAGAAGGTATATATGATTCTCATCTTAATTCTCACACAGATTTGTCTTAGTCAATTTCTCATATGAGTTCCATATTTGTAAATTTTTCTTAATATAAAAACATATAAATTATTTGAAATTAATTAACCTATCTATTCTATGTTATAGAGGATGCTTTTATTTTTTATAAGTATATAATTCAAAATTAATTAGTAATTCAAGATAGAGTACACACAATATTTAGTTAAAATAAAATAATATTCTTATTTCCATGAGAGTTATGTAGAATGGTAGCAATGCCTCAAAAATATTTCTTTGCTACTAATTTTTTATCATTGTTATGAGTGAATCATCTCAATTATATAGCCAAGCACATCAAAAATTTATAGATTGGAAAGTAAAATAATCACACATTTATCATATTTTTATATGTATATATAAAGTTTCTACCATCAACCTATTTATACCTATAGATTCTATATAAAAAAAAACTTCAATCTCAATGATTGAACTGTTTGATAAAATGCCTCCTAGAAATGTGTTCTCATGGAATTCCTTGTGTAATATATTCACAAAATAGATTTGTTGTTCAAATACTTTAGAAATTTTAAAGCAAATATAGAAGAGGTGTTGAAAATAGATTATATGTTTTATATTTGTTATCATTCTCACTACCTATGCAAAAATGGGGGTTTTGGAAAAAGGTATGGATACCCATCAAAGCATTTAAATTATAGAACAAATGCAATTGGCAACTATAAATCCAAATTATGTTCATGTAAATGGGTTTGTTGAAAAGGATTTAGAAACTTTCAAGAAAATGCAATTGATGTTGTAAAGCCAAATTCCACAACCTTTGCCCTGCTTGGGCCAAAATGGTAGCTTTGGAATAGTGTATATATCATTTTTTTTTTATTGTTTGAAACTATAAACAAATTATTGCCAAAAAAATTGAATGTTTAAAACTTTACACAAAATTTGGCCTCATGGAATTGATTTCTTTGTATTTAGGGTATATATCACAATTTTTGAAAATGCAATTCATGGATGTATGCAAATGGGAAGCATGTAACCAACCTTGGAGGATGCCTTGGAGGGTGATATATTGTGGAGGTTGCTCGAAGGTGGCATTCGTCCAACAATTCGCTTCTTCACATGCTCCAGGTTTGTCACATTGTTTGTCATTCACATGCTTTGTTCACTACATGTGAAAATGGCAGTCACTTTTTTTTAAATCCCTAATCAAGGGGTTCGACCGAATCCCATTTCGCTCGAACCCCCTTATTTTAATATTTCTGCTCATTGGTGGGATGGGTTCGAGTGAAAATTGGGTTTGGTCAAAGCATAGTGTTCACTCAAACCTATAAAATGCTTCACCCGAACCATTAGGTTCGAGCGAACCCCTTCATTTTGTGTAAACACAAAAAATGAAATTTTACTTTCTCCACAAAAGTGTTAACCTCTTATGTGGGATCACCCAGAGAAAAAGTAAAGAAAAATCCTTTCGAGTCAACATGGAAGAGATCTAATTGTCTTGATGCCTTGTGTCATCCCCAAAAGAAAAACAAAAGACAAATAAAAGATAATTTTTTTATGACATAGAGAAGAATGTAGATACAAATAGAGGAATGCACAAAAAGAGAGAGATACATCAAACATAGTAGTATGGGGGATCACATTATGCACATGCAATCACATAAAGAAACATGAAAAAGAAAAAAATGCAAAATACTAGTAAGGCACATGTGAGTCAACCTATAGCAGGTCGTCCACATCCCAATATTGATCAGTATATACAGATGGCGAACAACTAGACAAAGGGACAATATCAAGTGCCAAAATTAAGACAAGGCTATCTAACCCCTTTCCCAACTAAGTGCGGGACAAGGATGAGCCAAGATGGATGATAAGAATGAGCTCCTTGCAATAAAGAGAATGATTTGGAATTAATGTAAAACATGTAATAGTGAGGGTGCTATGATCCTACAACTATTACATGGCAAGGAGAAAAATGCATGTAATTTCTATCCAACTATTTTGTCATAGGAATAATAATCATCAAAATAGAAATCACTCAATATCAATTTTAATGCAGGACACTCATTAGTAAGATGCCCAAGAGTTCTATGATATGCTCAATAATTCATGTTTTTATTAGGTATTCTACTTCTACTACGAGGTGGAAATTTAATCCAACCTTTTTTAAGGAGGTGTTCCACCTTTTGTTCAATTTCTTTTTGAGTATGTAGAATGGCAATTTTTTGAGTTTGTAAGGTTTTTTTTTCATGCTTGATTCACCAATTTCTTGAGGGAGATGTTGAGGAGGAGGGCCTAAAATTCCCTTATCATCCTTATGAGGCCTTGGTTTTTCCTTAGGAAGGATGACACTTATTTTGGGAGGAGGATCTTAATATCCTAATCCTTTGGTTTCTTCAATAGGAAGTTTCTCTAAAAGTTTGTGAATTTCATGTTTATTAGCTATGTCACATCCTTGTTTAGTTAAAATATTAAAGCCTTGGCCATAAGTCTCTTCTAGGTTGATGGGAGTGTTGGTCATTTTTTTAACATAAGATGGATAGGTATGCACTTGATTAGAGGCGCTAGGTTCACTCATTGGAAGTTTATTTAGGCTTAGTTTTTCACTCAATTTTAGGATGTAAAGGACCAAACATCTCAAGTTGTGTTGATTGTTTCATTTAAGGATAAAAGGATGGATTATGCTCAAGACTATTAAGGCAATCATTTATGAACTCATGCATGCTAGCATCATCTTCTCCAATGGTGTTAACTTCATGAGGAAACTCATTAGGAATTGATTGAGCATAGTTAGAGTCAATTGCATTAGGATCATTTCCAAAAACATAACTTGAAGCATCAACCAAGGAGAACAAGGACTTACACACATTGCTAAAACACTTGTCCATTTTTTAGATTTTTTAGATTTAAAACAAGGTAATTTTCTGTTTACACTATGTAAAAACCTTAAAATAATTCCTTGTAAATTTTGAAATTACACAATGTAGGAAAAGGTGTTTCAAGAGGCTCTACATGAGGGTTTGACTTGCTCTGGGGAGTGTCTACGTGTTTGAAACCTCCCTTCCATGGAAGAGGCTTGGCCCTCCTCCAAATTTGGCTATCATTTGACCTTCCATCGTAGTGTCCTTCTAGCACTGAGGTGGATTTTCCGCTTGTGTTTCCTCATCCTATGAAGGTCGGGGTTATTTATCGGTGGTTGTGATTGTGTGATTTTTGCATAAGGCTTGGAGGTGATGTATGGTGATATGGACCCGTTGGGAAATAATGAATTTATTGCAAAAAATCATTCGTTTAATAATGGTGCTCATAAATCCTTTCATGATATTGTTGTAGGCGAAAGAGGAACGTTGTCGTTGGATGCTAAGTTCTCACATGGAGATTCTAGCATGGTGCAAGAAAATGGTGGAGAATGACAAGGTAAGCTTCCCTCAGATCCCCCCTTGAAAGATATTTCGATTCCAAATTCTACTTTGGATGAAGCAATTACAAAGGAAGACAATAAATTGGTTAAAACTGCAAAAAAATTTGCAGCCATCGACCCTAATAGGGTTTTGGCCAGAAAATACATGGAGGAATGGTTCTCCAAAGTATGGGAAAGAAAACTGGGTTTGCATTTTTATTATTGTCAAATGATTAAAAGAGGGCTTTATGTTGTGTTTTTATGTAACCCTAATACGCAAGCAGAGGCAATTAAAAAACATTTTTGGAATGTGGGCTCGGTGGTGTTTAGGGCCTTGGCTTGGAACCCGAAAGCGGTGGAGGATGAAGTCTTGGCCCTCTCCAGCCCACGCTGGTTAACAATAAAACATGTCCCTCCAAGACTTTGTAAATTTTTTTCGTTAATCATGGAACCATATGGAAATGTATTCCAAATTGATGACACAAAAAATCCTCTCCCACACTCGAATGCTCGAGTGTTGGTCTCCCTGTCACTAGGTAAAGATTTACCAAAAGCAAAAAATCACCTGAAATCTGGCAAAGTTTATTGTGAAATTGAAACCCTTGGGGGTTTGAATGTGTGCTATCTATGCAGGCATGAAGGACATATAAGGAGGAATTTCCCTCTGATAAGAAACAAACCAAATTTGAAACCCACCTTAGGCGGGTTTAACAAAAACAATTTTAAAAATAATAAGAAAACCTCCAATGTAGAGGAGCAAGTAGGAATTAAAGAAGGAAATGTTGGGGACTATACACACTTTGATGTCTCCCAACATCAACCTAGTGAAGGCTCTCCAAGCCCTTCCTAGAGTAACTCTTCGCAAAATAAAAAATCCGAAGAGAATATTCATAAATTTGAAGAAACACTTCTTGAAGAAAATCTAGACTCCCTGTTGAGCAGGGTAGAAATTAACTCAAGAAAAAAGAATAACCCTAATGAAGAACACATAAAAGAGGATGAGTGTCCCGAGTCAGGTGACCTAATAGATACAGGTAGAATGGAAAATAATTTAAAAATGAACACACAACAACTAGCTCTCCTAAAACTAAGGCAAAGTAAACCATCTAAAGGCTGTAAGCCTATCTTAGATAAATAAATGTATACTTTTAACTCGAAAAATTTCAAAGAAAATTGGGAGGTGGAAGTGGCAGTTGGTGATTGCCTCCTGAATAAAAATTGTGAGGAATTATAACTTGCACCTAGTGAGGAAATGAATACTCTGACAGATAAGAATAGCCTCCAAGACCTGAATGAACTCCAGAATGGGAGAGCAAGTGAAGACAAAGAGGTAGCCTAGGAGTCCCACCTCAATTAGGTCCTGGGGAGTAACTCAGAAAGCTTAAGATCACATAACATTATTTCATTTGTTGTTTATAACACAAAGGTGGATTAAATTATGATCCCTAACTGCTCAGAAGAGCTCCCCAACCTCCTTGGTGGAATGTTGAGCTCAAATGGTTATGCATCACAATCTGGCATGGACTCTATAGATGACATAGGTTTTTTATCCAAGGATGTGACTGATGGGGAAGAGACCCCCATGGAAAGCACCATAAAAAAGACTCGGAGATATAGGAAGAAAAAGGGAATTAACGCTTCTAAATCCCTAGGTAACAATGATTCCTCCAACCCACAGAAAGATAAAAGAAAGAAACTTAGTGGGATCATCCCACCTAGTGCAAAAAGGGTGGAAGTTGAATCCAGGCTTCCTAAATGTTTTGACAAATTTTGAAGTAATAAAGGGCCTTCCCCCAATAATCTATGCTAATGGAAGTTAACTGCATTTCTTGGAATGTTTGGGGGCTAGAACTTTGTGGAAAAGGATGAGGATAAATGGGGTGGATTAGGGTTTGAATTGAAAGGAAATGAGAGATTCTATTGGTAGAGGATGAAATCCAGACAAAAAATTGAGGACCCTATAGAGGGACAGAAGAAGGATATCCAAGCAATCGGGTTCACATGGTGTAACTCACAGAAAGTAGGCAGGAAGGTCTACTGTAGACTAGATAGATTATATACCAATAAGGACCTTTTTTTGGCGTCCATGGTGTCAAAAGGTTGCAAGATTGAGGTATACCCCTACTCTCTCTCAGACCGTCATCCCATTAGAGCCAAATTATGTTTGAGAAATGGAATGCCTAAAGCTGGTGGCTATTTTAATAACTTCTACCTCAATACCTCTCTCCTAAAGGATATGGACTGTAGGAATATTGTTATGTTCCTTAGGAAAATCAATAAGTGTATGTACAAATCACTATCTCCCATAGATAGATGGTCACTAAACACGGAAGGCTCTTTTCTAGACAATTGGGAGAAAAAAGGCCAAGGATAGCCGAAGGTGTGAAAATCTACTCCAAGATAGGCTTCTTCAAACAAAATATGAACTGCAAAATAACCCTAAGGATGAATCCTTGGCTAATAAGTTGGTTGTAGCCAAAGAGTCTCTCAGAAGACTCCAAAATAACAAGATCAAGGGACTAAGAGTAAGAGCCAAGATGAACTAGTTGGAAATTGGGGATAAAGGAACCAAATTCTTCTTTAGAATCATAAAAGAGAAACATGTTAGAGAACACATAGATTACATCTCTATTGAAGGATCATGAGTGAATAGGCAAGAGGAGATAAGGAATCATTTCTTTCAAATCTATAAAGACCATTTTTCCTCAAATGAGGTGTTGGAAAACAACATTCAGGCAAGAAATTTCATCAAGAATCTCATCCCTAAGAAAATTAGTTTGGACATGGAAAAGGACCTAGGGAAAGAGATTTCAAAAGAAGAAGTTAAAAAGGCTATCCTCTCTCTCAAGAATGATAAATCCCCTGGGGCTGATGAAATTTCAGCTGAATTTTATAAAACCTTTCTCGACTAGATTTGTGATGACTTGCTTCTAGTGTTCAAGGAGGCCTTTGAGAATGGATCTCTCGGAAGAAAAATTAACAAGGGTGTGATCAAATTTATTCCAAAAGAAGGAGATGGGTCTTTAGTCAATAACTGGAGGCCCATCACTCTATTGAATGTCGCATATAAGATCTTGGCCAAAATCTTGGCAGATTCCCTCCATAATAAACTCTACTTAGACGGGATTTATAAAAAAAAGGTATATATTGGAGAACTTGATTACTAGTTGGGAGGCCTTGAATTGGGAAAATTTGATAGAATAGAAGGTTGCAATGCTTCTTATTGATTTTGAAAAGGCATATGATAGGATTGAATGGGATTTTCTATTTCTAATGTTATAGGCTTTTGGTTTCCCCAGGACTTTCTGTCACATGGTCAAAACTCTCTTCTGAGATGCCATTGCTCATGTTGAAGTTAATGGTGTGTTCACTCAAGAGATCCCCTTGGAGAGATCTATAAGGTAAGGATGCCCTCTAGCCATTGCACTTTTTGTCATTGTGTCAAATGCTCTCCACTATCTGTTGAGATAATGTTCAACAACTCCAAGGGTAAGGGGTATTAGACTTCAAGATGAAAATGAGCTACTCAATCTCCAATTTGTAGATGATACTACTATTTTGGTACACCTGGAAGAAAGGAATTTTGCAAAATTGATGAGGAAATTGGAATTCTTTTTCTTAACCTCAGGGGCTAAAATTGCCCCTTCTAAGTCTTGGTTGTTGGGTTGGAAAGACAACCCCCAAGTCTGGATCAACAAAGTTGGACTGCAATGGGGGGCCCACAGAAAATTGTAAGGTACCTTGGAATCCCCTTTGGGTGGAGCCAAATCTAAAAGAAATGTGGCACTGGATTCGAGAGAAAATTGAAAGGAAAATTTCCAAATGGAATAGACAATTCCTCTCACTAGCTAGCCGACTACAAATTTTCCATAAGATTCTCTCTTCATATAGCATTTACTTTGCCTCTGTATGGTTTTTTAATTCTTATCAAATCAATGATATCTAGAAAAGAATAAGATCCTTCCTTTGGTCAGATGGGAAAGGAAAAAGGAAAAGACATGTAGTTAAATGGGAATGGTGCACTATTGAAAAAGATAAAGGTGGGATGGGATTGAAAGATTTAAAGATGCAGGGCATCACCCTTGCATCAAAGTGGATCTTAGGGGCCTTGGAAGGGGAGGAACCCTGGAAGGTCCTAGTCCGAAAAAATATAAGAAAAGTTGTTCCTAAGAGGGAAAAGGCTTGGAAAGCATTTCCTATCAGTGATATCCTTGGCAGTGAGGAAACCATGTTACCTGTAGGGTCCAATATCTTTAAGACTATTTGGAAGGATTGGGAAGTGATGAAGAAACATCTTGACAATCACCACTTCACCAATGGGGATTTGGGGACCGTTCACTCTCATAGATATGTATGATGGAATTTAAATCATAAAGGGAAACCCTTGGCACTACTTCAAGGCTTCTCTGCAAAAGGGTGGGCTACCAAAGGGATCAGGCACTTTAATGATATCTTAAAAGATGGGAGATTGAAAGGGTGGACTGAGTTGAATGATGAATTCAACCTCCTCCCATCTAATTGGAGAACATACATAGTTCTCAAAGAGTCTTGTGGCTGGTTAAATTTTCCTCTGATAACTAAGAATGATACTAACCAATACAAAGATTTCCAGTGGAAAAATGGATCTAACATAAAGAATACTAAGGTTAAATAATTGTACAACTTGTTAACAAAAAACATTGACCTGACTGATCATCTAAACCAAATTTGGAAGCTACAGTGGGGTAAAAAACAATGGAATTTTTTTTTCAAAACTATTGGAATAGGCAATTAGAAGCTAAACTTGCTTGTTGTAGATGGTTACTGACTTTATAGAAACTTTCATTTAAAAGAAAAACTAATGATATCTCAGTTTGCAGTTTGTGTAGAGTCCCTGAATCAATTGTTCACATCTTCTTTGAATTTTCATTTGCTAAAGAAACATGGGGAATGTTTTATTATATGCAAGAAATCTGGGCTACTAATGGGTGCCTCATGCATGAGAAGATTCTATTCAACCATAACATCAAGATGGGAAAAACTGCTAAGCTATTTTGGTTATGCTTATCTTCTAGTATTTTGTGGTCAATTTGGAAAGCAAGGAATGAAGATATTTTTCAAGGAAGGAAGAGGTTTCTTACTGATTCTTCTTGGAGACTCATCTTTTATAACATTTCTATGCAGGTTTACATTACAGTGGTACTTTCAAAAGATAAGTTCTGGAGCTATCTACAAGATAGGAAGGTCACCATAGACATCATGGAGGAAAGACATGGACACCTGTGGCCCGAAGAACATCCAAATTTTGATGTTTTTCTCAAGGCTTTGTAGGCTTTTCGCCAGGATTTAGCTGGAGAGCAGAACAAAGGGACAGTACATAAGAACCAAGAAGATCCACCTTCAATGGAAAAGGTGGCAGTAGCACATAACCTAATTGATCTAAGTGGAGATTATGAAGCTTCATAGAATTACAAAAAGTAGTCGTATATCCTTTTTGTTATGCAATTTTGTATATACAATGGTATATTTGTATATGTACATTGGCTATCTGGTGTAACTAATCCTTATGATATAGGCACGATGGACTTCCTCTTTGCTCTCTCGGTTGAGACCTTATCATTTGTAACTACTCTGTAAAGGGATAGATTAGGGAGTTATAGATGATTTTTGATACATTGTAAGCGGGATTATTTTTTATACATTGTAAGGGGGTTATTTTTGATACTTTGTAAGGGGGGTTCTATACTTCTGATATTTGGATCACATGGACATGATGATGGGATAAATATTGTGCTCATATGTTATGCATTTTTTTCTCTCTCTATGATTAATATAAAAAATCACACAATGTACTAACTTTATCAAATTAAGCTAAATATGACCAAATTGAATAAAAATAAATTATACAAACAAAAATAGAAATCTAATAATAGTGAATAGGAATATAGAAATTAATGTTTTAATACCTAGAAAATCATATTATGACCTTGATCAGGGACTCTTTCGTCCTAGGGTGAACGGATCTTAGGTGAGGGTATTGAAACAGTTTTTTATAGATTTTTGATTAAATGTCAGTGGTTTCTAGATTCTGATCTAATACAACAAGTTGCAATTTTAATTTTCTATGAAATGAGGATTCAATGCAAATGCAAAATATGACAAAATGACAACCTAGAACACCTAATTTGATATGCAATTTTATTTTAATTTTCAGATACAATGTAAATGATATGCAAGATGAATCATTTTTTTTGTATTTTTGATGTTTAAAGAATGTAAAGATGCAATCATAAAACCCTTAAATGAAATGCAAAGTTAAATGCAAACTAGGAACCCTAAATGAGACTCAATTCAATGCAAAGAGATGCAAATGAATGCAAGATCTAAATCTAGGATGAAAGTGGACTCCAAAATTAGAAAATGCAAGGATCAAACTCAGGTTCACCACAATGAAACGTGATAAAATAGGTTGGAGGAAAAATTTTATGAAAGGGGGGTTCACCAAAAAGACCTATTTCCCTAATTTCATTCAAGGAAATGAGATCCAAACAATGAAGTGACTATCAACCAAAAGGTGAGTCAAATCAAGGTATGAATCAAAAAATTTCCTATCTATTCAAGGACGAGGCTATAAGCTAAATAACACTTTGAAGAGAAAGATAAAAACCATAAAAAAAACTCCAAAATGCAAGCTATGAAATGCAAATGAAGAACAACAATCAAATCTGACAAAAATAGTAATCAAAAGGTAGATCTAGAAAGGGAAAAAGAATGTGTACCTTTCACCAAAAGTCACCTTTTGAAGTTCATTGAGGTCTCATTCACCCTATGGTGAAGGGGTCTTGGATAGGGTTCATTGAAATATGTTTCCTGGTTCTCTTTTGTTGTGTCTACACTCCTAGATTCTTGATTTTCACTGTCATACATTCAAAAATAAATTTTGAAGAGGATTTTTTGTGGAAAGATAAATTTTCTTGCAACTTTGACAACTTTGAAACTTTCTTCAATTTTCTCTTCAAATAATATTTCACCTAAAATTTGCAATCACACATCAAAGAGAGAAAAATGTTGTTTGTTAAGGAACAGGGGTTTGCCTTGGTCAAACCATGTTTTGGTAATTAAACCTTGAAATGAAATAGAAAAGAATGAAGGGATGATGAATGAACAATATGTAATAATTCACGAAACCTTATTTGAATCTTAGATTCGAGATCTAAAACTAGCATGAATTGGTCTCAATCGATGTAGATCTTGATCATGAAACTTGATTTGAAACAATGACTTTAAATACTTGCATAGATCTTGAACACTACATCACCATATTAGCTCAAAAAACATGCATGATGCAAGAAATATTTGACATGATAATGGAATCTTGATTGCTGTAATAATCTTCAATAAATCTACTCTTGAATGCCTTGAAATTATTTTGAATGCTCTCAATAATTCTCTAACTTGATCTCATGAAGTCACACAAAATTTCTAGGATGAAACATAGTGAAATGACCTCATATATATTTATATCTTAACATTAATTCCCAAAATTCAAATATCACAAGTTGACATTTGAATGGACATTTGAAATTATTGAAAAACCAACAAAAACATAATTTAAATTTACGTCCTAGGTGCAAGTGAGGACCCATTCACCCTATGGTGAATGGGTCCTAGGACACACATTGCTCAATGTTAAACCTTATGTTGTGGCATTTAAGAATGTTGGGTTTTAACCCTTTGAATTTACAATTAATTAGGCTTGGATTTGAATTAAAGGGGCCAATTAAGGAAAATTAACCCCAATTAATTAATAATAACCTAGGTTAATGTGAGAGTGTAAACATACACCTTACAACACCAAAAATAAGGCACAATTAAGTCCATTTTAATTAAAAGGGCCCTAGACTTAATGTGAATATGTAAAGAACATATTACAACACTAAATTAAGGCAGCATTAAGCTCATTTTATTATTATTTATTCCTAAATTAAGTGTGGAAAAAGGGATAATTTTTCCTACACTACAAGAAAGAAACATGGGAGGTTGTTCAACCACTTTCTCTTTAACTTTATAAACTTGTTTGATTTTAGGAGGCACAACAGGACTTATTTGGTTATCTCGTGGTCTCTTATAGGAAATAGGTGAAGGATATGTTATGGTTTGGTCTTGGTTATGTGGAAGGAATTTTGGTTAAATCATGGTCTCATGATGCATAGGAGGCTCAATCATGGGTTGAGGCATATTGCTAAGGGATAATTCTGCTATGTGTTTTGCCTTAAAATTTTGATAAGATTTGAAAAAGAAGTCCTCACGAGGACTAATAGGTTTAGGCCAAAAGAAATCCAATGAGAAATTCCCATAGGAAGACACAATATTAAAGCCACTATGGTTCATAGTAAATATTTCTTTACCAAATGAAAACTTTAAGTGTGTATGCACAACTGATGGGACGAATTTCATGGAGCGAAGGCATGGGTAACCTAACTTCACACAAAATTGTTCCAACGTTGGGATGATGGAGAATGATACATTCAAAATTTTCAGTCCAACTTGTGGAGGAAGAGTTATTAAACCTATCGTAGGGCAAGAAAAACCATTATTTTTTTTATCCATGCTTTTGGTTGTTCATAAGTATCTTGATAAATTTCATGCACAAACAATAATTCTTTAGTGATCACATTCTATACATAGGTGGGATCAATTAGAATCCCATTAGTAGGCTTGTCATTGATTCTTCCAACTATGTAAAGAGGACCATCGGGTATATGTTTAAGTATGTCATTTTGTGAGAAAGAAATGTCAAGGGATATATTGGTTATGCCCTTACGAGCTTGAACTTCAATGATTCCAATAATACTATCTATAGGATTTTCTTTATTATTATTCAAGTTGTTATCATTCATGTCAACATTCATCATGTCATTCTTGGTTTCACTAGATTTGACAGAGGAGATATTATAATTTGGCATAGGACTGGTAAAGATTTGAAAATTTTGGCTGGGAGCGGCAACAAACTTATTACCTTGATCATTAACACCACCAATTTGAATGTGATTAGAATCAATGAGGTCTTGCACAATATGTTTAAGATGCTTACAATGTTCCCTATCATGTATGTTTTGTAGATGATAATGGTAAAAAGGATTTTGTCTATATTTTGGAGGTAAAGGCTTAGTAGGATCAGGAGCTCTAATAGGAACCTATAAGGAAATTAAGTTCTTGTTTAAGAGTTGCAACATGGTGGAATGAAGGGTATCAGTTAGAGGGGTAAATTATCTATTTCTCTCTCCAAATGTATATGAATTTGTTGTCTTTATAGTAGCTATTTGGCTATCAACATGTTGAGTTGCTTGAGGGGAATTGAGTTGTATAAAGCCCTTATTTTGTTTCTTGAATGGTTGGTATTTGGTTTGAGGCGTGGATTTAGATTTTTTAGAATGATTAGAGGGAGTTTTCACTTCATGAATACTAACCAAATTTTGGTAATAAAAAATGGTAGTACATAATTGTGTGAAGGAGGGAAATTTCATCATCGCAATATTATCTTGAAGCTTACTTTGTAAATTGTCAATGAACATTCATTGGAGATCAGGATCAGGAATCCTAATGTTGATTTGTGTCGTAAAGTAATTGATATCGGGCGATAAATACAATGACCTTTTCATCATCCTTTTGCTTACATCTCATTAAATATACTAAGGTCATCTTAGGACCCATGTACACTTATAAATGATTGAGAAAGGTGTCAACAAGTTTATTGAATTAACATATTGAATCATTCGACAAAGAACAAAACCATTCCAAGGTAGTGTCTTTCAAGGATCTTAGAAATATTTTAGCCAAAATTTTATCCTTAAAAATGATGTCACTTCATATGGCTATGTATGCAAAAACATGGCTAACAAGATATCCTTCCCACTATATTTCTCAAATCTAGGAATCTCTATACCTTGTGGCATTTTTGTTCCCAATATCTCCAAGGATAAGGGGTTTTTTTTGACATATTGTGAAGGTTGGCCATTTTGATTTTGATTCAATGTAACAATTTTTTGTTGGAGGGATGAAACACTTTGTAAGAGTTGGTTAATGACGGGATCATTATTTGTGTTATGAGATGAAGACGAATAACGTGGAGGTGTATATGTATTCGGAGGACAAGTGAATTGTAATTTTATGAGGGGAGATGGATTTAGAGATATGAGATTTTAATGTGCAAAGATAAAGGGATTCCCAGTGGAAACACCTATAGTAGTATTGACATTGCTAGTAGGTTGTATGGTTTTAGTAACAATTGGATTAGTGTGTCAGAATAAAGGTCATGGTTTTGGAAGGAGGAATTGGATTTCCACCTTGACTTTGAGTATACCCCAAAGCTTGAGCACAACTAGTCATTGTAGGGACATGTTTATCAATAATATGAGATAGAATACGCATAACTTCTATTCCTTGTTCATTATCAATCATTCTCGTGTTATCTATGATAGGAATCACATTACCAACAATGCATTCAAAACTCACAAAGTTTTGCAATTTTTCTAACTCTTCATGCATTTTTCTTACGTTCTCTTGAGGGACATTAGCAAACATTGATTCAACATTAATAATATTATTTTTATGTAAGGAGGTCATATAAAATAAAGTTTCAAGGGTATGGTCCATAGTGGGTTGACTAGTATCAAAACTATGAGTGAAAGAGTTGGAAAACCCAAGATCCATGAGGAGTGGTGTATCGTGGGATGATATGAGTCTCGAACTATGTCTCATTGAAGTATTGGAAATAAGACACCAAGTTGTGAAACTCATACAATTTTCACCAAACCTAAGGTGCACCCAAAATGGAGAATAGGAAAAATGAAATCAAATACCCTAGAATATAAAGAACAATGCAAGTATGTAAAAAGAGATGGCAATTTCTAGGTTTTAAAAAAGATAATTTTATGATTATACTGTGTAAAAACAAGAAAATTATGTCTTTTAATTCCAATTTTTATTTTTAAATGCACTTGAATTGATCAATTAATAGGTTAATGTAAATGATTGCAAAAAATAAAAAATTATGGAAACTAACAGAGACCTAAATACAGAAACAGAAAATGCAGATAGGGGTTTTTTTAATGCCCAAAATGTCAGAATGAAGCCTAATCAGGGACTCATTCACCCATGGGTGAATGGGTCTTAGTCAAGGTTTAAAAAAAATAAGTTATAGATTTTTGAGTTGATGTTTATGTTTTTAGATTCTAGTTGCAAATAGGTAGTTACAGTTTCAGATTTCTAGAAAATCGGATCGAAATGCAAGTGTAAAATGTTGCTTAGTGACAAGAAAAAAGATCTAATTTTAGATGCAATTTTGATGGAATTTTTCTGATTTAAGTGTCTAATCATGCAATGTTATATAAGCACTATGCAAAATGACTGAAATTTTTATTTTTTTTAGATTTTAAAGAATGCAAAATGAAAACCTAAAACCCTAAATGAGATGCAAACTAATGCAAGTTAAGAACCCTAAATGAGATCCAAATCAATGCATTGCAATTCAAAGTAATGCAAATCCTAGATCTAGGGCTTGAATGGACTCCAATTTTAAGAATTTTGTTGTACAAAGTCAGGTTCACCAAAATGAAATGAAAGGAAATAAGGTGTTTTGGGTGTTGATTTTAAATGGGGAAAATGATGGACCTATTTTCCTTTATTTCATTAGGAAATGAGATCCACACAAAGAATTGATTTACAACCCTTAGGTGAGTCAAGTCAATAAGAGAATCTACTGATTTCCTTATGATTGAAGATGGGGGTTTTAGGTTGAACAACACTTTTGGGAGAAAAAATAAAATAAAAATCAACTCAATTATGTCCATTCAAGTTTGAAACAAAAATTGAAAGGTCAATACTAATAGAAACAACAAAATTTTAAAAGATCTAAGGAGGGTTAGATATTGTGTACCATCCACCAAAAGGCAATTTCTAAAGGAAAACTATGACTCATTCACCCATGGGTGAATAAGAGCGGATTGGATATTCATCATATGCTCAGGAAGTAACATAATTTTAAAGTAAAATTACCATAACTAACTTGACAAGAGAATTACTTACTAGAACCCTCTATTGGATCCCCATTGAAAGCTGAAGACAATTTCAATAACCTCAATCTATATATGGTAGGAACCCAATACATTTTTGAAGATTTCGTTAATGGTGGCTACATCAACATTCTTACAAACATTGATAAATTCTTTGATTTTCACATGTCCAACTTTAGTGTCTTCTTAAGAAATGCAATCTAGTTCCCTCAAAGTGTTGTCAACTTCAAAATCTTATCTTTCACTAGCACTTGCATGTAAAGGAGGTTCAAGGATTAAGTCGATAGAAAACTATATGTTGTTAATAAGTTAAGGAGTATGTCTTTGTGCATGTGTGCATATGGATGTCATGTGCTACAAATTCTAGTTATATTTGGTTGGATTAATGTCTAGAACATTTTATCAGGATTGATTGAAGTTCAACATGGTGGTAGTTTACCAAGTTCATCCCCCGCTTATTGACATATTGATTGCGCTCTCTATTGTTTCTCAGCTCTCTCCTGACTTTGAGGGGAAAGTGAAGATGAGGGACTAGATTTCAAGGTTGATAAGACGATTTCTGCATATGAGCTTGTTGGGGCAATGGGCACCAACGATTCAAAGACAAGAGCTCCTCCAGGCATCCAAAATAAAAGCTTCGGAGAAGTTATTATGTCTTTGCTTCATAGGAGGCTTTTAATCCCCTCTAGCTCTATCAGTAAGTACACCCAATCTCAATCTTTGGAAAAATACTTTGCTACCAAGTGCTGCTTAAATTCACATGGGTTTTATATTTCCATAAAGAATCATGATCAGACAAGGCATAATTCAAACTGCTCTATTAAAAAATTACACCCACAACAGGATCACACAATTGAAGGAGTCTATTCAGTTTGTCATGCCTTCATTGTTGGGCTCCTAGACAGACATAAAGGTTTGCATATTCGGAAAATAAAAGATCTACAGAGAACAAGGGTGTTCAATTGGACTTGAATTGGCTGAGCTCCTCATTACCCACTTTGAAAAGGCTAAGATGTTGCACAAATATATACATGTCTTCCATGAGGTAAGAATAACATACCTAAAATTGAATGCTTGCGTTTTTGTAAAAACACAAAAGAAAAATGAGGCTCTCAATTTATTACTGCAATGAGATCAATTTTTCAGCAATGTTTTTTCCATTGTTAAAGGAAACCAGACTACAGGAGGCAGAAATGAGTATAGTTCACATTAGTGAGAAATGTTGCCAGTCTTTCCTAGATGTTCTGAATTTTAGTGAGTTCACTACTGCAATGTGTAAAGTAGGGAATATGGACAAGGCTTGGGAGCTTGTGCATTTAGCCAAAAACTAAGGGGATTTCCCTGAGTATTGTTCCTTATTTGTTGCTATATAAAAGTGGTTACAAAATATATTCTCTCCTCCTATGTAAAATGTCAACCTAATCAACAAAAAATCAGTTGATTATTCTCAATGCAAATAGTAAAGAAAGAAAATGAGGAATCAGTTGAAATGAACTAAAATATGATTGATGAGCTCCAAGATGAAATTAAAAATTCTAACCTTACCTTGAAATGTGTACTTCAGAGATAAGAAATCAAAACTGATATGTAGATGAACTTTCCACTACATTAAAATGGAATACAACTCAACTCTAGTACAAGCAATGCACAAAACAACCAAAGCTCTAGGTAAGTCTCTCCCAATTCTGAAGATGATTTCAATGTATTAGGGTGTTAATTTCACAAGATACCAAGATTTTTGTAAAGAATACTCTGTGTGCTATAATAATGTCGGTCATATATGTTTACAAGGAAGCTTCTCCAAAAATAACCCCATCCTTTATTCAGATAAAGCTATCAAGTCTTTTTATAGCTTTACTTGCTTTATTCTATGTCCCTTCGAATGGTATTATTCTTTATTCTCTTTTTATTTTGCCTAGAATAACTCTATTTTTTATTTATCCTACTTTGTAAAGTAGCCTTATGCTTTGCTCATGTCCTATCATCTAAAATAAACTTATTCCTATCTTATTTTCTTATGCAATATTGGGCTCACTACAAATCAAACCCTATGAAATTGCTTCGGCTTTTTTGCTTCTTTCTATAAAATATCAGTTTTTGCATGGGTGGTGTGGACTAGATGCACCCCTCCTGTGAGAAATGCACCCAAATATGCAGATATACATGTGTGACTCAGGGTAGGTGTGATGCAACCAGAACTTTGTCGGGCATGCGCACCCATGTAACTGTGTTTACATATATTGTATCCTCTTTATCTCTTATCAAAGTAATTATGATATTTAAGATATGGGATTGCAAAACAGGAAGAGCCAATTTTTTCCTTGTAGCAAATTTAACATTACTATTATTTTGATTTATGTGAGACAATTTACTCTCCTAGAATACAAACTATGTCAGACTACAAAAGGATTGTTTATCTGAAAAAATATAGATAAAAAAGGAGTGGATTGCATATTCATCATATGCACAGGAAGTAACATAATTTTGAATTACTTACTAGCACCCTCTATTGGATCCCCACTGAAAGCTTAAGACAATTTCAATAACCTCAATCTATATATGGTAGGAAACCAATACATTTTTGAAGCTTTGGTTAGTGGTGGCTACATCAACATTCTTACAAACATTGATAAGTTTTTTGATTTTCACATGTCCACCTTTAGTGTCTTCTTCATAAATGCAATCTGATTCCCTCACAGTGTTGTCCAACTTCACAATCTTATCTTTCACTAGCACTTGCACCTAAAGGAGGTTGAAGGATTAAATCTATAGAAAAATATATGTTGTTAATAAGTTAAGGAGTATGTCTTTGTGCATGGGTGCATATGGATGCCATGTGCTACAAATTCTAGTTATATTTGGCTGGATTAAACAATCTTAGCGGCCACATAACAAAAGAATTGTGCAACCTTATGGTATTGAGAGATTTTGATGCCTCATAGGACATGCTAAGCGACAATATATTGGTAAAATTTGGGAACCAGAAGAGCTTGGTTAACAATTCAATAACAAAGGATTCTACAAAAAATATTCAACCTAATGGTCCTTCTAAAAGGAGATATCTGGTTAATGAATTTTTTTTGGTTTAGTGTATGTTCTAAACATGGATGCTACAAAATTCAAACAATTCTTCAAATTTTCTAATAGGTACACTTATTTTGTTGTTAGATAAAATGATGCATGGTCATTGTTGTCCCGATAGATTTATATTTACTACCTTGATTGGTGGCCTCTGTAGGGTAGGCAGAGTAGATGAAGCTCTTGAATTGATGGCTAAGATGAGGGATTAATATGCATAGGTTATAGTTTATTCATAGACTTATCGGATTATTTCATTTCTCTTTAATTTTTTTATGATTAAGTTTGAGGAATGCTCTCCCCAATTATGTAATGTCTAAAGTGAAGAAGAGAAACTCTTTCTTAACAATAGGTCTATTACTATCCACTCTAATCACGATTCATATCTCCTAATCTAGTTTGATGTATGTTTTGAGGCTAATGTTTTTAGTCTAGTTTCTAGAATGTGTGAAGTTACAATTTTGGGAGCTAACATGAGAGATAGAATTATTTTCAAAGATTTCCTTTGGTCATACTAGTCATAGGGGTATTGTAAATTAAAGGTAGAAGTCCATTATTATATTTGTTACCACATTGGAGCTCACCAAAGTGGGTGTAAGATGATACTTGATATAATTATTAATAGTTCTTATGAAGGAAACAAACTTGTATATTAACACTTGTGGTCGATTATTTGCTAGATTATTTTCATTAATTTTTGAAATGTGTATCTCTCAAATAATCTTTTTCTTGTGTTGTTTTCAATTACTTTTTTTAATGTTGTATTCTTAATATATGCAAATAACTACTACATAAATAATTGTAGATAATTGAGTATTCCTTATCTCTAAAATCTAGACCTTACTTATTATTCAAATAATCTATAAAATAAAAAATATATATTTATATAAATAAATAAAAATTATATTTGTAATATACTAGATAGACTATTCATAAAGCATATATAATAAAATTGAAACTTTATTTGTATTTCTTTGTTCATGTAGTTTAGATAATGATTTTTTCTTTCCAAAGAATGAGTAATTGGATAGATTTCTATATGGTTATGATTTTACAACTAATACATTATTATCTACAAATACCTTTTATGTTCTTATTCATGATGAGGAGATTAAGATATCACATCAAATTCAAATATGTTTTAAGCATGAATTTCATCATTCATGAATGGTGGAATTCAAATTAATCAATTTTTTTTTGAATAAGCGAAGAAAATAAAAATCACAATAAAAGTTCAACAAAATAAAAAACCTATACTTATCATAAATATCAAAATTCACCCACAATTTTATATTAAAAGAAGATAATAATATCAAGATCCCCATGATACTCTAAAAGTATAACTTTAAGAGTCACTTGGAGGACGGAGACATCTAAGGCTCTTTAGCTTTAACCAAATTTGCAAGGCCCATCCAAACATGGATACAATATGTGTGTTTAAATTGGTCGTCGTTGTTGTTAGTCTTCACCATCATTACATAAATACTTGGATAAGCCACACCTGAGCTAGGGAACCAATTTTCTATAGGATTGTGTTCCATTTAAGATGAAATATTTTGGGTTGTTTCTTAGAGCAGCTTTGGTATGTATTTGTGCAGGACCAGGTCGGCAATTATCTGATATGCCTCTTGCATAGGATGAACAATATTCAAGAAAAAATGGGGCCACATGCTCAGAAGAACTACTGAAGAGAATAGGGGAGAAGACCCAATATCCGCCCTCCATTGAATAACCGCCACCTCCATGCTCACTCCACCCCCCAAAAAAATTTAACTTTGATCCATTAAAAGACTTTATTTGAACAAATAAAAAATTACAACACCAATGGCTGCTCATAACACAATGAGTAACTCACCAATCATAATAGACATCTAAACATGCTTTTGCATTTATAAAAAAAGTCAACTTGCACATAAAAGGTTCATTTACAATTTAATTTAAAACATTTACTGTTACAAATACCCCCACTTGCAAATTTGTATCCCTCATTACATTTTATATTTACAACTACACATGCACACTTAATGGTGCTTTACATGACATAATCACAATATCCTATTAACTCTATGGGATTTGAAATGCATAGTCTTCCACACACTCCTTGGTAGATATATGTATTTACTTCATTTCTTGTAGGTACCTGCATAATTAAATACAGGTGTAAGACTCCCCAAATAAACATCAAATCCAAATATAACACAGAATTCAGTCATATCATCTCTAAAAACCTATGTAACTGGCAACTACAAATTCAAATGTTCAAACAAATTCAAATTTCAAACTCAACAACCAAATTGAATGCATTCAATTGCCACATTTGAATTCCTAAATAAGAGGGGGAAAGCAGTCAGTGTCATTCATAATTGTTATTTGTGACAACTTATTCTTTGCAAATTTCAGAGCATCGTCAGACATCCTCTGCACATTCCTCTGCAGTTTCAGGTTGGTACTTTATACATTCTACTTATAGTTATTTTCATGAACTGTGCATTTAACATTTATATTTATGCACTGTCTTTTACTTTACTTTATAAGTAAATGAAGGTCTTTTTTGTTGTCTTTACAAGATCTGCAAAACGAATTCTCCTAAGTTTTGTAGCAATTCTTTCAGCATTGGCATGGGTATATAACTCTATTTAAATACGTTTCCTTTGGCTATCCAATACAATAGACTAGCATTTGTTTATATTTGTATACTTTCCATTGCACATACAGCAGGCCAGCATACATATATATGTCATTTTACATTATGTGTCTCTTGTTCATTCAAAAAATTGATATATATTTGTGTATCCTTTGCCTATCCTTTGAGAATGCAAACAATGGTACTCGTTAATCATTTTCTTCTGCATCTTATTGAATTTGTAAAAGAATATGTACAATGTTATTTATATATATACCTATATAACACACAACTTAATGAATTTTTAAATGAATGTGTATAATGATATATAACACAACTTACTGAATTTGCAAATGAATTTGTGCAATGATATATATAACATTGTACACATTCATTTACAAATTATGTGTCTGTTGTCTCTTGTTCATTGAGCGGATTGATATATATGTCTATTTCCTTTAACTATCCTTTCAAAATGCAAACAATGGTATTGGTTAATCATTTTCTTCTGCATCTTTCATGACCCATGAAGGGTTTTTTCGATGATTGAAAAACTATTACTGCTTGTTTATGAAATAAATCATTCCTCTTACACTCTTTTTTGCCATGTGCTATTTGATTTTGTTAGATCATGGTGCTAGTTTTTTAGCCCACATTGTATGTATGCACGTATGTATGTATGAATGCACATACATACATACATATATACATGCATACATACATACATATATATGTATACATATATGTATGTATGTATGTATGTATGTATGCACATGCATACATATATATATATATATATATGTATACATAAATGCTTGTATGTATGCATATAGAAAGTTGTCTGTCCATGGTGTGAGGTAACAACAAACATCATTCTCCTTTCAAAGTGTATGTATGTATGTATGTATGCACATACATACATACATATATATATATGTATGTTGGTGTTTTACACAGGGTTATTTTGGGGTTAAATGATTTCCTCTCCCTGTTTTACTGCACACTCATGGCCTCATAAAGTCCATTGTATCATGATTTTTTCTGCATAAATGATAGGGGAATTTCATGGGTTTGATCGCATGTCTGCAAAAAATGATCAATGGTTTGCATCGACCTTTTTATAAAAAACCCATGTGAATACGAGCATAAATCGGCAAAACCATTTAGTATACACCATTTTTGTGAAAACCCTTTCTTTTTTTTTCCAAATATGAGTTTTTTTGGGGTTAAATGATTAAATACGACCTGGTAAAGTCAACTATCTCATGATATTGTCTCTTGATGAGGAATTTTGTGGGTTTGACCACATGTCTGTAAAATAATAGTTTTTGGTCTGCTTCGACCTTTTTATAAAAATCCCATGTCACAATGGGCAAAAATCTGCAAACCCATTTAAAATACATATGCATTTGTGAAAACCCTTGCTTGGTTTTTTCCAAATTCATGTGCTTAATGAATTAATCTTAGGAAACCCTTGCCTAAAATATTCCACATCTATCTGAAAACGCACTTTTGTATTCCTACAAGTGAGGAATTATTATTATGAAACCCTTGGTTAATTTCTTCTGCACATTTCTGAAAACCCAAGTGTGTAATCAATCTACCTCTGTTAAAATTAATATCCTATTGTTGTTAAATACAACATAGCTTCTTTCATTTTCTATACAATGTGCTTTGAAAATTGATGGAAAAGAATGGAATACCAAAAAACAAACATTAGTCATATGCATTAATCAGACCCCAAATGAAGATTAATTAGGGTGTAATATGTTTGGCGTCTATTGCTAAAGCAAGGAGATTAATATGTAGGAGTGATTTTTAATGGGTGCCAAAATGATTTTATAAGGTGTTAACATGAATTAGACCCATTGACTTTTGAGCGGATCTAAATGATATAATAGTTTTATTTAAATGTTAATAGTGACACAATTAGCACTATTTTCTATTTTGCAGTGTATATCAGTGATTTTCTTTGTAATTATATTTGTCTAATTATATGTACAGGATCACAGTTTTCTGACACTTTATGGCTTACAATGTACATGATCACTGACAAACATGGCACCAGGGCAAAAGAGGAAAAGATCGAGTGGGAGGCACTTGATTATAGTACCTCGTCGAGTGACATTCAATGTTCCAGATGTTGTTGATGAAGAGCCAGCAATGAACATCAATGAGGAAGTTATTTCTGAAAATGCACAACAGACCAATGAAAATGATGGTTTTGAACTTGTTATTCATAATACTGAGGTAGAAATGGAACCACCACCTATTGACCATGTGACAACCCTAGATTTGTGCATGAAAAATTGGTCCATGGATGATGTGGAAAAATCCATTATAGATGTTGAGGATAATCGAATGTCAATTAGAGGTTCAACGATCAAATGATGAATCCTGCCTAGCAGTTTGCAGGCATGGCTCAATGGTGTGACATCCACAAAAAGAAGGGGGCCCTCAATAGCCCTAACTAACAAAGAAGAAGCTAAAATTGTGTAGTGGTGTAAAGATATGACTAATATTGGTCATGGCCATCAAGTGTCACAACTTAAGTCAACGGTGGGCCAAATGGTTGGAGCAAGGCCTAATCCATTCACAAATGGGATACTAGGGAGGTCATGGTGGGTTGGATTTCGTCAAAGGCATCCCGATCTAACAATTCAAAAACCCGAAGGAGTGGACACATATCGAGCTATAATGTTACGCCTAAAAATAGTTTCTTCATTCTATGATTACTTGGAGGAATTGTACAACAAACATAATTATGGGCCCAACAAAATATGGAACTGCGATAAAATAGGTGTGCAGGCTGGCAAAAACTATGCAATGAGATTTATTGCACAAACAAGGATGAAATGTGTTCCACAATTAATTTCTAAAAGTAGAGAATGGATCACTGTTCTAGCTTGTGTTAGTGCAACAGGTCAAGCTATACCCAGTTACTATTTGTTCAAGTCCAAAAGGAACATTAGAAACTATATTGTTAACTATGAGCCAAGGGCATGCATGGAAATACAAGAGCATGCTTGGATGACCAAATAATTATTTGTGGAATGGTTAAAACACTTTGCAAGAAATGTCCCAGGAGGGGTGTCACAAACCAACAGACAACTTCTCATCTTTGACGATCATGGCAGCCATGTGGCATTCAAAACGATTGAAGAAGCAAAGACTATGTGAATAGATCTGCTCACACTTCTAGTACATTGCATCCACAAATTGCAGCCCCTTGATGTTAGTGTATTCTCACCATTTAAGAAATACTTCAAACAACAAAGGAGTATATGGCTCTCTGAAAATCCTCAACTTGACATTGGAAGGGTAGAGTTGGCAACACTTGCTAGCAAAGCTTTTGCACAAGCTTTGACTCCTAATAACATTGCAAGTGGTTTTAGAAGAATGGGAATTTGGCCATTAGATAGACATGCACTTGACTTGGATATGGGGCCAAGCCAAGCTTTCGTGGTTGAAGAGGAAGGAACCACATTGGGAGTAGAAATAGAGGGTGATACAGCTGATGATGAGGCAAAGTTCATGGCACCGAGAACATGTTTGAGGATAGAAGGTTGGAATGAGGAACAAATTGGATAGTTTGTGGACACCTTTTCTACAAGCATTCCCCCAAATCCAACAAACGAAGAAGGATATTGCCCAGAAAACATTGAGGCAACAAAAAATGAACAAGAACCAACAGTTCAATCATGTAATCAAGCAGTTGAAAATGAAGAGAGTCTCAATCTGCCATCTGAATTTCAAGATGTAGCTTTGAACCTAGGGGTACATCCCAATTTCAGTCAAGTGGATGAAGGATTGTCCATGCCATCACCACCAAATGTTGATCCTGAAGATGTCATCCATTACTTCACAACTGAGAGAAATTGGGAGGCTGAAAATGATGATGAGGATGGACTCAAAGGTAATGAATCAAGTGACGAAGAGGTTGACTATGTGCCAT
Source organism: Sequoiadendron giganteum (assembly GCA_007115665.2). Classification (NCBI taxonomy): domain Eukaryota; kingdom Viridiplantae; phylum Streptophyta; class Pinopsida; order Cupressales; family Cupressaceae; genus Sequoiadendron; species Sequoiadendron giganteum. The sequence continues at coordinate 261,422,089 of CM021101.1, forward strand.
GCACTCAAGTCAATGATCAGAAACTAATAGGCAAGAGAAACATTTTTTGCAACTGCCAATGAAAAGGGTGCACCAATCATCTAATACAGGTCACAATGGGGTCCTACGCCTTAGTAGGCAATCTCAAATTTTGACATCAGATGATTTATTGAATTTGTTGAATGAACAAGAGGCACAAAAATGAAGAAACCAACAATTGTAGCAAAGGAAAAGGGAGAAAATGGCTGAGAAGAAGGCAGAAAGAGAAGCAATCCTCACACAAAGGGAGGCAAAGAGATTGGAGCGTGTTGCAAAAAAATAGAAAATTATAGAGGAGAAGTTGAGGCAATGACATCAAAAGGAGCTTCAAAGGGAGCAAGTAAAGATTGCTCGACAGTTGAAGGAAAACCAAAAGCAAGCAGAAAGAGTAGAAAGAAACAAAAGTAAGAGTACTCCTACAACTCCTCTTCCAAGTCAACATCTAATTTGAAGGGACATGGTTAAAATTTTTGCTCCAACCTTTGCTGCTCTTAGCAAAGTACAAAATGGGTCTTCTAAAGGTTGCTCTCCATAGTTACAACTCACTCCAGAGGAAAATCATGCATTGATTGCTTGTATAGCAAGTGCCATACAGAACAATCCATAGTCCTTAACATCTTCTCCAGTTGATGCGGAGTCAGTTGACCCCCAAGGACACACCACTTCTTAATCAGATCTGTGGATGTCTGATTAGGATTTTTTGTTGTCAACTTTTTGACCTCAAAGCGTGCTAGAGTGTTTTTCGTAAAATATTGTATTGGACAACCAAAGGATAGTAGTCTGTTGTATTGGATAGCCAAAGGATACTAGTGTCTAATTTTGTAGAACTGAATGGTAGTTTGTTGTCAACTTATATACTTTAATGTCTGCTAGTGTCTTTTTTGTAAGATTGAAGACTCCTTGTCTTCTTTCTAACTTTGTCTTAATCATGTTTATGGTGTAATAAATTTTATTTCAGTCTAGGCATGTTTTGGGAGCTATCCAAGTTAATGATCTATGCTTTTTTGATTTGAAATCAGTTTTGTGTTGGGTGTATTCATCTATCATTTTGTTGGATATGTGTTTGTTGTATTCATCTAACTAACATTGTTGAAAATATAAATGTACATTAAGAAATGTATGTAATTGAAATTCAGAAAATTATGTACATATATAAATATATATATACTATGTATGCATATACATTGTTGTGTGTGTGTGTGTATATATATATGTATACACAACTAAGTATATGCATACATATATATATTACTATACATCTATATGTAGCATATCCATAAATTGTAACTGTAAGTGTAAATGGAAATCAATCTAATTGTAAATTGTAAGTGTAAGTTTATAATGAACAAGAAAAATGAACACAATGTCTACCAGGTCACAAGCCAAGTAAACTCTTGAAAGAGTTGACCTGAAATTCCATCTTGCAATTTGACATGCTCTTTACAACCTTCCTAGTTGTGTATACATGCATACATATATATAAATATATATATATATATATATATATGTATGTCTGTATATACATACATGCATACATACATATATATGTATGTATGTATGTATACACAACTAAGTATATGCATACATATATCTATACATCTATATGCAGCATATCAAAAAATTAATCTATTTAAAATTATAAAATTTTCAACACCTACACTTGGAAATCAATCTAATTGTAAATTTTAAATGTAAGTTTACAATAAATATGAAAAATGAGCATATAAATGAACACTATGTCTACCGGATCACAGCCAAAGTAAAGTCTTGAAATACTTTACCTTAAATGTAATCTTTCAATTTGACATGCTCTTTACAACCTCCTAGCCATTTTACATGCCTACCACAACAAACATACATAATAGAACAAACAAACATGGACAATAGTTATTGAAATAAATAAAAAGACATACTAGTTAGTGAACAATATAGAAAAATAATTGAAACATAGAGCCATTTGAACAAAAAATCCTTAATTATTTGGTGTGTTGACAAACACAATTACCAAACGTCCCACCATGAACATTGTTGCACCACCTCTCCTTGTTCTCCCATGCCTACAAGAAAATATTTACAACTATGGGTAGTCAAACTGAGGCTAGTAACATACAAACATCATACAACATTTGAAATAATGCATGTACAACAACACATAATTAATCAATTTCAACATATTAAAAGATCCATACATAATAGATAAATATATGTAAAAACATATAAATGTTAATAGAATTGTATACCAAAATTTATTCAACTTATATTCATTGTTTCTCATCAACCTTGGATATATGAGGAAATGTGCAAAGGATTCCATTCAATGGTCTGTAGTATGGAGAGGATATTACTAGAGGAGATTAATTGTGAATGCCACTAGCTGTTGTCCCTCTTATTTAGAAATTTGAATCCGATAATTGAATGCATTCAATTTGATTGGTGTGTTTCAAATTTGAATTTGTTATAGCATTTGAATTTGTAGATGCCACTTACATAGGTTTTTAGAGATGATATGACTGAATTTTGCATTATATTTAGATTCAATGTTTATTTGGGGAGCCTTATATATTTGTGATTTTTTTGCATGTTTGTATGCACGCATACAGTCATACAAACATAAGAATACATGTAAACATTCATAGAAATACAAGCATACATGCATGTACTCATATAAACATATACATACATATAAATTGTAGAAAATCTTTGATATACATTGCAAATAAAAAAAAACACCTAAATGTGTCACTATTAACATTTAAATAAAACTATTATATCATTCAAATCCGCTCAAAATTCAATGGGTCTAATTCACGTTGGCACCTTATAAAATCATTTTGGCACCCATTAAAAATCACTCTTGCATATTAATCTCCTTACTTTAGCATTAGACACCAAACAGATTACACCCCAATTAATCTTCATTTGGGGTCCGATTAATGCATATGACTAATGTTTGCTTTTGAGTATCCCATTCTTTTCCATTATTTTACTACGTGCTCTCTCTAGAAGGTTCTCATGATGATGGAAGGTATATATATATGTATGTATGTATATCTGTATGTGCATACATACATACATATATACATTCATAAATATATACATACATTCATAAATATATGTATGTATGCATATATGTACATACATACATACATACATACATACATACATACATTCATTGAGAAAATTGATATATATGTTTTTATCCTTTAACTATCCTTTAAAAATGCAAACAATGGTACTGGTTAATCATTTTTTTCTGCATTTTATTGAATTTGTAAAAGAATGTGTACAATGTGCATACACACACACACACACATATGTATGTATGTATGTGCATAAATACATACACATACATACATACATACATACATACATACATACATGCATGCATGCATACACTTTGAAAGGAAAATGATGTTTGTTGTTACCTCACACCATAGATATACAACTTTACATATACATACTTACATACATATATGTATACATATATATGTATGTATATATGTATGTATAAATGTATGTATGTATGTGCATACATACATAAATAAATACATACAATGTGGAAAGAAAAACCAGCACCATGACCCAATAAAACCTAACACTTAGCGAAAAGGCGTGTAAAAGGAATGATTTATTTCATAAACAAGTAGTAATAATTTTTCAATCATCGAATAAACCCATCATGGGTCGTGAAAGATGCAGAAGAAAATGATTAACCAATACCATTGTTTGCATTTTGAAAGGATAGTTAAAGGATATAGAAATATATATCAATCTGCTCAATGAACAAGAGACAACAAACACATAATTTGTACACGAATTTATAATACATTGTACACATTCATTTACAAATTCAATCACGCAACGTATTGAATTTGTAAAGGAATGTGTAGAATGTTATATATAAAACATTGCACACATTCATTTACAAATTCAATAAGTTGTGTGTTATATATATAATTAACATTGTACACATTCTTTTACAAATTCAATAAGATGCAGAAGAAAATGATTAACTAGTACCATTGTTTGCATTCTCAAAGGATAGGCAAAGGATACACACATATATATCAATTTGTTGAATGAACAAGAGACCCAAAATGTAAAATGACAAATATATGTATGTTGGTCTATTGTATGTGCAATGGAAAGTATAAAAATATAAACAAATGCTAGTCTGTTGTATTGGATAGGAAAACAAAACATATTTAAACAGAGTTATATACTCATGAAAATGCTAAAATAATTGTTGCAAAACTTAGGAGAATTAGTTTTGCAGATCTTGTAAAGACAACAAACAAGACCTTCATTTACTTATAAAGTAAAGTAAAAAGATAGTGCATAAATATAAATGTTAAATGCACAACTCATGAAAATAACTATAAGTAGAATGTACAAAGCACATTGTATAGTAAATGAAAGAAGTTGTGCTATATTCAACAACAATAGGATATTAATTTTAACAAAAGTAGATAGATTACACACTTGGGTTTTCAGAAATGTGCACAAGAAATTAACCAAGGGTTTCATAATAATAATTCCTCACTCGCGGGAATACATAAGTCCATTTTTAGATAGATGCAGAATATTCCAGGTAAGGGTTTCATGAGATAAATTTCTTAAGCACATGAATTTGGATAAAACCAAGCAAGGGTTTTTACAAATACATATGTATTTTAAATGGGTTTGCCGTTTTTTGCCCATTGTGACATGGTTTTTTTATAAAAAGGTCAAAGCAGACCAAAAAATATTATTTTGCAGACATGTGGTCAAACCCACAAAATTCCTCATAATTTCTGGAGACAATATCATGAGACAGTCGACTTTACCAGGTCGTATTTAATCACTTAACCCCAAAAAAACCCATATTTGGAAAAACAAAGCAAGGGTTTTCACAAAAATGGTGTATACTAAATGGGTTTGCCGATTTATGCTCATATTCACATGTGTTTTTAATAAAAAGGTCAATGCAGACCATTAATCATTTTTTGCAGACATGTGGTCAAACCTACAAAATTCCCCTATCATTTCTGCAAACAAAATCATGATACAATCGACTTTATCGGGCTAAAAGTGCAAGGTAAAATGAGGAGAGGAAACCATTTAACCCCAAAAAAATTCATGTGTAAAACACCAAAACCATGACCCAAAAAAATCAAACAACACATGGTGAAAACACCTGTAAGAGGAATGATTTATTTCATAAACAAGCAATAATAATTTTTCAATCAACGAATAAACCCTTCACGGGTCATGAAAGATGCAGAAGAAAATGATTAACCAGTACCATTGTTTGCATATTCAAAGGAAAATGATGCTTGATGTTACCTGAAGGTGTGCAAAGTTGCAGGAGCTGTGGAGAGTAGTCATTGTTCGCTTCCATCACCATGAGAACCTTCTAGAGACTGTGCGCAGTAAAATGATGGAAAATAATGGGGTACCCACCAAAAAAACCATTAGTCATATGCTTAAATCAGACCCCAAATGATTAATTGGGGTGTAATGTGTTTGATGTTTGGTGCTAAAGTAAGGAGATTAATATGTAGGAGTGATTTTTAATGGGGGCGAAAATGATTTTTTAAGGTGCCAACGTGAATTAGACCCATTGAATTTTGAGTGGATTTGAATGATATAATAGTTTTATTTAAATGTTAATAGTGATACATTTAGGTGTTTTTACAAAAAAAATTGGTGGTTATAGTTGGCAGGTACTGGGATGTTAAGTGGTGGGGAGCAGACGACACCTCTAAAAGGTGTCTTTTTGACCTTCACGCACATATCCAATGCTCCCGCACTCTACCGAATTTCCAAAAACCAAAACCTTATTTATAAGCTCTTAACTTGTGAGCAAAAAAAACCCATGATTTGTTTTTTTGATTCAGCTTACGGTTTAGATTCTATGGTTGCATGAAATTAGCCCTGATAGATATTGGGTCTTCTCCCCTAGCATGTTTACAAATAATTTAAGTATCAATCTTTATAAGTGTAGAGGCTTGATATTATAGTGATGAGGTAAGTCATCCTACTAAGAGTGGTTTGAAAGGTCTAATGCAATTAAGGGATCCTTTTGATATTAAGTCATCATACTAAGAGTGGGTGGAAAGGTACAATGCAACTAAGGTTCTTTATTGATAAGCATAAGTTGAGGTATATAGGTTGTAAAAACCAACATTATGATGGAGGACCCTTAGTTGTTTTTTTAAATTGAAGAAATGTAAATTATTGGTTCTTTAGTCTGTGGTATTTAATCAAAAGTGGTGCAAAGGTACCATATCATAGAGGCCCCTCAATCTCTCTACACTAAGTTAAAGGGCATCATCACAGATTCGATGTCAATAGATCAAATCGAATATAAATCACTTAGACTATAAATGATGAAAATTTAGTCTTTAACATTAAGATAAAGGAAATCATTGTGCACACAATGTTGACGAATTGAATCACCTTAGAAAATGCAAAGGGCCAACATTATAAAGGATGAGACAACAAAAATCCGTACCGCTAACCTAAAATAAATCATTTGAATGTTGATTAGATATGAAAAACTTGTTAATTGTAGATTTGACTATTATTTATATTTTACTAAATTATGTATTTACATAATTTTAAGTTTCCTAAAATTATAGATATTGTAGTTTTCCAAAAATTAATGTAAATAAATTAGAATGAATTATACACAAATAAGTGAGCGATTTTGTATCAAATATAGAATAAAAATTTGAAATAAAATTTAAAACTATTTAAAAATAAATAAATAAAGGTTTTAACATTAAAAGACGAACATAGGAAATAAACCTAAAACATTAAAAACATAAAAATAAAATGAAGTTGTAGTAACAAAAAAAGTATCCCTTTTCCCTTACTTGCTTTGGGAATAATTATCATTGAATTAACTTAATGGTGTCATGGAATAGTGTTGTAATGTGTTGTACACATTTACATCATTGTAGGGCCCTTATTTGTTTAAAATGTACCTTAATTTTTCCTTTGCAAAAGTGTTGTAAAGTGTTTTAACACACTTTCACACTTTTCTAAGTTTTATTCAATTAATTAAGCCTAATGGGCCCCTTTTAATGAAATGTACCTTATTTATGGTGTTGTAAAGTGTTGTAACACACTTTCATACTTATCTAGTGTCCTAGTAATTAATTGTGGTTAATTGGAGTTAATTAACCCTTTTAATTCAAATTTAAGCCTTATTTGTGACACCTCTCGAGGATCTACCCCGGCACCCACAATTCAAATTTCATAACATTTAATTGGGAAAAATCAAGGTCCTAGAAATTGGAGCTAGGACCCATTCACCCTAGGTGGTGAATGGGTCCTCCCTTTATAGGACCCCCCTTTATCAGTTGATTCTAAATGATTTTTTAGTGATCTTTCATTCCCCAAAAGAATGGTCTTGGAAAATAGTGCTAGCACCCATTCACCCTAGGTGGTGAATGGGTCCTCCCTTAATGAGGACCTCCTTTTTGAATTTCATTATGACAGGAATTTAATAATGTTTATTTCTAGATTTGGTGTCAGCTTGAGTTGTTTGAATTTCGAGGTTAATCTCCTAATTTAGTATAAATAAGGGGTAATTCACATTGTTTCTTCTAGAAATTAATTCTAAGTCTCCAAGCATTCATGTTTACAAGCATTAGAGCATTACAAGAGCATTTAAAAGGTATTTTCAAGGTAGATTATTAAGTTTTTATTGTAGCAATTCAATATCATATCATCATGTCTAGGGTTTAATGCATTCATGCATGTTGAGATACGAAAGTGTATGTAGTATTGAACATCTACTTGCAAGCATTGTTCACATCTTATTCAAGGATCAAGATATACATTCTTCATGGCCACTACATGTGTTAGATTACAAATTTTCATTACAAGACAACAGCTAAGGTATCTACATTACATCATTTCATGTTTCGTGCTTCAATTACATTATTTCATCATTTGTTTCAATTACCTACAAGGGGTTTGAATTAAGAAAAATCGTATTCACTAACAGTCAACAAGTTTTTCTCCCTTGAATGTGTGTTTGTAGATTTACAGGTTGAGGATAAAATGGAGAGAAAGTTTGAAGCAAAATTACAAAAGTTGTCAAGTTGAAAAGTTGACTTTTAAGGTGCAAGAATGAAGAGTTGAAGCTACAAAATTAAGTATAGGTTTCCATGAGCTAACAACCGAGAATCTGAGGGTCCAAATATCAAGGAAAATAACCCAGATCTTAGTTTTGGGTATGTGTAGGATCATCATGGAAAAAAGAAGCCCTTAAGTGGCAATAAAATTCAAAAAATCAGAGTTAGGCAACTTGACGTAAAAATTTGAATAAGTTATCTATATTGTTTTAAAAATATGTAAGAATAGAATCTGTAGAAAATTGAATGTATTTTCTACACTACTAGGTTTTTTTTTTTTTTAAATCTATTTGGTGAAAATTTGAAATTTCAATGCAGTACTACTTAAATTTCAGGGAAAAAATAAGGACTTTAGTCATAATTCAAATAGAAAATGAATAATAATTATTTATTAAATTCAAAGTAAAGCATAATTTATATTGGTGGAAAGCTAAGAATCTCCTTTAAAAACCTTTATTGTTTCATCAATTTTGGGTAAAAAAAAAGTCGTCAGCCACATGGGTCATCATATCACTTAGATATCGCCACTTTCTGGCCCATCATGATCCTACACATACCCTTTTATAAACCCTAACAGGGACCCATTCACTGATAAAGGCGAATGAGTCCTTTGTGCCCTAAAAATAGGCTTCTTGCACCAAGGTACACACCTATTTGAACTCTAAAAACTTCCCTCATAATTGCTATAACAATTAGGTATCATTTTTTATTGTTATTTGTATCTTTTGGCCCTCATAATTGAATGAATTATAGTGTTTAAGGTGGAAAAACTAAGTGGTTCATCATATTGTTGATTCATTTTGGTGAACCCTATTTTCCACCTTATCATTAATGGTGAACCTGACTCATTGAATATTGCAATTTTTTGATTTTGAGGTCTTTCATTGCATCCTAGGGTTAGATATTACATTCACTTGCATCTCATTTGCAAGTGAATTAAGATCTCATTTAGGGTTTAAATTTGCATTGTTTTACATTTTTTTAAATCTGAAATATACAAAAGAAAATCAGTCATTGTGCATCTCATTTAAGTTTCATTTATTTGCATTTGAAATTTTTAAAAAAAATTGCATTTAAACCTAGGTCCTTGCATTCATCTTTTCATTTCATTTTCACATTGCATTTCTGGAAAATCTAAAATTGAAACTCACTACCTCAAACCTAGAACTGAAAGACATTACTAAAAGCTTGCAAATCATTAAAAAAACCAATTTAAAAATACCTTACCTAGAGCCATTCTCCCTTACTGGCGAATGAGTCCCTGATCAAGTCAAACCTACACCTTTTGGCATCTAAAAAAACAATAAAAATCACTTTGAAATCCATAGAAACATCTCAAAAAAACTTAACTAGGACCCATTCACCCTTACTGGAGAATGAGTCCATATTAGCTATAGATCTTCATTTTCTAGATGTTAAGATCTCATTTTTAAGCTTATGTTTGGTGCTTTTACTTTCCTGTTATAGTTTTTTGATTTGTTGTTTCATCAAATTCATTGCATTTAGCTTAAATTGCTTCATTTTAGTACATTGTTAAAATTTAAAATTGCATTCAAAACATTTCATTTGAACCATATTATTGCATCATCCAATTAGAAAATTACCATGTTTAGATCTGAGAATCTAAAAATGGATAATTGTTTAAGCAATGTGTGGAAGTCTTTGTTCTCTTTGGTTGATGTTTCAAGTTGTGTTTTTGGTAATAACCCTAATGAAATTGAATTTTCTCATGCTCACACAACTCCTAATGCATGTCCTCCTCGTGATGTTGACATCATTGGAGAAGATGATGACACCATGAACAACTTCATAAATAATTTCCTTAACAATCTTGAGAATAATGCATCATTTTATCCATCCATGAAACAACCAACACAACTTGAGATGTTTGGTCTTTTACATATTTAAATTGAGTCACAAGTTAAGCCTAAGTTCCCTACCACATGTGAACCTAGTTCCTCTAAACAAGCAAAAATTTAACCATATTATGTTAACAAAGTAACCAACACATCAATTAGCCTTGAGGAGACATACGAAAAATGATTCATGATCTTAAGAAAACAAGGATGCAATACAACAAGTGAACATGGAATTCATCAAATCCTAGAACAAACACCAACTGAAGATACAAAAGGATTTGGATATCAAGATCCTCCTCCATACATAAGTGTCCTCCTTCCTAAAGAACAACCAATCCTTCATAACAATTGAAATATTTTCTTAGATCCTCCTCCTGACATAAGTGTTCTCCTTCCTAAAGAACAACCAATGATTCCTAGTGATGATGGAAAAGAAGAGAAGGTAATTTAAGTCCCTCCTGCCATATATCCACCAAGGGAAATTGGTGAATCTAGTAAGCACAAAAGGCCTTACAAGTTAAATAAACTAAAATTCCCTTGTCCACCCCTTGAAATTAGAAAATTACAACTGCTTCTAAACCAAGAACCTATAACATTACCACCCATGAAAGAAAAGATAATATTATATCCTAAAGGTGCAAATGTTCCACATTGCCGATACCACAAAACTCTTGGACATATCACCGATGAGTTTCACTTATTCAAATCAATTTTGACTAACTTTCACTTCAATGGCAATAATTTTTATCAAGTGATTGGGTAGCAAGGCCTTCCGCTGCTTGCCATGTAATAGTTGTAGGATCTCAAATATTCTCACTATCACATGTTCTATATTCATTGAAAATAATTTCAAAATGCAAGGAGCTCTTTCCCACCACCTATCTTGACTCATTCTTGACTTTCTCTAAGTGGGGATAAGATAGTCTTGTCCTAGTAATGCAGTTTTTCGTTGTTCCTTTAGCTAGTTGTCTGTCTTTCATTTATACCAACTGAGATTGGGATGCATACAACTTGCTTTAGGTTTACTCACATGTGCCTTACTAGTCTTTTTCTTTTTCATGTTTTCTTTTTGCATGTGCATAATGTGATTCCCCCATGTTGTTTTGTTTGATGTAACTCTCTCTTTTTGTGCATTCCTCTATGTGTATCTTTCATTCTTCTATATGTCGTAATCATTTCATTTTCCTTATGTTTTCATTTTGGGGATGATGCAAGGCGTCAAGACATTTATGTCTCCTCCATGTTGACCCAAAATCTTTTCTTTTATCTCTTTCATTTGTCTTGTGTTTTCCTTTGGGGATGACACAAGGCATCAAGACATTTATGTCTCTTCAATGTTGACCCAAAATCTTTCCTTTTATCTCTTTCATTTGTCTTGTGTTTTTATTTTGGGGATGACGCAAGGCGTCGAGACATCTAGGTCTCTTCTATGTTGACCCGAAAGGATTTTTCTTTGTTTTCACTCTCTTTGTGTCATTCTTCTAGTTCTATGAGTATTTGAGGAATGATGACAGTTCCATGATCTATGACAAAATTGTAGAAAAAATACATACTAACCCCAAATCCATATATCGCTTATGTATTGGTGGGGGAAACCCTTCCTTCCTATTTCATGACATAGCTTATTTCAAAAACATATGAATTGGCATATGGATTTCTGAGGAAAGCTCTCATGTCTTATGGAAAACATTTGGCTACTTTAAAGAAATTTCTCACAATAATGGTGTAGCAACCACTTTAAAGTGGGGGCATACCTTGATGACATCTTTTGACAAAATTTTATGGTGTGGTTTTTTTTTTCTTGTGATGTGTCATCTTCTTGGTGTTGTCATTGGGTTTGATGTCGTTCAAGAGTGTACGATCTACAATCATAGCATGATGCAAATGAGGCATCCCATGAGTGAAAATGTGACACCTTGACTTTTCCTCTCTTGGAGACAATAGGCACAATGCTCCCTAAGAAGAAGGCCTTTACATGAACAAAGAAAAATCCCTTTTAATAAAATTTTACATTACAAAAGCATTTACAAAAGCATTACATTGTGGTGCATTATTGAAGTTGTTAGGAGGATAACTTGGGTATGGTATGAGAGGCTAATATGATTCTATCATTTTCCACTTCATTGGGATAACTCACCTAGTGGAAATACTAAGGTTCCACTACCCTAGAGTGAGCAGTGTATGTTATGGACAAATAGCCCTGTTCCACATCACGTTGGGACAGTTGTGCTTGTCCTTTTGTTTTTCTTTATTTTTCTTGGCCTTTGACAAGGTATGGCCATGTATATTTTTTATTTTTTTATACTTAAGTGTCTTGAATGTCTACTTTAGTGTGAGTTTGACATGGTGTCATCCTCTCACTAAAGTGGGGCAAAAATGTAGTAACAGCAAAAGTATCCCTTTTCCCTTACTTGGTTTGGGAATAATTATCATTGAATTAACTTAATGGTGCCTTGGAATAGTGTTGTAATGTGTTGTACACATTCACATCATTCTAGGGCCCTTATTTTTTTTAAATGTACCTTAATTTTTCCTTTGCAAAAGTGTTGTAACACACTTTAACACTTTTCTAAGGTTTATTGAATCTATTAAGCCTAATGAGCCTGTTTTAATGAAATGTACCTTATTTATGGTGTTGTAAAGTGTTGTAACACACTTTCACACTTATCTAGGGTCCTATTAATTAATTATGGTTAATTGGAGTTAATTAACCCTTTTAATTAAATTTAAGCCTTATTTGTGACACCTCTTGATGATCTATCTCAAGATACCCACAGTTCAAATTTCATAACATTTAATTGGGAAAAATCAAGGTCCTACAAATTAGTGCTAGGACCCATTTGCTCTAGGTGGCGAATGGGTCCTCCCTCTATAAGACCCCCCTTTATTAGTTGATTCTAAATGAGTTTTTAATGATCTTTCATTCCCTAAAAGAATGGTCTTGGAAACCAATGCTAGGACTCATTCGTCCTAGGTGGCGAATGGGTGCTCCCTCAATGATGACCTCCTTTTTGAATTTGATTGTGGTGAGAGTTTAATAATGTTTATTTCCATATCTAGTGTTGGCTTGAATTGTTTGAATTTCAGGGTTAATCTCTTAATTTAGTATAAATAAGGGGTTAATGTTACCTATTTTCACCTTCTAGGTTAAAATGGCCATGTCCTACATTTTACAAGGCTTCTATGTGAAAATATTTATTGAAGGGAAAAAGAGATATTAAATCTTTGCTTTTACCAAGTTTGAAGGCATATTTTAGAGAAAATATTTTTTCAAATATTATCATATTTCAAATGATAATATTAAAAAAGTCAATTATTCAAGTCAAAGGAGTAGTCATTTTATGAAAAAACATTGGAAAAGTATGTTAATTATTTTATCAAGATTCTTTTCATGATATTCACATGCAAATGGGAAAAAAGATTAATTTTAATCTCTAATTTTTGAGTTCAGAGGGAGATTCCACATGAGTTTCCATATTGGTAAGATGTTTCCTTGATTTTTGGGCAAAAGAAAGGAAGAAGGCTTGAGTTGTGAAGGTAAGTGAAGTCTTGAATTTATGGAAAGAGCTTGATTTATAGGCAACATGACAGGTTTACAACATCTCACACACTCATATTGGGACAGTCATATCTCAAAAACTACAAATTGGGTTTTCATTATATTTGGATAGAAATTTGAAAACAATTAAATGAAAAAACTCATTAAATTTCACAAAAAAACCAATTTGTCATTTGAGGGAAATCTTCGCTAGTCTGAGGCCAATTTCAGATGCAAAATGGAAACATTTCAATCATCTTCAACTACAAAGAAAGGTACCAAGTTGGAAATTTCAGAGGTTTTCCTTCAACCCAGAAGTTGATTTCAAGGAGTTTACAGCAGTCAGGGGCAACAATCAGCTTCATTCAAGCTGAGTGATTTGTTCTCTTTCTTAAAATAAATCAAGGATGGATTTAGAATTTGATTTTCTTTATAAAGGAATCTCTAGGCCTTTGTTTAAAAAAAAGTTTTGGTTCTATTTTCATGCTTACAGTAAAAAAGATTACTCTTGTAACTCATTTATGAGATTCATTGTAACAATCCTTTTGATTCAATAAAATAATGGTAGTAGTTCCTTCTCAATTTACTTTTGTCTCATTTTGCACATGAATTGGCAGATGCTTAGTTATGATCTGAGTTTACAATCCTTCTTTTGTCCCTTTTCAAGCAATTTTTTTGCTAAGGATGCATGTTTAAGTGCAAGTTATATGTTGTGTGTCAATTGCAACAAATTGTAGGTGTGAAACCTATCTTTCCTTCATGCAATAAGTTGAAACTAGCACCTTCATATAAAATATTTATGTGCTTCATGGTTTAATTTTAGTTATGAACAAGTCAAGACTTTTTTGAGTCATATTGTGATTTGGTTGCAGCAGTTAAACATAAATATTTTGGTGCATCACCTCCTAGGAATTAGTTTTCAATTTCAAGTAATCTCTCTATCTCTTTTCCTTAGAGTTTTTTGTAGTTTAGGTGATCCATCAAAGGGAACCAATTCATCCTCATTATAAGCAACCCATAACTTGAGGATGTTTCCATGTTACACAAGATGGTTGAGTGCAACTCAACCAAGGTGCAATCCTAAGTGATAAAAGTTTTTGGCATGCCCGATGTGATTGATTAGACTGTTTCAGTCCAACGTTTGCTCATTTATCACTGATATTTTTTGTGTATGTCAGTGATCTCCACCTTTGGAGGCAAGAAAATAACACATCTAGTGACTCTAAAAAGAAATTCTACTGGTTTTGGTATGATTAAGTGTTGGTTTGTTGCAAACAAGTTTGGTTTTTCTTGTTTTTTCATCTTTTGAATGAACAATCATGTCAATGTTTCAAGAAAATGTGTTATATCATCATCATATCATGAAAATTCTAGATGTCCACCTCCTTATTAGCCATACTCAAGTAGCTATAATGTTGGTTTTTGTAAAGAGCGAAACTCTTTAAATCAAAACATCGAGAAAACATTAAATAATTTCATTTATATTCAAAGTAAAGTCGACACTTCATTCATTAGACATCATAAAATCCATTCGATTTCAAAACAACAACTTAAAGTCAATAAAATGGATTCAATATACTTCTAGTTAAATACATACACGTGTCATATTACACAACATTGATAACAATACAAAAGAAGTTGTAATATAACTTTACAATTCAAGACTTAGGCATTATGTCACCTTAAGCTCTACTTACATAATTTTCAGAATACAATAATACATAAATGAAGATAACATCCTTTGATCTTCAATCCAATAGAATATATTCAATAATGAAGACAAGAACAAGGATCAGGCACTTTTTCCACTCAACCTTGAAGCTTACGCTTCCCCGAAATTCCTTAGTCATTCAAAGTATACCCGACCCTACACGAATCGCTTAGCAAAAAGCAGTCGACAAGCAAGATGGAATCTAGTACGTAACTAGTATACCTAGTAAAACCACAAGCATTTTCATTTTTCTAATTCATTTAAGAAACAAGAAAGTTTGATACTAGGATATGGTAGAGAGTTCATTAATTCCATCTATTTCAATGGTCTTTAAGTTCATTGGCCAAGTAAAAATGTCATGCACGACAAATAAAAGCATTTTTGGAAAAGTAAAACTACACTCTCTAATAACCCATATTCGGCACCTGTCCTGGAAGGTAACTTTCCAAACACATGGCATGCACATTCATTTATCAAGCATGCATTGTTCTAATCAGATAAATACAATCTTTCACAAACAATTTCACGAAATTTTGTTTCAAGCAAAAACAGTTTAAATGTTGTATTTTCATCGTTTTAAACCATAAATAACATTCAATTAATATTTAAATCTAATAAATTAAATAACATAAAGAAGGTGTATCTCAAGTATGTAAATTAAATACATATTTAAACATGCATAAATGAGCACATGTTCTTTCATTCTATTTACTCATTTAATTTTTTTCCACTTGAAATAATCCTAATTCGTTTTGATCATATTTTTAATTTAATTTATTTATTTTCTATTTTTCATACTTTCAAAAAATAAATAATTAATTTTTCAAGAACATAATTAAAATAAATTGTTTTCATTTCTGTTTCGAATATTTTGAGTTTTATACGCAAAATTCATTGATTTTAACTTCTATTTTGAAATCACATTTAATATTCAACAAGTAGTTTATCAAAATCTTTTTTGTTTCCTTCTTTTGAGAATTAAGACTATCTATCTATTTGGATTTGTAAAGTTCTTCTAATTCAGAATGAAATAAACATTTTTTGTTTTGAATTCTTTCAAATCTAATTTAAATAACGTTTTTATGTTTTAAATCTTTTTCTAAGTTTGAATTTCTCCTAAATTGATAAATCGGTTCTTTTTCATTGTTTTCTAATCAAATTTTTCCTACAATTTTCTATTTTAAACTTGTTCAATGTGGTCTTTTTGGATAAACACAGTTTAATATTTATTATTTCTTTGATTCTAAAAGAACAATGCGGATTTTTTTATAGATTTAAAAACTAGACTAAGAAATAACTATTCCAATTAAATTCACTGTAATCATGAATTTGTTTAATAAATTTCAATATATTCTACCTGGTAATCTGGAAATAGTTATTTGTGTGCTTTCTCTGTCAATTTCCTGTAGCTGCTCTAACTATTCTCTAGTTGCATCTATCCTCTGTTCTTCTATTTCTTCCATGTTGTTCTACTTCCTTATCTTTTTCCTTGTTGCTCCCTAAGTCTTTCTCTTCACTTTCCTTCCTCCTACTATCTCCTTCCTGCTCCTACGCTTTACCTCCTATCTTCCTATCTCCTATTGCTCCCAAGGTCTTCCTAGCATGCTTTACTTTCCTCCTATCCTCCTACTGCCTTGGGCGCACCCTGACTTGTCTCCTTGTGCATTACCTTCTGCATGCACACCTCTTTACTAAGGTTGGCTGCCCCTTCACCAATCCTTCTCCTTTACACTTGTGAGTGAATGGGGAGCCTTTGGTGGCTGTGTGGGAGAGTAGAGGGAAAGATTGTAATCTGTAGATGATTATTACTCCTTCCTATGCATGCCTTCTCTTTCTTGGAAACGCTTGTCCTGCTCCTTCCAAGCGTGTGGGGAGTGGGGATGACAACCTTCTTGGCAGCGTGGAGGATGAGACGGTTTTCTAAAACCTTAGCAATCATAGAACAATAAAATACAATTTTTAGCCTCCTCTGTCTCAATTAATTTCTAATTAATTCCCTGTCAATTCATCATGTTGAGTCTCCTTTTTCGGTTCTAATTAAAAATGGATTTTCACTCCCTTTTGCAATTTTGAATTTCTTGACTAACTGCCTTATTTTATCATGCATTGGTGGAGTTATTCCCAAAGCAAGATCCACAATTTCAGTTTGATCTCTAGTTCAATTAAAACTCCCAAGTTTTAAATTTGATTGCCTTCCAAATTGATTGAAGATATTTTCTTCAATTTGTTCAACTACATTTTTGAATTCAATTTCCAATTTGTATGTAATTTGTTTTTCAATAACTTAGTTTTGATATTTGTTTATTTAAACATTTACATTTATTTTCCTTATTTATCAAATGAGAAAAATACAATCATATCAAATAACACTATGTTATATTTTAATAATTATTCACATTTAAAAGTCTATTCTATTAATTTCAAATAAGAGCTTCATTATTTTTAAATAATGGAAAAATATTGACATAAGGAATCCAATTATTCGAATAAAATCAATTTCATCATAAAATAATCAAATCTCCATTTAAAACGACATATTCTTTTCAGAAATTGGAGAAATCAATTAAACTTAATTTAAAATTTGCAAGCACAATAATCTCAAAAATACATTAAAATAATAACTAAGTGTGTGTGTGAGATTCCATCATCCTCATAAACGTTTAATGGCTAAAACGACTCTACCTGATCATTGTTCTCGCCTTCATTCATGTTCACCTATTCCTGCATTCACTTGCACTCGAATTTTCATCAGCAATGACAAACCCCAATTTAAATAAAAATGCATTTCAATTTCAATTTCAATTTCACTTCAATTTAAACAATCATTTAACATAATAATTAACAATCTCATGATTAATAATTTGCATTTAAATAATCAATAAAATCAATACGTGATAGTTTTAGTCCAAATAACCTTGTTACAACAAGCTATCAACATACACAAGATGCTTACCACATACCCACCTCTACAAAATCTTCCAAACAACCTCAAAATTCTTAAATTATGGAGTTTAGAGATATGACAAACATGATTAAAGATAACCTACTAGGATTCAATAAGTAAAGGGATGATATTTGGAGGGAGTAAGAGATTAATTTGCAGTTGGAGGAATGTTCTTATCAAGCTTATCTCCATGAGCAAGAAGGATTCAACTCATCAAGCCCAACTTCATAGGAAATAATTGGAGGCACAAGGTAGACAGTTTGCAAAACATTTTGTAAAAGAGTTGGTAGCTCAAAAAAGAAAATATGAGGAGAATCTTGCAAAATTGGAATCACAATTAGCCCCTTCTCCTTCATTAGAAAAACATGTACTTAAGCAGGAAGTTAACCCAACTATTTCCTTTCCAAGCCCATTTTTTGAAAAACACATTCCTATGTTCAATACATTATGCTTCATACAAGATGAGCCTAATCTTGACCAAGTTTAGTCTACAATCCCTCAAGAGTAGCTTCTTAAAGAGCCTATTTGTCCTCTAACATCCCAAGAAACTCCCCAAGTTTCCCCACCAGATGAATCTTTGAATGTTTTGACTAATGAGCTGCATTTTTTTGTTGAAGATCATGCAAATGTTTCAATATTTATCTCAGAAGATTAGCTAGGACAATAGGATGAAAAGGTAGAAGAGATTGATCAAGAAGAGTATTCCATAGTTTGGTTTGGCGAGTTACCTTCTTTCATTGAAAATGATCAAGAAGATATGGTTTTGATCTCATCAACAACAATTTCATAGCAGCAAGAGGAGGTCAAACAATGTAGTGAGTTGTTGGTTGAGGACAATCAATGTGATAATGGAGCCTTGGATCAGCAAGAGAGAGGCAACAAAGATGAACCTTTTGTGGAGTTTAAAAATCTTGGTAAGTGCAGCCATGAGGTAAAAATAGTCCCCTTTCATCAAATATTCAAGAAGATTGTGATGAAGATCTATTTTGGAATGATCTTGAGGATTTTGTTGCAAACTTAGATAATGTGAAAGAGGTTTCAGTTGATGTGTTTGATGAATTTCCTATTTTTATGGATGAAAATGAAATGAGCATGTCTAAATTAAGATCAATGCCAAGTTTTGAGTAGCAAAATGATGAGAACCATGTGGAAAAGGTGTTGTACCATGAGAAGATAAATGAGAGCATCCTTGATTTGAATGATCAAGAGGTTAAAGTTCATGAGAGTATTGTGCAAGTTGAACAAGAGCGAAAGAAAAACATTTCTTTTCAAGGTATGACTTCGGATATCTTTTTGAGTTTTCAAGAAATCAGTCATGAAGATATCTTAGAGCATGTTATGAATGAGGAAACTAATGATGAGTTTGATGAATATGAATGCACACACATAATAGAGGATTTTTGTTCAAAGCTTGATGACATGTTTTCAAGTGATTTCAGTCAAAAGAAAGAGGTTAAAACAATAGATAGCTAACAAGAAGTCAGCAATAAGAGTTCAGTTTTCATCTTTTCAAGAGGTTGCCCCATCAGAGATTTGGCCAACAAGGATACTAGTAAGATACAACAAGTTATCAATACACCTAAGAATAATATTGCAATTGAGGAGAAAATGTAATACCCCTTCGTTTTGTCCTTTTGATCGAACAGTGTTATGCTCTTTTATGTTGTACTTTCTGTTAGTACCTTGACTATGGTACTCCGCTTCTATTTGATCGCTATCTATAAAGTGATGTTAATGTTATCGTTTGATGTGATGGTATTTTAATATGATGTTATCATTATGGAATGTTCTAGATTAGCATTATGGATGTTTGAATCAATGATGTTTAATGCTTTGGATTATATTAGTATGTTAGATTTGTCAGTTAGTTTCACTGTATTGGTGAAGGGGACGACATTGCATCACTCACTTGCGAGCACCCTACGATTCCGAGATTTCCTCTTCACAGTGTGCCTTAAATATGATATATTAATGCATGTGGATACACTCTTTGTTCACAGGTTGATAGGTACAGGACATCGACTCCACCTGGTTTCACAGGATTGAGCATGCCCATTGCCCAATGATATTCGATTGGGAGATAGTAGCTAGGTTTTCTATGCCAAATCGTCACCTTAGTCTTAGTGTGTTGTCAGGTGTTAGTTGAGTTATGTTGATCATCTTGCCTTGATTTTATTTAATTGCAAGTTAAAAAAGATAATTGAATGGCTTAATGCATTAAGTTGTTGATTAGTTTGACCTGGGAATTATGTTGAAATATAATTTATTTTATTATTAATTTAATTAATAAATAATTTAATTGTTGATTAAATCTATTTTATTAATTAATTAAACTATGATGTTGAAATAGGTTAAGTTATTTATTTTGAAGTTATTGTTATATTGGTTGAAATTGAAAATTAAAAGAAAATGTTTTAAAAGTTGAATTTTGTAAATTTTTGAATTCAAAAAATTAAAAAGAAAGACTTTTGCTATTCTGTTTTGGAGAATTGATGAGGGTGGTTGTAGGAATTTTAGGGTTTTTTCCTTATCATTGTTTGGTTCTTCACAAGTTGGATCATGGAGTTTTGGAGAAAATTGAAAGTGAAAGAGGAAGAAATTGTTCAATTTTGTGGGTTTTGGATAAAAGCTTAAAGAATCAGTGGAGCTAAGAAGGGAATCAAGGCACCATCAGGATCTTCTATCAACTTAAAAAAAAATAGGTTCTTATTTTGTAGGTAGTTCTTTTTTTGATTCAATGGCATATATGTTGATGAGAAAACAATTAAAATATGTTGTTTGTGTGCAAATCAAACCATTTAGATTCTTGCCTTCAAATTTGAAGAACACTTCTCTCTTTAAGGAAAAATTGCTTCAAATTTTAATGAAATCTTGTATGCAAATCAATATTTCAATTTTGTTTGTTCTTCATTTGGTTGAAATCTCAATTGGATGAATGGATATATGTATATGTATATATATATGTATATGTATATATATATGTGTATATATATATATATATATATATATATATATATAAATACATATATAGATATACTTGTGTATTTACTTTTTATATTTTTTTTACCTGATAGGGTTATGCTGGAAAAATTTTAAAAGTCTATATTTTTAAGGCTTCTGGTTTTTTTTTTTGCAAAAAAAACCAGTCAAAATAAAAGTATAATAAAAAAAATTAAAATTAAAATTATTGGGGGCTGGGGGCTCAACCCACAACTGCCCCCATGGGAAGCGGCATGGGGGAGCCATGCCCAATGCCTCCCTCCATGTGGGACTATGCAGCGACCACCACTAATGGTGGCCGGCTACGCACAATGCCGCCTGCGCCCAGCGAACCCGCCAACGCCGCCCTCACAATTCTGTGGTCAACTTTCCTCCTCCGTGCATCATTTTGCATGCGCCCTGAGGCCACGCAATTCAACCCTAAGGGTTGGCACACGGACCAAGGCTCTCATTCTTGGTTTTAAAATAAATATATATATATTTAATATTATAATTTTATAATATTATAATATATTTAATATTATAAAATTATAATATAAAAATGTATTTAATCAATTTGATGTTATAGTATGGAAATATTAAAAATATATTAAATCAATTTAATATTATAGTGTGGTAATATTAAAATATATTTAATTGTTTTAATATTATAATGTGATAATATTAAAATATATTTAATATTTTGATATTATATTAAGAAAATTGGTTTTCTTTAAATTATTGTTTTATTTAAGGACATTATTTTAAAGGAGGGAAGTTTAAATTTTAATATTATGTTTTCTCAAATCAAAGGAATGATTTGAAATTGGTTATATTGAATAAGGAAAACAATATTTTATTTAAATCGATGAATTTTGATTCATTTGATAAAACCGTTAATTTATCATGTATTTAAATGCTGATAGGCAAATAAAATGATTAGTATTAATTTATCCCTTATTGAAATGACATATTTAATTTAGTTTATCTAATGTACTAGATTACTGAATGTTAAGAGTAAATGGATTTAGTGAATCCAAAGTAGATTTTAATTCTTGCTTTGATTTTGATTTGTTCGTGTTATCATTTGGGAAATGTGGGTCATAGCATTTGACAAGTCTTCCAGATGAGGTCTTTTAAATATTTGGGTTGTCATGTCATGTTGTCAACCTATTTTGTATCCCTTGGGTAGTGCATGGTACGTATTGAGATAATAACCCAGTTTTCACGAACGGGGATGTTTTGTACCTCCTTGATTTAGGAGTGGATTATGTGATTAGTGCCTCCTTGTAAGGAGTGACTTTGTTATGTTTGTTACCTCAAGTGTTGTAGAGGGTTTTGACTTATGTCGCCTTCTGAGAAAGGAGTGGTCATGATATTTTGGTTGATGCACTTTGTTACCCTTGGAGTTTGGATGATATGTGTGTTGTCAAGTATAAGAGTGGCTTCCATAGGGGTCAGAGCCTGGAAGAGGTAAATATTGGGTAACCTTCAAAAGTAGTTTAATCAAGTGATAACTAAAACAATATTTAGAAGATTAGGTGGTAATTCTCACTAATCAAGATAAGTTCTAGCCTCACTCATGGACCCAAGTGCTCAGTTAGACTTGGGATGAGTGGGAAGGCCTGGAATGGCAAGGTCATCTATCCCATATGCATGTAAGGTATTTGATCTCGCATTAGTAAGTATGAGGGCCAGGGGATCGGTAGAGGCCACCAAGTTATCTGGAGCCTATGAAGATCCGCTTGGGTAACTTATGACAAACTGTGTGATGACACTTTGTCTAGGACAACAGTTGGTATTCAATTTTATGGGTATGGTTTCCTTAACATACCTGATGTGACCACAGTTGGTATTTTATTTTGTGTGTATGGTTCTCTTAACATACTTGATCTGCTTTATTTTTGGAAGCAATGTGACCATCCTAGATTTGTACTTGAGTTGTACTCATGATGTACTTGTGTTGTACTTATGTTGTACTTGTGAGGCACTTGTGTGGTACTTGTGTGGTTCATGTGATTGGTTGTTTTAGTTTGGTTCAGTTTTGTGTTAGCCTATGTCTAGAGGTAGATGTCCTTGGCTAGGATTCCTTGTTACTATCTCCTAGCATGGGGGGTGGGCCTTTGGGTTCCACTTGGTTGGGTGGCATGCACCTAAATCCATTGGGCTCTTTCATGTTCGTGTAGATGATATTTCTTGTTGGACAGCTCGTGTGATCCAGTTTCATTTCATGCTTTATTTACTTCAGTTGATCTTGTGATTTATTACCCCTCATTTGTTATCGAGGTGGAAAGTTGTAATTGTAATTATGTTTATTGGACTTGCCTCATTCGGGGAATGAGAGTTGTAATCGTATTGTTTAATTTTGGATAAATGGAATTGAAAGTTATCTCTTATGCTTTGATGTATTTATCTTATCTAGAATGTATGTGTTAATTTATTAAGTAAATAATTGACATGGTTTATATTCATGTTTTTTGTTGAGGCTCTATATAACCTCTGTCTCGTAACCTTAGAGGTTGTTGGCATTAGCTAGTGAACTGGC
This sequence comes from Sequoiadendron giganteum, assembly GCA_007115665.2. Classification (NCBI taxonomy): domain Eukaryota; kingdom Viridiplantae; phylum Streptophyta; class Pinopsida; order Cupressales; family Cupressaceae; genus Sequoiadendron; species Sequoiadendron giganteum. The sequence goes on from CM021101.1 coordinate 261,445,812, forward strand.
ATGTGAATTGTTCTTAAACAAAAAAAAAATTAGTCCGTTTAAGTAGTTGTTTGCAACTTCCTCTAGGGTTGTGTGGCGAGGCGTTACAACAACAAACACATTCATTCCAAATCAATGGTATTTTTGGTTAGATTCAAAGGGTGAGTGATTTTGGTTATGTCCTTCAGAAGACATTGCAGAAAATTGTGGGGTGTATTATTAGGTCTTTGAGGGTATATGATTTAATATTATGAACTCTTAGATTGTCATACTTTTGATGAAAATTCTCTAATGATGTTTTCTCACTAACTTAACTCTTTGTATATTCTCCATTATGCATTGAAAATTCATGGTTTCTAGTTAACTATTTATTAGTGTAACCATTGCCATGTTTCTTGGGACTGTCATCCCTATAGGATAGTTTCCTTATAAATTTGAATGCAATTTAAAAGGTGCCCATAAATATTGACAAGTTTCATAAGACTATTGTTTCAAGGTAGTAGATGGTCTTGACAAGTTTCATAATACTACCATACCGCAAGAGCTAAGAAGACACGATGCAGTGTAGCAGTAACATCTCACATTATCACAAAGGGAAAGCAATAAATGTGTGGTATGACAATAAATCAAATACTTCTCCCATATCCCCACAAGAGCCAAGAAGACACCATGTGATGTAGCGATAACATCCTACATTACCACAAATGCCAAGTAATAAAGATGCAGTGTAGTTGTAACATCCTGCATTACCATGAAAGTTGAGCAATAATGGTGCGGTATAGTGGTAACATCCCGCATCACTGCAAGTATCATGTCAAAAATGGTGTGGTATCATTGTTAAAATATAAAATGAAATATCACATTTCTTTGAGGCATTTTTTTGAAATAGTTTGCTTGCTTTGTGTATATTGCTTCCACATTTTCATGTATGTCTAGCAGGGCACTTGTAACTACAACATATGACAAAAACAATCCCTTCTATTATGCTTTGATGGATTTCCCTTTGTTATTATTGGATATCTGGGTATGTGCAGGATCATGATGGGCCAAAAATTAGTGATATGATGGGTATGTGGCTGATGAATTCTTTTTTACCCAAAATCTATGAAACGAAAAGGGTTTTTAAAGGAGATTCTCATATTTCCACCAATATAACTTATTCTTTACTTTGAATTTAATTAATAATAATACTAACTAGAATCTACCTCTAAGAAGGGGGGGGCCTCCCAAGGCGCCCCTTTGCCATAGTAGGCTATAACCCCACTAACCCATTCACCTTAGGTACCAACCCCACTATCCCATTCACCCTTGGTCCCCCATGGCAGATGCCTTGGTCAGTGGGGTCCGCCCCAACCCCACCGACCTAGGCGGGTATGGTCGGTGGGGTTTTTAGTTTCAGGATGCAGCAATATAACCACTCACTCACATAGCCCTACTATTCTAAGGGGAGGGGCCCTCCCACCCGTTCCATAGTTGTTGAGGGCAACGGGAACCTTAGTTCGGGAGATTCATTTTCTATTTGAATTACAACTAAAGTCTTGATTGATAGGCTGATTGAAAAACATCTATAGCTTTCAAATGGTATCACATTTTTTGAATCTGAAACATGCACATTAAAAAGATACCTCTATCATTCCATGAGATGGCATATCTTTGAGGAATTCTATCAAACAATTCATTTTTTACTACATTTTGGTGTCAAATATTTGGTAATTATGGTTAGTTTCATTACATTCAAATTCTAAATTCTGGGAAATTATATATAGTAAATAGATTGATGGTTGTTTGGATAATGAAATTAGCTCTCTTAGAAATTAACTGAAATATCTAGAAGGATTATTTTAATTAAAGAGGATTTTATGGTTATTTTTGTAGTAATGATTAACAATGATTCTACAGTGTATCTAGCTTGCTATTTTCATTCAAGATACAAGTCATCAAAGTCAAGAACATACCAAGAAGATGGTACTCTAACTTAAACCCTCAACCTCACTTAGTTTAGTCTACTTACATGAGGATATTAAGGAAGTTGCTAAACAATTAATATATATCATTTTTTATTTGTGAAGGAGAATGGATTGTGAGATTCAATATATGGTAGTGGATCAATATCCATTTTCTTAAGTAAAGATTATGTCACAGTTGGGAAACTTGTTGTGAAACATCAAGTTAGTAATTTTTAGATGTTAAGGCTTCCCAATTGGATATCAAAGATCTTTTCTAATCAAATTAATTTGGAATTTATGTATAAATGGATTCTTTCATGGTGCAAGTCTTTACTCACACAACAGATGAACCAAGGTTGACATTTTTGTTGTCTAATTAAGTCTAATGGCATTCTTGGGCTTGGTTTTTAGGAAATTTCTATTTATAATGTTGTTCTAGTCTGGTTATTATTGATAGCCTTCATTCTATAATGTCAAATTCATTCTATAGTTTGAGCATACAACCTTTCTTAAACTTTGAACAAGGTTCTGAAATCAAGGGTTCAATATGCATATTTTAGGCCTATGTTGAACACACTGTTTAAGGAATTTATTAACAAGGCTATAGTTTTTTAATTGATTTATCTTTTTGTTGTGTTTTCTTTTATAAACTTGCAATATACAATGCAATTTTATTCTTTCTAAATTGAGACTAATAGTAATTTTATTGTTTGTATTAAGGAAATTCTTCATTCATGGTGGAAAAGGAAACACCTTGTTGCTCATATCGGATGGCACATTGCATATAAAGGAGGAAATATTCTAGTTGGGTTATTGTTGATTGCATTGAAGGAGAGAGCTTCACATATGGGACACAATCAACACCCTCCTTCTTGGATTCTACACGTTACAACTTGTTCTAGGAAGATTTCCCACATTGTAGAAGTTTTAAGAGATGAAAGGGGCATGTGCTCACATTGAAGGGCTTCAAGCACACATTTCCATCATTACAGATTTTTTTTGAAGTTTCTTTCTTGCAGTTATTTTTGTGCAATATTGTAACTCAGATTTTAAGTCTTGTGACTGAAAATAAAAATTGTAATACTCTATTTCTAAGCTATAATTAGAACACCTTTCTTTTATTAATAAAGTTCATCGATTTTTCCTTCTCAATGGTTGTCTTATTATGTGTAATTGATGATTGATGTGTATTTTTGTGTTTTATGCTTAAATCCTCAAATATCAGTTAAATAAAATGACTAAATATACTACTAATTGACATTAGTTAATAATTAAATTGACTAAATATACTAGGTCAATTGATAAAAATCAATGAACGGTGAATAAAAAAACTAAATAAGAGACCAATTAACAACAATCAATGACTAAATATATCAGTGAATAAAAAAATGACTAAATAAATGACCAAATTACAACAATAAATGACTAAAACCAACAACTAAATAAGTTACTAGTTAAATATATCAGTGAATTAAAAATGACTAAATAAGTGACCATATTATAGTAATCAATGACTAAATATATCAGTTGAAAAAGATGACTAAATAAGTGACCAGATTACAACAATGAATGACTAAATCAATGACTAAATATACTACCAAATCAATCAATCAAAACAACCAATAAATGACTAAAAATGGTCTAGTCATCAATCTGGTCGCATTACATATGACTGGAAAAAAACTACTGATGGTCACATGACCAAGTTCGATCATTTATAAGCAATTTTTAGTATTTTTTCAATCATATATTATTGTTTTTGTACTAGTGAATACAATTTTTGAAACCCTAAAAAGCACCATTTATATATAGAGGCACCCTTTCCCCTCTCCAACCAATTCTACATCAAATTTCTATGATAGGTTCCCTTTTGTCTACTCTCTTCAATTCTATTTTCTATTTTTGCACTTTTGTTTAGTATTTTACAAATTCTATAATAGTTTATCTCTTTATTCTTATTTAACCTAGTTTTGCAACATCAATCATCACATCCACATCTCATCAAAACCTAAAAATGGTATCGAGACCCTAATCATTTATTCTGGCTCTTCCTTGAGGACAACAACCAAATAGTCTCTTATGGTTACTTTTGCGTCCCCCAATTATTTTATGGTGGAATGAGTGATTTAGGTTAACCATTAGCCATAGATCCTATTTCACCATCTCATATATTGGTGAGATTGACATCTCCTACATCTATTATTTTTTATTTACACACCCTTTATTTTGTAATCTAATTGAGTATTAAGTTATTTTAAAGTCTTGTTGCTCATGTGTGTTCATTTTATGCTTAAAATTTGAAAATGTAAAGAATTTCAATTCATACTTCTTTGCATAAATTTAAATCATTATATTTTTAGCATTTCAACAATAGATTTAAATTTGTTATCATATTTTACCTTTTAGAAATATTCATTTATCAAGCACATTGAACTTACTTTACTCCTTTGAATTCTTCAAAACACTAAATACATGCATGCATGTACTTCTCATACATAATTTAGGGTATATTTCATTCTTTGAGTTCTATCAGATTCCAGACCTAAGTCTTCATAGTCTGAGATCCACACACACTGCCTCATCTATCTATAATTTTAAAACCTTAAGTTTCTACATTTGTGGACTAGGGCACCCATTCCCTTGTCCTACTAGTTTTGGCATAAATTTTAGACACTTTCATCTCTATGGATACTGTTTAGATCTACTCTATATCTCTACTACTCTATTTTATAACAACTACATTCTATAATTTTTTCCTAGAAAGTGAAACAAAGAAAATTATTGTTATTTAATGTATTAGGACACAACCACTAATTTTCTACAAGTTTCACTCAAGGAAACCTTAGAGATATCAATCCAAGGATAGAATGAGGGAAAGAGATATGAAATAAGGTTTCCTAGGGTGTGATAAAAGATTAAAGAGGGGTTCACCACCAAGCTAGGGCTTGGAAAGACAAGTAATGTAAATGATATGCAAAACTTAAAAAAAAGACCTAGAAATGAACTCAAATCATAACAATAAATTGGAAAAGTACAAAGGTGCACCTAGAAACTGAAGAGGCTTGAATGAAGGTCCGAAATCCTATAAATACTACTTTTTAGTGCACACTCGGACTCATATGCTAGTAGGGTCGATTTAGTCCTAGTTTAGGGTTTCGGGCTAAAAGTGAAATATGGAACTACTGAATCAGGATCTACAGAAAATGCCTACAAATAGGTATACTAGGACTCATATGCCACAAGTGGGTAAAAGTACAAAGTTGTGTCACACTTTTATATAAAGGAAATGCCCAACACTGATCTAACTTTTAAACTTCAATCACTAGAAAGTGGCATATATGTTTTGAATTTTTAAATGATATAAACTAATAAAATGTGTATTTTTTTAGTATATTTTATGTTTGTATTTTTTTGAAAAAAATTAAAAATTATTTGAATATAGTTTTTTATAAATTAATACAATAATTTAGTTGTTGATAAAATGCTGAAAAATGACGTTACATGAGACGTCAAGCTTTATATAGTAAATTTTCTTTTTTTTCCTTCAATTTTTTTATGTATATTTATAATTGGAAACTTTAGGGCATGGATATTTTTTTTTGCAATTTTAATAAATATATATTTTTAAATAAATATTTAAATGTGCATGAATTAAAACATGGTTGTTTCCAGCCGATGCCAACTTTTATATTAAATATTTATTTAAAATAGAAAAAAAATTATGCTATCTTAATCTTGATTCTTTTATCTAGGGCATCATATTTTTAAAAAAAAAAACCTAATAATTTTTTTTCTTGGCATGGTAATCAACCTAATATTTTT